>JAJAGP010000309.1:279447-354072 GCA_025084515.1 Ancistrus triradiatus
CCACTCTGAAACTGATTACTGTAGCTTCATAAATTTAAGTTCAAGTTCAGTTTATTGTATTAACAAAAGCTGTGTCTAGGCACCAAATTACCAATCTAGATGTGAAAGTGGCAAGGAAATACTCCCTGAGAAAAATAAGGAAAAACATTGAAAGAATCCAATCTATCCAAAATCCAGTTGATAATCATTTTTTGGTCAGTTTCATTTTATTTGTTAATAAACATCCACTGCTGCATTTCAGACCTGCAACACATTCCAAAAAGCATGGGACGGGGACAAGTTAGGGCTAGTAATGAGGTAAAAAAAAAAAAAATTGTGAGGTGATTCTAATCATAATTTGGTACAAAAGCAGTCTCCACAAAAGCCTGAGATCTTGAGGAGTAAAGATGGGCAGAGGATCTCCAGTTTATCAACAAATGCATGAGAAACGGATTGAAATGTTTAAAAACAATGTTCCTCAAAGAAAGAATGGAAGATATTTCCATATTTATCCTGATGCAGTGCGTAATATCATTAAACAATTAAAAAAACCTTCATCAAACATTTATCAAGCTCTACAATACAGAGTTACATTCACAAATGCCGCTTAAAGCATTAATGTGCTAAAAAACAGAAGCGTTATGTTAACCATACCATGTTAACCATGGTTAACCAACTAAAGTGGTGTCAACTTCTCTGGACTCTGAGGCATCTAGGTTGGACCATCATTGGAAATGGGGACTGTGCTCAGACCAATCAGTATAACAGATCTTTTTTGGGCCAAAGATGAAATAAAGAATCATCCAGACTGTTATGAGGAACAAGTCCAAAAGCCAGGCTCTGTCACGGGGGTGTATGAGGTCAGAACAGGGCCCTTCCTAATGGTCATTTCCACTTCTGTGATGCAGCATTAATGCAGAAAAGTACACTGAGATTTCAGAGCAAAACAAGCTGCCTTCAAGACGACATCTTTTCCAGGGATGTTCATGCATTTTTCAACAAGACAATGCAGAACCACATGCTGCACATATTACAAAGGCAGGGCTGGATAAGAAGAGGGTACAGCTACTGCACTGGCCCACCTGCAGGTCTGGCCTGTCCCCAATAGAGAATGTGTGGAGAATTTAGGAACATAAAATGCGGCAACAACGACCCCGTACTGTTACACACCTTAAGACATGTTTGCAGGAGGAATTGAACAAAATAACACCTGAAACATTAAATCACTTGGTATCCTCAGTGCCAAAACCTCTTTTAAGTGATGTGAGAAGGAACGGCAACATTGCAAAGTGGTAAATGCTTTACTGTCCCACCTATTTTTGGAATGTGTTGCAAGTCTGAAATGCAGGAATGGTTGTTTATTAACAACTGAAATGAAGTGGACCAGAAAAAAACTGAAATATCCCAGGTTCATAGTGTCTGCAATTAATTAAATGTCAAAGTCAGTGTAAAAAACAGTGCATTACTTTTTGTTTTTTATTTCCATTTTCCATACTGTCCCAATTCTTAACTCATGTTGACTGTATCTGTAACTAGCTGAATATCTCCATCAGTCCAGACAGCACCATTACTAAATGGCTCTCTGTAAACAATTAAGCCTTAAATGTTAGATATCTATAATAGTTTGAATAATCTCTGTAACCGATTCCTCTCTGATGGAGGAGTAAGCGATCCGTCGTCTTACCTCTCCCACCATACCATTCCAGGTTCCGTTGACCTTCTTGCCGTGTTTGCCATTGGTAACCAGGTACAGGTCGTAAGTGAACTTGACGGATTTTGCAATTTTCTTCAAGATGTCGATGCAGAAACCTTTACAGCAGCGCTTTATATAGAAACCAGAGTCAGTCGTCTGATTACTGAAAGAAAAACAAGGACACAGGTAGAGTTAGATTAATCAGATCCCTCTTGTTGCTGTTACACAGGATCCTCTCCTGTTACTGTTACACCAGAGCCCCCTGTTACATTTAGACCAGAGTTTTTCCTGTTACTGTTAAATCATATCCCCTCCTGTTACTATTATACCAGATCTCCCCATGTTACTTTTAGACCAGATTTCCTCATGTTACTTTTAGACCGGATCCCCTCCTGTTACTTTTAGAAGAAATCCCCTCTTCCTGGTACTGTTATACCATATCTCCTCCTGTTACTCTTAGGTCTGATCTCCTCCTGTTGTTACTGTTTGATCAGATCTCCTCCTGTTAATTTTAGATCAGATCTACCCTCTTGTTTTTGTTAAACCAGATATCCTCCTCTTGTTACTTTTAGATCAGATCACTCCTCTTGTTTCTTTTAAACCAGACCACCTCCTCATGTTACTGTCAGACCAGATCCCCTCCTGTTACTTTTAGACCAGATCGCCTCCTGTTACATTTAGACCAGACCTCCTCCTGTTACTTTTAGACCAGATCACCTCCTGTTACATTTAGACCAAATCTCCTCCTCCTTTTTCTGTTAGACCAGATCTCCTTCTGTTTCTGTTAGGCCAGATATCCTTTTTTTACTATTAGACCAGATCTCTGTCTACTATTGGTACACCAGGTTTAGTTAGTGAAATTTCAACAACTATTTCTTCCAAATAAAGTTGCAGCACAGTGATCACACATGATCTTTGGATGTACAGTCTGTAGATGGTTATGTTTTGCCCCCATAGCGGTGCATCTCACTCTGTGTCTGCCCCTTTTTCATTTTCTGGTTTCCCCATCACTGTTTCGTTTAACTGAGGTATGACCTGGTGCATCCTGTTACAGGTTTGGCTGTAAGTGTTCAAGCTGAAATGAGCTCTGAGCCTCTGCGTCATTACTCACCCACCAGACCCACAACACAATTATTACAGCAGTGTGTGTGTGTGTGTGTGTGTGTGTGTGTGTGTGTGAAGTAAATATTTCACTGTGGGGACATCCCGACAAGAATAGGAAAACTTGACATTCACCTGTGAGGACATTTTGCTAGTTCCCATAAAAAAACTCGAAAATGATTTTTCTTGATTTTCTTGAAAATGCACGTGTGTGTGTGTGTGTGTGTGTGTGTGTGTGTGTGTGCACCGTATTTTCAGCTGTTTCCTGCAGGGTACTGTGTTCCTCATGCAGGTTCCGCTCAGCGGGTCCACGTCCTCCACAATGACAAACGGCGCCTCCTCCAGTGTTACAATTGATAGGTGGTCGTCATGGCGACTCTCTGCCCCCGAATACAGCTCGAACCGCGGCCACACATGGTACTTCATCGACAGAGAGCCATTCTCCCACTTTCCCACCTACACACACACACACACACACACACACACACACACAGAGTTATTATAAATGGATAGACATATATAAAAGGCAGACAGGAATAAACGTAACGTGTATTAGACTGCCGTGAGGATGAGAAATTAGAGGCGATTTATACCTGTACTTGTGATATATTGATGGGATAAATGAAAGGACAGGAAATAAATGGGTTGAGTAATGGGAATGGGTTGAGATTGATAGAAGTGGTGGGGCTGATGAGTTTGGTGGTAGTGAGGGGATGCGTTGAAGTGATGACGGGTGGGGGGATGAGGTGGTTGAAGTGAGGACAGGTTGGAGTGAAGGAGAGGTTTTGAGAGTGAGGGACGGGTATAGATAGATGGTTGATTGACTAGACTGGTTTGAGTGATAGACAGGTTGGATGCATGGAAGGGTTGGTTGAAAAATGGGTTGATGTGGATGGTTGAGAGTTGTAGAGGGTGGAGTGAGTGGACAGGTTGGGGTGAGTAGGACGGGTTGGGGTGATAAACATTAGAATTTAAATAGGGGGCGTTGAGTGATGGATGGGTTGGGTGGGTGGTTGGTAAACGGTTCTGAGTGATTGGACAGGTTGGGTGATAGACGGGTTGAGTGATGGATGGGTTGGGTGGTAAACAGGTTGAGTGATGGACAGGTTGATTGATAGACGGGTTGAGTGATGGATGGGTTGAGTGATAGACGGGTTACGTGATTTACTGGTTGAGTGACAGATGGGTTGAATAATAGACAGGTTGAGTGATGGACGGGTTGAGTGATAAACGGGTTGAGTGATGGATGGGTTGAGTAATAAACAGGTTGAGTGATGGACGCATTGGTTGATAGATGGGTTGTGATGAACGGGTTGGTTGAGAGACGGGTTGAGTGATGGATGGGTTGAGTGATAGATGGGTTGATTGATAGACTGGTTGAGTGATAGACAGGTTGGCTGATGGACGGGTTGGTTGAAACATGGGTTGAGTGATGGATGGTTTGAGTGATAGACGGGTTGAGTGATGGACAGGTTGGGTGATGGACGGGTTGAGTGATACACGGGTTGAGTGATGGACAGGTTGAGTGATAGAAGGGTGAAGTGATTTGGGACAGGTTTGGCGGGGTGGACGGGGTTGAGAGATGGACACAGGTGGGGTGATGGACGGGGGTTGAGTGATACAACGGGTTGGTTGGTGATGAGACGGGGTGAGTGATGGAAGGTGGGTGGGTGATGACGGGTTTGAGTGATACCACGGGAGGGGAGTGCAGAGACGGGTTGCGTGCAGGACAGGCTTGGGTGGATGGACGGCAGGTTGGTGATACGAGTCGTTGTGGACGTGATGGAAGGTTTGAGTGAGAGAAGTGGTTGGGTTTGTGATAGATGGCGGGGGGTGAGGACGGTTTGGTTGATCAGAACGGGTTGTACGGGTGATGATAGATGGGTGGGTGATAGGGTGATAGAACGGGGTGCAAGTGATTAGACGGACTCCGCCACGGTCTGTTTTGATCCAGCCACGAATGATGGACCGAGGTTTTGGGTGATTGATATCCGTCTATGACACGACAGGTTACGGGACCTTCAAACGTCACGTTCAATCACGTACCTGCAAAAACCACCAAACAAACACACACACACGAAACACCACACACACACAACACACACTATTAATGTGTTTTTTTGTGTACAGTGTAAAATGGCCTGTCCTCCTCGCTTACTCAATTTTATCTGTTTCCCTGGAACACGACCTCGAAATCACATGCGAACAAAGATATACTGATGCACTCGCACACATTAACAAATATCTCTTGTGTGTGTGTGTGTGCGTCGCTTCGGACAGTCAAAGCATATGCACAAGTTGCTGTGCAACCACAACCGCGGCAATGCCCAAGCCAATCTGCTATGTTGCTATGGAAACCGTAATCTGACAGAGGGGGAGGAGCTGCGTGCCTCCGGCCGGGTTCCAACAGTTTGCTGTGTCCTCTGTCTCTTTTGGTGTTTGGTGTCGACATCCAAGCCCCTCTCTTAGTAACTCAGTAACTCAGCAATACCAAGTCAGGGCCACACAGAGGTGTGGGATTTGGTATGTTCTCCCTGCAATGATGCGGGCTCCTTCAAATGACCACAAGCAATCATGCAGCTCTAATAAGTTAGAGGCAAAAGGTATAATAGCAATAACTCGAGGTTCGTACTATAACGTGACATAATTGGTATTGTGGTCATAGATCAGTACGTCAGTGCCAATATCTCACGTTATAGCCTGAACCTCGAGTGTATTATTGCAATTACACCACAGTTCTGTTATCACCATTTATTGTTAGATGTTAAGATAAAGAGGACAGAAAACAACGATTTGTTTATCCTTCATTTTTTAGGTAAAATCATTCCATTCTATCTTTCCCTTGCTGCGAAACAGACTATGGGCTTCAGTCAAAACAGTCAAGGAACAGAATTGTCAATAACTGTTTATTATACAGAAAATAAACACAAATATATCGATTTGTATGTTATACTTAAGTAAAAAGGGAGGAAATAAAATGAGTCTGATATATAATTCAGGTTGTTACTAAGACACACTACCAGATTCTACCAACAGAAGAAAATCAGAGTGAGATCCCGATGTTGTAACCAAAGTCTAGCATCCTGTTATCATGTCCGTTCCTCGATTAGTGATTATACCATAGCTCCGACTCCACAATCTGAGTGTCTTAGAGATGTTCTTGCTGTGACATTAATGGCGATAACGGCACTCTGACCGATGCTCTATAAGTATTACTCCTCGGCATACACATATCAACCTCGTCATATCAACGACGCCCACCCTAAAAAGCAGCCAAGTCAAGTAAAACACTGCCGAAATGAAAGCTATAGTTAGTTTATAGATTTTGAAAACAATTTAAATTTGGAAGATGAAGATATTAATGACCAACCTGAGCCTAATGTTTGTCACTTTTAGGACTTTTTTGGATTTAAATCAAACATCCCTGGACTCTTAATGGATTCACAGCTTGACCAAAGAGCAACAAGACTGAAGATCAGTTTGAGCCCCATCACCAAAAAAGAAACTGGATCAGCTTCTAGCTGGTTTGGATTTGATGGATCAGTCAGAAATGTTACAGGAGAGTTATACAGCATCAGCAGCAGCCTCGGTTCCATCAGCTCCGTTCTTCTGATTTTTCTGCTGGAGTTAAACTCGGCTCTTTCATTAAACCCCATCGGCGGCTGATCGGAGCTTCGTTCCTCTGGCAGGTTTGTTATCTGTAAGTCCAGCTCTAACCCAGAGAAGCTGCTGATGCTCTGTAACTCTGCCCTTACATTTCTGACTGATCAGATTAACATTAAGAGCTTCATCATACAAATTTATAATTGCTAATCAAACCGGATCCTAGACTTTGGTTAGAACACCGGGATCTCACTCCGATCTGCTTCAGTCGGTAGAATAGTGGATCTTAGTAACAGCCTGCCTTATAAACCCCACCCATTTTATTTGCTGAATGTAAATAAATGTTCGTTTTAATTAATTAACACTTATCAATCGATATATTTGAGTTTATTGTCTGTATAATAAACAGTTATTGGTCATTCTGTTCCTTGACTTTAATGACTGAAGGGCTTAGCCGCGGGGTAACAATAGAATGGAACTATTTTACCTCAGGAAGGCTGATAAACAAATCATTTCTTCTGTCCTCTATATCTTAAAATCTAACAATAAATGGCTATAAAGGAACTGTGGTATAATCGCAATAATACTCTCAAGGTCGTGCTTTAATGTGAGATATTGGCAAGGGTGTTCTGATCTGTGCTCGGTCTGAGGCCTCGTGCCTACGACCGGATCACACCCGTGCCAGTATCTCATGTTAAAGCACTCCCTCTCGTGTATTATTGTTTAATTCTTATTTAGTTAGATAAAGCTTGAGAAAGAAAGAAAAAGAATGAACCAAACAAAGAAATAAAGAAAGCCAAGAACGCTAAATAAGAAAAATAAAGAAGAAAGAAAGAAAGGCTAAAAAGAATACTAAAAAAGAAAGAAAGAAAGAAATCCATATCTGTCTGACTGTGTATTTGTGTTAGCTGAAGCTCTTAATTTGAATGTTATTCAGTCAGAAATGTTAAAGTTAGAGTTCTAGATCATGATCATGCTTAATGAAAGACGCCGAGTTTAACACCAGCAAACGCTGTGAAGAAAATCAATAAAGAATGGAGCTGCTGGAACCGATGGAGCCGCTGATGCTGTATAACTCTCCTGACTGATCCATCAAATCTAACCCAGCTAGAAGCCGATCCAGCATTTTTGCTGATGGGACTCAAACTGATCTCCAGTCGACCTGTGAATCCATTAAGAGTCCGGGACCTTTGATTTAATGTACTGACTTCATTTCTCTGGTCTTTCCAGCTTAAATCCAAATCCTGGTTTGTAAGTTGTGGTTGTAGTTTGTGATGATCCTCGGCTCATTGGAAGAATCATTAAGAGCTTCATCTAACTCATTTAAATCCAAACTAATGATTTTATAAGCTCATCATAATTCATTTCTTGTATTTTTTTACGTGTTTAATAATAACTTTAATAATAGCTTTGTCATGGCTGGTTACTATGGTTGCGTATGTATGTGTTGGAGTAATCCGTGAAGAGTTTCGGTTAATATTGGCACTCCTAGAACGTCTCTCAGCCAATCAGATTGGCCTCTGTTCAGATCTGACTGAAGGTTCATCAGTGCGGCTGTGGATGGAAACGCACGCTGTTATAACGACGTCTAATAAGACTGTGATGTAATTGAAGTTGCTATAGTAACTGCCTGTTATACACTAGCAAGACGAGACGGATCGCAATCATTCAGCATTTCAGAAACACACACACGCACGCACGCACGCACACACACACACGCAGGAGGTTGTGTGTGTATCGATCGCTGATCCCTGCAGCGTGTGAACACACGACAGAAAATACACAGCTGCAGCACTCTGGCGTCAAACGCAGCACTGCGGCCTCATGACTTTCAATTAGATTCACACACACACACGGACACAGGTGCACACATACACACACGCGCACACGCAAGCCCTCGTTACGTATGTGCACCTGCGTTTAGGTGAGTATGATTGCGAGCCGTGTATTTAGTGCATTTAGGGAGGGGGGGCTGGATGAGGAATTAGGACACACACCTAAAATAGGTTCCTCTAATGGGAGAAAGTGGCGGGTTGGGAGGTGATGCAAAAAAAAAAAAAAAAGAAAATTTTGTCCTGTGCTGAAGAAAAGAAATGAAGAGGTGTACGTATCAAGTTTATTTATCCTTGTGGGGACCAAGCATTCCCCCCCGAGCCTAGAGAGATCTGACATTTGTTACCTTGTGGGTATGTAAAACCAAAAGGGTGAAAAGATTTGGACACAAAGTTTAGGGTTATTTAGATACAGTAATATTATGTCAATGGAAGGTCCCCACAATGATAGAAAAACAAGCTTGATGTGTGTGGATATGCGTGTGTCTTTCTATCCCAAAGTTCAGGCACCTTTCCATACAGGTCTATCAAAACATTAGTGTGTGTGTGTGTGTGGGTGTGTGTACCTGAGCACTTCGTTTGTGTTTCCTGTGCTTTTCTTATCCGGAGCTCCGTGACACTCGGATTTCAGCAGTGTGTGAGGACCTCGGTCCATCATCATGGCTGAAGTCGCCATGGCGATAACAGCCATGGCGTCTCGCACGCGCGCCTCGAGTCCATAATCCCATTCATCGTACGATACACTGATCATACCTGAGAAAGAGCGAGAGGGAATATCGGATCAGCCAATCACATGGCGGCATCTGGGTACAGCTAGGTATGTAGACACGATCAAGACGAGCTGCTGAATCAAAACGAGCATCAGAATGGGGAAGAAAGGTGATATAAGTGACTTTGGATGTGGCTTTTTTGTTGGTCTGAGCACTTCAGAAACGGCTGATCTACTGGGATTTTCCCACACAGTGCCATCTGAAGTGTTTAATAGAGAATGGTTTGAAGAACAGAAAATATCCAGTGAGGGCAGTTCTCTGGGTGAAAACGCCAGATTAGGAAGGCAACAGTAACTCAAATGACCACTCGTTACAACCAGTGAATGCACAATATGTCAGACCCTGAAGCAGATGGGCTACAGCAGTAAAAGATCATACCCATCCTGCCAGCTAAGAACAGGAAACTGAGGGTAAAATTCACACGAGCTCACCAAAATTGGACAATAGAAGAATGATAAAACATCGCCTGGTCTGATGAGTCTTGGTTTCTGCTGCAACATTTGGATGGTCGGGTCAGAATTGGGCGTAAACACAGAAACAATGAAAGCATGGATCCATCCTGAATTGTTTCAGCGGTTCAGGTGGTGTAATGGTGTAGGGGGTATTTTCTTTGAGCCCCTTAATACCAACTGAGCATCGTTAAAACCCCACAGCTTACCTGAGTATTGTTTCTGACCATGTGCACCCCTTTATGAGCACAGTGTACCATCATCTGATATCTACTTGCAGCAGGATAACGCTCCATGTCCCAAAGCTCAAATCATGTCAAACTGGTTTTATGAGCATGACAGTGAGTTCAGCACGGGAGAGTCACATGATGGATGTGCAGCCGACAAATCTCCAGCAACTGTGTGATGCTATCATAGAGATATGGACCAAAATCTCTGAGGAATGTTTCCAGCACCTTGGTGAATCTATGCCATTAAAGGTGGTCCAACTCGGTACTAACAAGATATACCAAATAAAGCAAACAAGATAAACTTAGTATCTGAACGCTAAACTGGTGGCTTGGTTCCCCTGTTGCGACACCAGACTACAATGTTCTCAAAAACCTAGAAGCTCCCCTTCACCAGAAATGGTCTGGTCCACCTAGAGTTAAAGATGATAGAGTAACTGAGTAGAACAACTGCTAAATTTTGCGCAATATTATCAATTTAAGCGTAGCCCAGCACCTGTAGGGAACTCCGGAGGAATATGGTCGGCATCCCCCGCCACCAGAGATGGTACGATCCAGGTGAATCCGTATCCGGTGAGGCCGACTGAATGCGCCACCTCAAAGATGATGTTGGCCTCCTCTTTGGTGGAGTACAGCAGGATAACCGGACTCTGAAGCTTCTTCAGCTGGTTTTGGATTTTGGAGTCTCCGTCGTCCACTGACATGTCCAACAGCAGAACCTCCTCCAGTTCCCAACCCACGAAACTGTTCTCGATGGTGCTGCGGATCTGAAAAGAGAAGGGAACCAGAGGTAAAGGCTAGGAAACAGGTCACAGCTGAAGAAATACTAGCCAAAAAGAAGAAGTGAGCATGTTTACATTTAGTAGTTTAGTAGATACTCGTATTCAGAGCAACTTGCAACTGGTACAGTCCTACAATCCAAGCAATTGTGGCATAAGGGCCTTGCTCAAGGAACCAACATTGGTAGCTTGGAAGATGTGGAATTTGAACCCTATACCTTCTGGTACCTTAACCGCTAAGCCACCACAGTCTTGGCACATAATGACAACTTCCTTTATGCTTCATCATCTGTGTCTAATGTAAGTATTTGAGATTTAAGCCCCTTGCCAATTTGTAGTCCACAGCCTTGCCTGGTAAACCCTCCCCAGCCTATTTAGAAAGCTCATTAACATCCACCCATTATGGTCTCCCATGTGCCAGTGATCAATAAAGCAAACATGCTAGGATTAGGCCTGGAGATCGAGTGGTGGGAGGTTAGAACACAAGCCCTCGATCCCTTTCTCCAGCACTCAAGCTGTTAGAACGCTACTTTCTTCTCGAACCTCTCTGACCCTTCTAATTGAGGCTGCCTCCTCAGATCAAGTCTTGAAGGACCTGTCCCAATTCTCTAGCAAATTACGACGCTACTCTCAAAGGGCTTAAAGGTTTTCTTGTCGAGTGCTCACAATAGTTTAAGAGCAAGGTCAGAACAGAGCTCTGTGAGATATTCCCATGTTGCTCATGCAGCCACTTCTACAACACTGTGAGACCCAAAAGCTGCTGTCTTAGACCTAGTAGCCAGGCATGCTCTGAGTGGACTTGTGAACTTGAGAATGCACTCCAGAGTCCAAATTCACTGGTATAAAGGCAAACATCATATTCATCACATCCCAAGTTCTTTCTGTAGACTTTGCCTTATGACCCAGGAGTTCTCCAGTCACAGCTCTACCTCCTTACATCATGGGCTTACAAACCCATCCAGTTTCTGACTGGGTCCACCTATGGCCTCCCTCTCTTCTCTCTTGGCTTCTGGACCCTATCTTTTTCTAAGCCCAGACCGTGACCCTTCTCTGCTGCTCATCCTGCCCCAGTGCTGCCTGTCTCAGTCTCTTGCCCTGATCTGCTCCATCCTGTGGTCTGGCCATCATTCTGCCTTACACCGTACCTCTGAGTCTGATCTTTACCCTGCATCACTTTGAACTCTAAACCCCTACTCTTTCCTTATGCTAGTCTCTGGACCTGATCTGCTTCTGCCTTAGTCCTTTCCCTTGTCTCACCACAATCTTTTTAAAGTCTTCTAGTGTATGGTCAGCCTAAGGCTCTGTATTTCACCCTGCCCCAGTTCCATCCTTAGGACCAAATCTGCCCCATCCAATTACAGGTATTTAAGTACTATATAGAACCTGAACCAGAACAGGGACAGTGATAATACAATGGATCCCACTGATAATATGATAGAGGGGACCATTTGCAAAATATGATACTGACTCAGATTGGGAATGGAGATGTGTTTTACTGTGTAAATAGTCGCTTGTAACAGTAATAACACTATTCGTTAATTATTAATCATATTTGGTCCACAGATCAGCGGTGTACCAGTTGTACAGAGCCGGACAGCGGCAGCTTAACAAAATAGTGCCATAAGTGGTAACGCTTAATCATGAACGTAAATAGTAAGTGAAACAGAAATCATGAGGCTTTTACTGCATATAACCAGCCGAGCGACTTATAATGGATGCCGTCTTAGAGCAAGCATTCCAAACAAATATTGTAATTCAGATATAGGCTCATTCAGTTTAGGTTAATACATTGGTTTTATTTTTCAGTTTCTCCATGTGACAGATGTTAACAATCAATTTGGTTCTGCCCCAAGGCACATGATTACTGGGTTAGTATTTTCCGTGTTTTTTTTGTTTTGTTTTGTTTTGGGTTTTTTCCAGAAGTGTTTAAGCGAATATTTATTTAGATCATAACTTGAACATTTTGGGGTGTTCTCTTTATCTTCCATACATCAATGGGTACTGATGCCTGCCATGGTAGAAAAGAATATATAGTACTATTATCATGGAAGTCACCAAGTGCACCAAGCTTTAAGAGATTGAGGTTGGACGAGATTCTCTTTCTTATCCTAATGGACCAATTACACTCCAGTGATTTATAAGCACAAATATGCTTCTGGAACACCAAGCAATCATTTCTAAATAACTTGAAAGGGCTTTTGATTGATGCCATTCCCTGTCGGTTATCAAATTTGTCAGGTCTGTTCCTTAAAAACTCTTGCCGGTACATTTGTCTTGTCTTATTTTGGTTTACACATATTGTTTTTGTGTTGTTGTTTTTGTATTTCTCTATGTCATTTTTAGTAGTCCAACATGTGAACTGCCAAGCCACCACAGTACCGTGTGACGTATGATGTTAGCTTCGTCCTATTGTTTATTTATCCCTCTTCACTCGATTTGAGAGGCACTGCTACGGTTCATGAGCTGAGCACTGTTTAGTCCTTTTAATTTAATAGTGTTGTATTTTAATCAAGTTTGTGTGCGTCTTTGCATGTTGTGAAACTCATAGTTAGAGCTGACGAGGTTTTATTTGTCCCCAGATTTTTTCTTGTCCTTTACCTTGGTGACGAAGTCCTGGTACCCAGGGTAGTAGGTGGTGACAATGGAGAAGATGTACCAGTCATATTCCTCCATGATGTTCAACATGACCGAGGCCTGCTGCTCAATCGAGGGACCGAACTGGAAGAACAAGGAGTTATCATCCTACAGAGACACAGGGACAGAGAGAGAGAGAGAAATCAAAGTAAAAATGGAGGAATTTAGCTCGCTCTTTGCTTTTAGTGGAATAATCTTTAGAGCCATTTACGATCTTTTTATGGCCGTGTCCTTAGCAGTTCAGAGACGGCGGACAGGACGAGCAATGACAATTTTAATGAGGGCTGAAATGTGTAGTGTGTGTGCAGGCAGTGCATATGATGCAGCTTTCTGCAACACACCCAATCAAATCTAAATGTAACAATAACCATTTTGTTTTGATTTTGGTCTGATGAAGTGGAATGGGATCATGGGACTTACAGCTCAAGATAACCCTTTACTGTCAACTTTTTCACATTTCGGCTTTAGCGATATTCTAACTTTTCCAACTCGTTCTAGCATAAAATTATAATTGCGATATTTGGGTGTTTTTTCAAATTTTTGACTTTTTCCATTCCAATTTTCGAATGGAAAAATTAATTTTTTTCAAAATTCCAAAAAACTTGGTAGATGGAAAACTCACTAAGGTTTGATTTTATCCTATTGAGTGAGTATGTATCGGAAGCAGGTGTTCCATCCACCAGTCTAAAATTTGCAAAACGAGAGTTACTCTACGTCAAGGTGTAAAAGTTAGGATATCACTAAGCTTGAAATGTGAAGACAGTGATGGAAAAGCATTTTTCTAAGGGTATAAAAGTTAGAATATCGCTAAAATCGAAATGCAAACAAAAAAAGTGATGAAAAAGTGTTTTTCAAAAAGTGTAAAAGTTAGAATATCGCTAAAGCCGTAATGGCAAATAAAGTGATGGTAAAGTGTTTTTGAATAAGTGGTGAGTAGGGTCCTTCCTAATTCATGACTAGGAAAATCGTGCCATGAACCGATAAATGAGTCATTTACGTGAAATTTACATTACATTTACATTTACAGCATTTAGCAGACGCCCTTATCCAGAGCGACTTACAGTTGGTACAATCTTACAATCCAAGCAATTGTGGGTTAAGGGCCCAACAGTGGCAGCCTGGCAGGGGTGGGATTTGAACCCTGGACCTTCTGATCCATAGTCCAGTACCTTAACTACTAGGCTACCAAATTGAATTTAAATTTAAATCTGGAGGTTTGTGCTTATAGTAATTTGACATTTCTCATTCATGCTGCATTGAAGTGCCTTACCATCACTGGTTAATTTGCACTATGAGGCGGTCCTAGCAAACCTGTCACCAGATGCTTCCCTGTTCACGAACACAATGTCTTTTGCTTGAGAATGGAGGTAATCTCTCTTTACTTTACTGACTGGAAGAACTTGCATCTGCCTGCAGGGTTGCCGAATTTGGCACCAACAGGAGAGTGAAACTCAGCTTGGCAGTAGAAGAGCATGACACCATTTCTGCATGTTCTAGGCTTAAATGCAACCATTAAGATAGGCTATGCTGTATATTGTAGCTTTGTTTGCGATTTTCCAGGGTTATTTAATGACCGCTGTGAAATCTGACACTTTTCTTGAAAATCAGCCAACTCTGTGGTTTTTGAAAAACGATGTTCGTGAAATTAAGCACATTTTCCCCTTCATTTATTAGGGCCCTAATAATGATGTCTCATGCTGCAAGTCACATGATCCGGTTCCACATGATCAGACCAAAAGCAAAACGAAATCGTTATTGTTACATTTAGATCTGATATAATAGTCGACCTGACTGAATGAGAACGGGACCCTTATGCAGGATATAATGAATGACTAAATAAATGAGGAAGTGAGATGTCTTAGATTTATCATCTACGCCACCCAAGGAGGTTGGGTCCCTTTTTGAGTCGTGGTCCTCCCAAGGTTTCTTCCTCATAACACTTAGGGAGTTTTGCCTTGCCACTGTCGCCCTAGGCTTGCTCAATGTGGGTTTGGACATCTAAAATTGTAAAGTTGCTTTGAGACAATGCTCCATTGTAAAAAGCGCTATATAAATAAATCTGACTTGACTTGACTATTAAAGACATGCACACTGCACATTTCAGCCCTCATTAGGTGGGCACTGCCTGTCCTGCCCGAGGTCTCCGAACTGCAAAGAACACAGCCATAAAAAGATCATAAATGGCTATAAAGATTATTCCTCCATTTTCGATGCCACCTCTAATCGTGGTAGCCTATGTCGGCTAAAGTTTCGTCACATGACTGTAGTGGATGCAAACGACTTAATTCGACCAAAATTTCGTAAAACATGAATAGAAATACAGCTAGAGAAAGAGAGAGGGGTTAAGGTTCTTATTAATGTGTCTGATCTCCCTCATAAGACTCAGTTGGTTCGGTCCATGGCATTGTTTCAGTATTACCAGGAGGACTGGAGATAATATCATAACTCATTCCTCTCTGTTTCATCTTTTTCTCTCTCAGTGGTTTGTGAAGAACCTGATGACTTTATGCAGCAGCTCTGTGCGGTACATCTTGCAATAATGTGTGTGTAGGGTTTGCTTTTGCACCACTGGGGTGTATTTAACCCATCCATGAACTGAATCTGAAGAGAAGGTGGATCATGCAGCGAGGTAATGGCCCTTAATACACAAGTCTTTCTATGAAAGAATGGTTAAAGGAGAATAAAGTGAAAGTTTGGGAACGACAGAGTCGAAGTCCAGAGCTTAGCCCAATAGAAATGCTGTGGAAGGACCTGAAGAGGACAGTTCATTTTCCTCTATAAATAAATGGCCCAGCATAATATTTTTTTTTAAACATAGGAAATATAGAAAAAGTGAAAGTAAATGTTTGTTTACGATCTGAGTAAATCAGTCTGAGTTTAGTCAGGGCAATGGGCAGACTGCAAATGGGCTTTGTCCTAAACTATCACTATTTGAGCAAGGACATACTCTCTCTCTCACATACACACACACACACACACACACACACACACACACACCAATATTGACCCCCATCTAATTTGGATGTTTGGTTGGATTCTGTTTGCTGAACCTTCTGCTGAATGGCTCAGGTGCTGTAAGAGCAGCAACTGCAAGTGTGTGTGTGTGTGTTCATTAAGTTTACCACAATCTACAAATGTCACACATACACACACACACACACACACACACACAAAGAAACAATCCATTCAGTATTCATACAAAGCCAAAGAAGCTTCTTACAGTCAGCATGAATTCTTTATTTCATCTTAATTAAATCTTCTCACACACACACACACACACACAAGCATTTCTCGGTCCTGTCTCTGATCCTTTCTCTGCTTCATCAGCTTTCCTACAGTAGTTAACTGGGTATCTTTAATCACACACTGGTCTCGTCAGACACGTCTTAATTAGCGCTGCCGTCGTCCTCTTAATTAAATCCGTTACATATGTGCTCACCGTTCCCTCCCTAACCATAACTCCTGGTAGAAACCCGAAAACTCTTCGTAATATATGCAACAAAGCAGTTCTAGTGTGGTTTGGGACACGTCCACGTCCGCATTAGACAAGTGAATACAGGCCACATCGGTTTACTGCGGACGTGTCCCAATCCACACAGCTCGCTACTATAAGCCATGTAGCACATCGGCGTGCCCGAAATAGTGCGCCGTGTGGTAAATGGGTCCGGTCTTTATCCCCGATTAGGCGAACACAAGACGCAGGATCAGCATTCTGATTTAATTAGTGCAGTCCCTGGATATTACAGAGCGATGTATAAGCATTAGCGATCACAACATGGCCTGCTTTAGCTGCTGGCTCACGCAGGTCACGCTAAATAAAGGACACGTTCAGCAGCAAAGCAGGACCACTGCAGGGTTATTACATTTATCTGCTTTATTTACCATTGGCCTGGACTGCAAGTGGCCCCATCCTGCTCCCAAACACACACTTAAGACTCGGTTTTATTAATCAGGCACTAGAGGTGTATCCATGTCCCTCAGAGGCTGAATTCTGTTTCTGTCATAAATGTAAGAGGTATATTAAAAACTATATCATATTTCTAAACGTATTTCTAAAGTATTTTTTTAATTAAGTAGTGGAGTGGAGTGTTTATACTGGTTGAAGCTTCAGTCTGTTCATAGAGAGTCGACGATAACTCTTGTTTGGGTTAAATACCATGATTTACTTCATTACTGAGTAATGCCATGTCTAGTTCTGAGAGATTTTAGCAGCATTTATTTAAAAGAATCCAAAGTATTTTCTTTATTTTGGTTCCTCGTGTCTGAAAATTTTGTTGTTGCCGTGGTGTTTTATATAAAGATTATTCATGTAGTTGAAATACAAACCATTATGGATCCTCAGTGTCAAGGATCTGTACTCAATAAAAGATGCTTCAAAAACTGAGTTAGAAAGGCTTTTAAAGAAATACTGCTACTTTTTTACTTTACTTTTTTTTAGTAGCATGTACTATTATACTTCTATTAATATTATTCTATAGTACAATACATAACATCAACTTTTACTTAAGCCTGTTTATCAGATTAGTAGTTACTTTACGCAAGAACTTGTGTACTTACCGCTGCTGGCCTGAAAATTGTCGACTATGGTGATTTATTATTATTAATAATAATAATAATAATAATAATAATAATAGCTCAAGGTTTCTCTGCCACCAGAGAAACAATCAGAGAAACAGAAACTACGTGTTTGTAACGCAGTCCCGTGCTCTCTCTTCTGAAATATCTGCTCACATCATCAGTGGGAGACTCTTCAATTAGGCTAATTTTCACGTTCCCAGATTGTAAAATCATGTTAGAAACACATGTTATTATCATTAGAAAATAAATAGCCTAGATATTAAACCTATCATTTAAAAACGTCTGCACCAAGACCATTATGATTTCCATTTTGCTATTTTGCCCTTGTCCTCAACCCAAGACTTTAAAGCTTTTCTGCTCCCTTAACATGATTAAAAAGTGATATATTTATTTAAAAATCACAATGTGTTTATAATCAATTGAAAAAGACACATAATGCATTAATTTTGTTCGTATCTAAACAACGTCTGCATATTTTTAAACAATGTATTATCGTCACCAACATTGCCGCCATTACCACAACACACTATGATTCTGTAGCAAATTATTTGAATTATTTAATACTTGTTTATGTTGTAACCCTGGCAAGAAAAACTGACAAGGGAGCCCATGTCAGATATGAGAGAAGAGACATTTTAATGTCTGGAAATTTGAATAATTTAATCATGTGTTCCTCTTGATCCTCTTGGCGGTATTTTATTCTAACAAAAAAGTAATGTTCACGTTCACATTATTTATATCTATTTACAGTGCAAAGTTGACTAGCTTTAGAAAAGTCCATGACCTACCATCTGTTTTTCTGAAAAGATTGAAAAATGTCATTAGCGCATAACTACCCATTTAATTTCTATATAAGCTTAGCAGTAGCATTGTTAATTCTTTACGTTAAAGCGTATAAACATTATCTTCCAATAATTAAAACACAATTATTATAGATTTTGTTTCACAAGTTAACCCAGGTACAAAAAAGCTCCCCCAGTTGAAGCTTTGTTCCAGTTGGGGCTGTGGTAGCCTGGTGGTTAAGGTGCTGCACTATGGACCACAAGGTCCAGGGTTAAAATCCATGCTGCCACTAATGGGTCCTTGAGCAAGACCCTCAACCCCTGATTGCTCAGCTTGTAACAGTTGTAAGTTGCTCTGGATAAGGGCATCTGCTAAATGCCTGGAAGTAAGAATCACGATTATACAACCAGAAATACAGTGCGCTGTCACATAAAAGACTCTCATATCAAAGTTTCTCATTCCATTAATGTTAAACAGTGCAGTATCGTATGTTTAATCAATGCTAGTACACTACAGTATCCCATACATCAGTACTAAAGACAGTGGATCATATAAAATGGTGTTTGGATAACATCTAGATCGCAAAGCCTGTTGGATATGAATATCAACGTTTGATCTGATCCTATCATGAGTGTGTATCAGATCACACACACACACACACACACACACACACACACACACACTCCCACTGTGGCAACACACCGACAGACCAGCTGTGTATGCCTGACTCTGGCATCCACAACACACACACAGTCGCTGAACAGTATGCAAGCTCATACTGGCTTTTGCTGCCAATGTATGCAGTTCCACTGCAGCATGCACACACACACACACACCCACACACACACACACACACACACACACACACCTCTGATACACACAAGCCGAGGCTGGACGGTGTGACCTTCACGCTGTACGACTGTGATAAAGAGGTGAAGACGTTATTAACCTTGTCACTTTCTGTATATCTCTAGACCTCTTGCTCGCCCTCTGTACACACACATGCACACACACACACACACACACACACACACACACACACTGAGTAGAATACTTAATTAAATAAAGTCTATTTCTGTACCAAAAACAACTCGTAAAAACACTGACATCACACACTCTATGCTCGGTAACCTTCAATACTACTTCTCAGCGACAGATGAACTTCGATTCATTAAGAAAACCAACATCTATATGGAAAAAAGTATTGGGACACACCTCTGAATCACTGAGGCATTTCATTCAGTCCCATTGCCACAAATGTATAAAAGTAGTGGCGTGGTGTAAAGCATGCCACCACTGGCCTCTGGAGCAGTTTAAATGTGTTTGTGGACTGACCAATCATGGTTCTCTGTCAGTCTCATGGATGAGTCTGGGTTTGGTCAATGCCAGGAGAATGTTACCTGCCTCAACGTTACCTGCTCTTAGCTTCAGCACACCAAGACATTTTGGACAATTGTACTGTTTCTTGCACAAAGCAAGGTCCATAAAGTCATGGTTGGGTGAGTTTGGTTTGGTTTGGTGTGGAACTTGACTGGCCCTGACCTCAAAACACCTTTGGGTTGAACTCGAACAGAGCCAGATGTTGAAGTCTCATCCACCATCAGTGTCTGACCTCACAAAGGGATAAATGAGAAGCAATTCCCACAGTCACAGTCCAAAATCTAGTAGAAAGCCTTCCCAGAAGAATGGAAGCTGTCAAAGGGTGACCGACTGCATTTTAATGAATATGGATTTAGAATGGGGACGTCATAAGAGCTCCTGTAGGTCTACTGTAGAGGTGTCCAAATACTTTTGTCCATATAGTGTATGCAATATTCTGCTGCTTGCAGTACAGCACAAAAGTCTTAGGTCACCATTAGATTTGTTGTTTTAGCAATGGTATAATGACCATATATAATATATCATCGAAGTTTTCAAACTTGGCTGTGTCACTCCATAATCCTCTTCATTCCAATCTTTGTGAGCTTTAGCATATCTTAGTATTTTCACCCTGTATCCCTTCTGAAAAAGTGTTTCCTTGGCTGCTACCCTTCTAAAAAGACCATTCCTGATCAAGCTTCTTCAAACTGTAGAAGGATCAACTTGGCATCTCAATGAAGCTGCCAGACGCTGCTATTGCTCAAGTGAAAGGGGAGGTGACATTAAATACTTAATTTTTGATACTGAATACAAATATCGTGTATTTTTTGGTTGTATTTTAATAAAGAGACTGAGAAATATATATATATATATATATATATATATATATATATATATATATATATATATATATATATATACATATATATATATATATATAATGTCAGTACACACCCCGTTGCTAAAACACAGTATATCTAATCTAATGGTGGCGTCAGACTTTTTGCCCAGCACTGTACCCGACTGCCACTCACGTTAGTGAAGCCCGATGGAGTGGCTTCATGAATATTAATGACGGATTAGCGTTTTGATACTGCTGAAGTGCACTCAGACGCTTTAGACCCAGCTTGGAACATCTGCGCTTTACTTCCAGAGAGTCTTTTCAATCATTAAAACGCCCAAATGTTTGATGTGCAGCTAAGCATCGTGTGTTTTTTCGGGAGGTGTAAAAATACAGATATAAATCTGAAGGTATTGCAACTAAACGCAGTTACAAACAGTAATACAGTATGTAGGACAGATAAAATGGTCAGTGCTTTTAATAATCTAAAAGTAGGGGACATTGGGAACAAAAAATAGAAACATTTTGAAATTTCAAGAATTTAAGATGAGTTTTGCGAAGTAGCAATTTTCTAGCCCTCCAAGCTGGTCTGAGTATTTTAGAAACTGCCTGATCTACTGGGATTTTCACACACAGTGGCATCAGAAAAAGAGAAAATATCCAGTGAGAGCAGTTCTCTGGGTGAAAATACCTTGTTGATGTTCGAGGTTTGAGCTGATAGAAAATTAACAATAACTCAAATAACCACTCCAAAACACCAATTTTCCAAAATTGAGCAATAGAAGGATAATATGATATGATATGATAGATATGCTATATAATACAATATAATATAAATATAATATAATATAATATAATATAAAATATTTGTTGTCATTACTATTATTATTACTGTTAGTCTGATCTGCTTACTATGATTTCATCACTGTACTACCATACAGTTAAATAACCTTCGCTGGTATATTCATACGGCAGTCAATGTGTGTGTGTGTGTGTGTGTGTGTGTGAGTGTGAGCATAACAGTTGGGCGTCTCTAAGAGCTGCTCAGGTTGGCACACGGTTCATGTGTAATTGACTGGGCACATCTTGTGTTTCTCACTCACAATTTCACACACACTCAATGTCTCGATCTCTCTCTCTCAGGAGTGAGGCCAGTCGAAGGACAGAACATATAAAGAGTTACACGGAAACGTTGTAAATTGGGGAACAAATGTGTGTGGAATGGATGTAGGACTGTCAAGGACACAGTACAGAGAAACAAAACAGGAAGAAGAAATCATACGTAACCAGAGAGAAATACTGCCCACATGAAACATCCATAACCAGAGAGAGGAGAAAACAATACTGGCCACATTACCATCAATAATCAGAGAGATTGAAATACTGACCCATATCACCAACTGATAAAGAGAGAAAGATAACTGGCCCCATTACCATCCATAACCTGAAAGAAAAAAACTGACCCCATTACCATTCATAAACTAGAGAGAAAGAGATACTGGTCCCCATTACCATACATAGCCAGAAAAAAAACAGATCCTGACCCGCATTATCATCCATAACCAGAGAGAAAGAGATTACTGACCCCATTACCATACATAACCAGAGAAAGGCAGATCCTGACTCCATTACCATCCATAACCAGAGAGAAAGAGATAGTGACCCCATTTATCATCCATAACCAGAGAGAAAAGAGATTACTAACCCCATTACCATACATAAACCAAGAGAAAAGAGATACTAACCCCATTACCATACATAACCAAAGAGAAAGAGATACTGACCCCATTATCATCCATAACCAAAGAGAAAGAGATACTGACCCAATTAGCATCCATAACCAGAGAGAAAGAGATACTGAACCCCATTAAATACATACAACCAGAGAGAAAGAGATACTGGACCCTCATTACCCTTCCATAACCCAAGAGCAAAGAGATACGGACCCCATTATCATCCATAACCAGAGAGAAATAGATATGGACCCCATTACCACCATAACCAGAGAGAAAGTTACCAGAGAGGAAAGAGGATACTGACCCCAGTTACCATACATAACCAAGAGGGAAAGAGATACTGACCCCATTATCCATCCATAACCAAAGAGAAAGAGATACGGACCCCATTATCACATCCATAACAAGAGAGAAAGAGATCACTGACCCCATTATCCATCAAAAAAGAGAGAAAGAGATACTGACCCCATGGGACCCGAGTACCTATCCACTAACCCCGAGAAAGGAGATACTGACCCCATTACATCCATAAACCAAAGAGAGAAAAAAGAGATACTGACCCCATTATCATCCATAAACCAGAGAGAAAGAGATACTGACCCCATTACCATACCTAACCTAGAGAGAAAAGAGATACTGGACCCCATTACCATACATAACCAGAGAGAAAAGAGATCCTGAACGCCATTACATCCATAACCAGAGAGAAAGAGATAGTGACCGACCCCATTTAATCATCCATAACCAAGAGAAAGAGATACTGACCCCATTATCATCCATAACCAGAGAGAAAGAGATACTGAAACCATTACCATACATAACCAAAGAGAAAGAGATACTGACCCCATTATCATCCATAAAACAGAAGAGAAAGAGCTAACTGACCCCATTACCATCCATAACAGAGAGAAAGAGATACTGACCCCATTACCATCATAACCGAAGAGAAAGAGATACTGACCCTGACCCCATTATCATCCATAACCAGAGAAAAGAGATACTGACCCCTATTACCATACATAACCACAGAGAAAGAGATACTGACCCCATTACCATACATAACCAGACGAAAAAGAGATACTGGCCATCACATACCATCCCATAACCAGAGAGAAAGAGATACTGCCCCCATTTACCATCCATAACCAGAAAGAAAGAGATTACTGACCCCATTAACCATCCATAACCAGAGAGAAAGAGATACCCTGACCCATTACCATCCAGAACCACAGAGAAAAGAGATACTGACCCCCATTACCATCCATAACCAGAGAGAAAGAGATACGAACCCCCATTACCATCCATAACCAGATAGAAAGAGATACTGACCCCATTACCATCCATAACCACAGAAAAGAAAAGATACTGGCCCCATTAACAATCCATTAACCACAGAGGAGAAAGAGATACTGACCCCATTACCATACATAACAACCAAAGAGAAAGAGATACTGACCCCATTTATCATCCATTAACCAGAGAGAAAGAGATATGGCTCCATTTACCATCCATACCCGACAGAAAGAGATACTGCTCCCATTACCATCCATAACCAGAAACCAGAGGTACTGACCCCATTTACCATCCATAACCCAGAGAGAAAGAGATGCTGAACCCCATTACCATCCAAAACCACAAAGAAAGTGATACGTGACCCCATTACCATCCATAAACCAGAGAGAAAGAGATACTGACCCCATTACCATCCATAACCACAGAGAAAGAGATACTGGCCCCATACCATCCATAAACCAGAGAGAAAGAGATACGGCCCCATTACCATCAAATAACCAAAGAGAAGAAAGAGATTACTGACCCCATTGACCATCCATGAACCAAAGAGAAAGAGATACTGACCCCATTATCATCCATAAACCAGAGAGAAAGAGATACCTGGCCCCATTTACCATCAATAACCAGAGAAAGGACAGGTACTGATCCCATTACCCATCCATTACCAGGAGATTGAAATACTGACCCCCATATCATCATGCATAACCAGAAAGAAAGAGAGGATACTGGCCCCCATTACCATCCATAACCAAATAAAAACAGAGTACTGACCCCATTACCATCCATAACCAGAGAGAAAGAGATTTACTGAACCCATTACCATCCTTAACCAGAGAGAAAGAGATTACTGGCCCCATTACCATCAATAACCAAAGAGAAAGAGATACTGACCCCATTGCCATCCAGAACCAAAGAGACACAGATACTGGACCCCATACCATCCATAACCACAGAAAAGAGATACTGGCCCCATTACCATCAATAACCAGAGAAAGAGACAGGTACTGATCCCATTACCATCCATTACAGTGAGATTGAATACTGACATATATCCCCATGCATAACCAGAAAGAAAGAAAGAGGTACTGGCCCATTTACCATCCATAACCATAAAAAACAGAGATACTGACTGACCCATTACCATCCATAACCAGAGAGAAAAGAGATACGGCCCCATTACCATCCATAACCAGAGAGAAAGGCAGATACTGGCCCCATTTACCATCCATAACCAAGAAAAAGAGACAGAGATACTGACCCCCATTCATCCATAACCATAAGGAAACAGAGATACTGACCCCATTACCATCCATAACCAGAGAGAAAGAGATACTGAAACCCCATTACCATCAATAACCAGAGAAAGACAGGTACTGATCCCATTACCATCCATTACCAGTGAGATTGAAATACTGACATATATCACCATGCATAACCAGAAAGAAAGAGGTACTGGCCCCATTACCATCCATAACCATAAAAACAGAGATACTGACCCCATTACCATCCATAACCAGAGAGAAAGAGATACTGGCCCCATTACCATCCATAACCAGAGAGAAAGAGATACTGGCCCCATTACCATCCATAACCATAAAAATAGAGATACTGACCCTATTACCATACATAATTAAAAACAGAGATACTGATTACGGCTGGATTCACAAAAGCTTTCTTAAGAAAAAACTTGTGAAGGTTCTTACGACAAACACTAGAAAGTTCACATGAATGTTCTTCAATGTAGTCCTTGAAAAATGTAAGAAGTTCTCAAATACTATCTTCAGAAATCAGCGTTTTTTTATGTAGGCTCTGTTTCATTTTACAGCTTATAATATAAGGAGCAATTATTTAGTTTAATCCTCTTAGAGGAAAAACATCAAACCAAGCGTCAAAACATTTTAGCAAACAAGAAATAAAAGTCAATGGCCTTCATAGATTTTCCTCTCTCTCCAAAACCCACAAAAGTTTAATCTAAAGCACAGATTAAAGCAACAGCTTTGCCGTATCCTTTCCTTATGTAGAGAGCTTTTTGTAGTTTAAGGATGACCTTCACTCGAAAGGCTTTTACATTTTTTAATTGGATGTATGTCGGCCTTATTGCCCATAACTAAACTGATTAAAGTTTTCAATTTCGATGCTTACCTTGTCATTCTTACAGCCTAAAAAAAGTGTGATTCTATCGTAAGGTTACAAATACATTTAAGAACAGAATGTTTTCAAGAATACCACTTGTCCTGAGAATTGTTCTTAGGAATAAAAGAAAAACATATAAAATTCTTAAGACGTTATTTGGGGACACACTTTTAAAATTATTTTCTTTGTTAAGACACTTTAGTGAATCGGGTTGCTTGTTTCTCTCCCAAGATCTGGCAACCCTGGAACTAAATGCGGCATCTGTGAAACGTCTAGCAAACACTTTTGGGGAGACTCTGAAACACAGTACATGTATATGCTTGAGGTAATGAAGAATTCCATTATTTAATTAATAAAGTTTGCAGTTTACATCACATACGTCTGTGAGATCATTGAGTGGCTGCACAGCAGAAATTCGAGTATTACCCCAGTCCAGTCTGCTCTGAGATCAGACCAGTTATTGTGGAGCCAGTTGGGGATTTGACTGGGATGCAGTCGTAGCTAAACAGAGCATGGAGCATTAGGCTCAGCACAGGGTGAGAATGGAGGAGGAGTGGTTCCTAATCCTGACACACTGTGATCTGTTGGTGAGAAAGCCCATGAGCCGGCAGCAGAGGAGGGTGTCCTGAGGTAGATAAAAGTTTGGGAGGGATTATGGTGTTAAACGCAGAGCTGAAGAGCACATGAATGGTACACATGTATCAGAGTCGTGTGAAGTGTGATCTCAAACACTTCATGACTGAGTGTTCACTCAGCCGGCCGACAGACACTGAAAGGGTTATAGAGGTGAAGGGCCTGGACTGGGGACCGGAAGGTCTGGACTGTGGTTTGGATTCCACCTGATTGAAGAACCCGTGTCATCAGTGTTGGATTCACGAAAGCTTTCTTAAGAAAAAACTTGCAACAGTAATAACTTCATACGAATGTTTTTTAATGCAATTCTCAAAAAAGTAAGACGTTCTAAAATATTATCTAAAGAAAATCTTTTCTTACATAGGCTATGTAACATTCTACAGCTTATAATATAAGAAGCAAGACACATTCTGAATTTATATTTACCATTATTTTTCATTATTTAGTTTAAGGACAGAAAAACTTTGAACTGAAAGTATGTAGGACTTGAGCCGGATGCACAAAGGTGTGTTAAGAAAGAAAATTCTTGAAATAATTTTCTTGAAATAATTTCTTAAGAAATCTTTTTCAACCAAGGAAGTTTGGTTCCTTTTAGAGTCTTGCTCCTGCTAAGGTTTCTTCCTTATAACATTTAGGGATTTCCCTTACTTGTTCAATTTGGGATTGGCCTTAGATATGACAAGATAATCTAGAATTATAAAGCTGCTTTGAGACAATGCTGCATAGTAAAAAGCACTATCCTAATTTACAATTATCGTATTTTCTGAGTAGGATTTTTTTCCCTGTTGGCTATTTCTTCCTCCATTACCATTCATAATTTTTGAATGCTTTGTTTGATGTTTTTTTTTTCTCTGAGGCAAATAAACTAAATAACGGAAATAATGATAAATACAAATCTAAAATGTGTCTCACTATATTGTGAGCTGTAAAATGCAATGTAGAATACAGAAGAAACAATGAAGATTTTCTTAATAGAAAATTCTGAAACTATCTTATGTTTTATTGAAAGTTGCATTTAAGAACATCCTTAACTTCTTAGTGTTTGTCTTAAGAACCTTTGATAGTTTTTTCTTAAGAAAGCTTTTGTGAATCCGGCCCCTTATTTCCAGTAACTAAACTGTTTAGAGTTTTAAATTTCAATGGTCGCTTTGTGAACTCTTACAGCCTAAGATAAGTGTGAGGCTTTTGTAAGGTTATGAAAATATTTCTGAATGTAAGGTTTACGTTCTTAAATAATACCACTTGTTATTAGAACTGTTCTTAAGAAAAGAGTTAAGGGAAAAAAAACGATCATTCTTTAGGGGTTTTTTTCTTAAGACACTTGAGTGAATCTGGTTCGAGTACAGAACAGGGTCAGGGATCAGCTGGATCTTTGTCCGGACATGGCTGCAGGGTGATGATCTTGATCTTGTATTCAGTTGATGTTTTCATTTCATTCCATATCCTGTGGGGGTTGTCATTTCCAAAGTGTTCCTCAAGGCACCGGTTTTTACTGCTCTTGGAATTCTTGATGCCCCTTTTGAGCTTTCCTTGAGTTTCTTTATAGGCATGTTTGTCTCCTGACCTAAAAGCTACATCTCCTATCTTAAGCACCATCCTCACTGTGATGTTTATCCACAGTGTTTTTTGGGAAACATTTTTATCGTTGTTTTGTGTGAGTCCAGTCCCTGTGCTTACGTTTATGCATCCAAGAACTGGTCCTAGTCAGTGCTATCAAAACAGACTCTCAGTCTCAGCCACTCCTGGTCTCTGTCTCAGTCTTGACTCAGACTTGACATCTTAAAGTCTTGTTTGGTTCTTCACTCTGAAGACATCTTAAAGTCTTGTTCTTGACTCACACTCAAAATCTTAAACTCTTGTTTTGGTTCTTGACTCAAACTTGAAATCTTAAGCTCTTGTTCTGGTTCTTTTCTCAGACTCGACATCTTAAAGTCTTGTTTTGGTTCTTGACTCAGACTCGACATTTCATTTATTTATGTTATTTAGCAGAGTGACTTACAATTGATACAAACTTCCAAAATCCAAGCAATTGTGGGTGAAGGATCTTGTTCAAGGAGCCAACAGTGGCAGTTTGACAGAGGTGGTATTTGAACCCTGGACATTCTGGTGCAGTACCTTAACTTTTACAATACCGTAACCGCTAGACTACCACAGGCCTAAAACATCTTAAACTCTTGTTCTGGTTCTTGACTCAGACCCGAGGTTTCTTTTACCGTTCCATTCTCCACCAGCTCTGCTTTATCAGGAGATTGCTGGCTTCAAGAATCTCTCCAGTGGAATGGATTTTCAATTAAAAGTGTAATGTTAAGTAATTGAGATTGAACGTAAGACTTATGTGCTGCTGTCCGACGTTAAATACAAATGGAAAACAACAAAAAGAGGTAAAACGTTGTGAATGAGTGGAGAGAGTCAAACCTCTGCATCACCCTCTTAGATAATCTGATCGCTTTACTGTCAAAACCAGAGAAGAAGAATACTGACCCCATTAACTCTTCAGGATCTCAGTCTCTGGTTATGGATGGTAATGGAGTCAGTATCTCTCAGAGTATCTCTCGGAGTAATGTCTAGACATTTCTACTAGCCAATCAGAGGCCGATCACAAACTTGCGTGTCAGAGAGACAGACAGAGAGAGAAATACAGATAGTTGAAGAGAGAGACAAAGAGAGTGAGAAGGGAAGCAATAGACAGAAGGATGACTAGAGCCTCGTCAGACTTTTAATCTGAGGGTAGAGGGTTCAAGTCTCTGTTTGGGTGACTGGTTTATTCAATTTCAAGTTCTATCGATTTATCTAATAGTGAGACAAAGAGAGACAGAGACAGAAAGAGAAACAATTTGATAAAGGAGAGAGAGAGAGAAGGATAGAGAGGGAGTAGGATGAAAAGTTTTAGCCAAGTTTAAAAATGGCTCCATCTGAAACCGGTCAAAGAGAAGAGAGTGGAATTAGGACACATATTTAGGACTCTCTCTCTCTGTCTCTTTCTCTGTCTGTCTCTCTCTCTCTGTCTCTTTCTCTTGCTCTCTCTCTCTTTCTCTGTGTTGGTTGTTAAAAAGAGAACACATGTCGCACTGCCACTTCTTCTAAACCAGGTCAAAATGCGAAGGGAAAAACAAATGACGGAATATAAAATACGAAAGGAAGAATACTACCTAACAGACTATTACATAAACGGGATTTACAGGAGCTTACTAAATAGGTGTTGAGGTAATGTGCTCTGCAAAGCGAAGATATGTTGGGGTAGTGCACTCCCAGTATAAGAGGTGTTGAGGTAATGTTTGTAAAAATCTATGTCCAGATGAACAGATTCAACTTCTGGGGTGTTGAGGTAATGCACTCCAATGTTAAGAGGTGTTGAGTTATTGCACTCCAGAGTGAAGAGGTGTTGAGGAATGCACTCAAATGTAAGGAGGTGTTGAGGTAGTACACTCCAGAGCTAAGATATTTGGGGGTAGTGCACTGCAGAGCAAATATATTTGGGGTAGTGCACTGCAGAATTAAGAGGTGTTGAAGTAGCACCCTCCATAATGAAAGTGATCTCCATGTTGAGTGAATAAGTCTCTGTAGTGAGTGCTAAAGGTCCAGCTGGTCAGGTTAGGACATGATGAGTCCACGAAGTGATCTGAAATGAGAACGGGAGCTAGAGAAGGTGCTGGAGGACAGATTTTGTGTGTGTTTACACTGTCATGGTGTGAGGACAGTCCATGATCATTATGTGAGCCATCTCTCACCTCCTACACACACACACACACACACACACCAGACCAACAATGACAACCCAACTTCATAGACACACCCAAGTTCATAGAGAACCACAACTACAGCCCCATATTACACACCACCAACAAATCAACAACTACAACCACAAATCAGAAAAAAGTTGGGACAGTAACAAATGCAGTGTTTCTTACATTTCATTTTATTTAACTGCAGACAGTATGAATCTGAGATATTTCATGTTTTTTTCTGGTCAACTTCATTTCATTTGTTAAGAAACATCCATTCCTGCATTTCAGGGCTGCAACACATTCCAAAAAAAGTTGGGATGGGGCAATTTCAAGCTAATAATGAATTAAAAAAGTAAATAATGATGTGATTTCAAACAGGTGATTGTAATCATGGTTTGGTACAAATGCAGCATCCAATAAAGGCTGAGTCTCTGAGGAGTAAAGATGACCAGAGGATCTCCAGTTTATCAACAAATATTTAAGAACAACGTTCCTCATAGAAAGACTGGAAATGATGTATATATTTCAGTCCTACCTTTTTCTGATTTGTCTTGTTGATAAATGCACGGATGTCCCTGATAAAGATGTCGTCTTGAAGGCAGTTTATGTTGCTCTAAAATCTCAGTGTACTTTTCTGCATTAATGCTGCATCACAGAAGTGTAAATGATCTTTACCAAGGGTCTGGACCCGACCCATACCATGCCAGAGCCTGGCTTTTGGACTTGTTCCTCATAACAGACTGGATGCTCCTTTATTTCATCTTTGGTCCAAAAAAAGATCTGTTATACTGAATGGGTCTGAGCACAATCCTCGTCTCCACTGTATGATGGTCCATCCCAAATGCCTCCGAGCCCAGAGAAGCCGACGCCCCTTGTGGACATGGTTATAACATAAGGCTTATTTTTAGCACAGTAACGTTTTAAGTGGTATCTGTGAATGTAACTGTATTGTAGAGCTTGATAAAGGTTTGATAAAATAATCCCTTGTCCATGTGGTTCTATCAGCTATTGATGAATGACGGTTCTTGGTGTAGTGCCGTCTGAGGGAGTGGAGATCAGATCAACTTTTTTTTGGAATGTGTTGCAGGACTGAAATGCAGGGATGGATGTTTATTCACAAATGAAATGAAGCTGACCAGAAAAAAACATGAAATATCTTGGGTTCAGGCTGTCTGCAATGAAAACAAAGGACAAAGATACACTATGTTTTTTATCATTTGTATTTTCCATAGTCCCTGCTTTTTTTTGATTGGGGGTTGTAATAAAGTGCTTGATGAGTGCATCTCTGATAACAGCAAAGACTGTTTATCTCCTTAAGTCAGGAGGACTTGCTGGCAGAAGTGACTAATCAAGCTGAACCAGATGAACTGCTGTAAAGTTGGACGCTCTGCCCTTTCCATGAGTGATGCTGCAGAAGTCACACTTTTAGACTGAGTGCTCTCAGTCTTCACACTTAAAGCACTGGCTTTATCGCTAAAGAAGCTGCAAACTCACTGCTTTTGTCAGCACGGAGGAGTTCAGATGAGCTATGGGACAGGTTTTAATCAGTCTAGCAGTGCTGGTAATGGACTTGCGCTTCAGGCTGGAGAAGAAAGAGTTTCTCGCAAACCTATCTTCCCAGTGAGCTGTAAAATGGTAGGCTTTGGTGTTGCGACCTGTGCTCGGGTCGTCTGAATTGTTGTATTTTTGTCTCGTTCTGAGTGTGGGCAGCGTTTTAGAGGTTGCTGACATCACGTGTGCATCTCAGTGCAGCTAGTTAGTCATTGTTTAAAACCCGTTTGGAAATAGCTTTGAAAACTAGCTTCGAGTCTCGTTTTTGAACGCCGCCTTGGCTCTCATTTTAAACCTTGCTTTGGATGCTTGTTCATGTCGGCGGCCTTGATTTGCATGTTATTGTGCATACTTGTAATTCTGGTGCGGACCTCTGCACGTTGTGACCCTGATTATTTGCTTTTGCCATGGATTTCGAAGTCAGATTTATTTCTGCAGCAATGGAGCATCGTCTCAAAGCAGCTTTATAACTAACTGGACCAACAGACCCAATTGAGCTTAGGGTTGACAGTGGCAAGGAAAAACTCCCTAAACGTTATAAAGAAGAAATCTTGGGAGGACCAAGACTCAAAAATGGACCCGACCTCTTTGGTGCCTAGATGTTTTATATATAAGAGTTAAGTTACAGTATTAATAATATATATATTAATAATATTAATAGTTGATACATGTATACTAATAGCTTAAATACACAAATAAAATATATACGTAAATATATTATTTATTTATAAATCATAATTTACATTCTAAATAAATATTAAAATTGAGACCATATTTAAAGAAAATACAATCATTAAAATAAAATGTAACAATATGTAGGCTAACTAATTAGAGATAATCTAATATCTGCAGGTATAGGGAAATTAAATTTAAGGCTGTTTTAATGCCAATCAGAGATTAAATTAAGACCACTTTCACAATAACACAATGGCAAAAAGCTCCCAACACCAAAATTACATTTAGAAAACTGTAACACATCGATCACGATACGAAAAAGTGACACAAAATGTGAAATATAAAAGACATTGTGAAATAGTAGCGCTGTCAAAAGCTGTTGTGTCGTGAGCCTGAAGTTGTTAAACTGCACGGCTACACTTGGTCGTCTTCGTTGTTGCTGGCATGATTGGTGAGTGCGTTTTTGTTTCATCCTGTCTTTAAAGTAGTAAGCTAAATTACGCACAAAGTCTGTAAATTACCAAATGCAATGCATGGAAATGAAACCAAACCTGCATTTAGAGTTTGTGGCATTTTAAAGACCTTTGGGAGACACTTTAAGGCCAAATTAAGGACTTTTTGGACACACTGGTGTAATAAAATAAAGAATATAGACTATAGCATGAGATGATAGTGTAAATAAAATCACATAGAAAATGTGCATATCGACACTATTTAGTCCAGTACACAGAGGGTTCAGTGTGGTGATGGGTGTTGTTGGCTGGTTTCTCCCCTTCCTTTCCCCTTTTTCCTACTCTGCCACCCCAGACCCTACACTGGCACATAACATTTGGCACTTGGGCTCAAATTGCCTAAAGTGGAACCCTGGAGCTTGGTCCATAGTTCAGTACCATAACCACTATGCCACCACAGTCCCAAAACCAAGTATTTTTTGCCACCACATTTCTTTTTTGCCACCACAAGTTCTTCTTTTGCCACCACAGTCCCAAAAACAAGTGTTTTTACCACCACAAGTTCTTCTTTTGCCACCACAGTCCCAAAAACAAGTGTTTTTACCACCACAAGTTTATTTTTTGCCACCACAGTCCCAAAAACAAGTGTTTTTACCACCACAAGTTTATTTTTTGCCACCACAGTCCCAAAAACAAGTGTTTTTACCACCACAAGTTTATTTTTTGCCACCACAGTCCCAAAAACAAGTGTTTTTACCACCACAAGTTTATTTTTTGCCACCACACCCACCCAAAAAAAAAAACAAGTGTTTTTTTTACCACCACAAGTTTATTTTTTGCCACCACAGTCCAAAAAAAACCAAGTTTTTACCACCACAAGTTTTATTTTTTGATACCACAGTCCCACCCCAAAACAAGTGTTTTTTTACCACCACAAGTTTTATTTTTTGCCACCACGGTCCCAAAAACAAGTGTTTTTACCACCACAAGTTTCTTTTTTGCCACCACAGTCCCAAAAACAAATTTTTTTTAACAACACAAGTTTCTTTTTTGCCACCACAGTCCCAAAAACAGGCCCAAAAACAAGCTTTTTGCCACCACAAGTTTCTTTTTTGCCACCACAAGTTTCTTTTGTCACCACACGTTTCATTTGCCACCACAAGTTTCTTTTGCCACCACACGTTTCTTTTTTGCCACCACAAATTTTTTTTTGTCCCAACAAGTTTCTTTTTTGACACCACAAGTTTCTTTTTTGCCCCTACAAGTTCATTTTTTGCCACTACGGTGGCAAAAGAAACATCGTTTTTAAACAGAAACCTAAAATGTAAACGGTACAGCATACCATAGGCAGAAACATAAATCTGTGAATGTTAACCCATTAATAACTAAGTCATGTGAAAAACAATTAACTGGTGATTTAAAAGAGTAACTGTTTCAGGCTGTGGATGAAATCTGGCAACCCTTGCCTGGGCTTGAGTCAGGAACGCCCACAGATAAAGAAGGAAAAGCGATTTGGGCGACGTGAAGGCAAAATCGCTGCCAGTGTGAACATGGGGTAAAGGTCTAAAATGACTTTAAGAGGTTTGTGAAAATGTCAGCGTTTATGTAACACACGTCCAGGTGGCAGTGGGTGTGTGTGTTTGTTTCGATCGGGTATTTGTTATGCTTGTGGGGACACTGAGGGATAGGAACGTCAGAACTTTTGACCTTGTGGGCGCATTGTAAACAACTTTAATTGCTCGTTTGCAAAAAGTGCATCTATTAGTAGAAGAAAAAACTAAAACCTAAGGACCAAAATGTTTTTTTGGTTACTGAGGTGAAGGTTAAGGTCAGGGTTGGGTGTGGGTGTAGAATTAATGAGCTTCGGTAATCATGAGGTCCCCGTAAACACATGATTACCAAGACCTTGTGGGTGAGTGGGTGCACCGGGGGACGGTTTGTGTGTTAATATCAGGGGGAAGGGGTTTGTGTGGGTGAGTGTTTGCGTCTTCATCAAGCTGAAGGGCACTCTGAGTGTGTGAGTGTGTGTGTGTGTGTGTGTGTGTGTGTGTGTTGTCGGGCTGTGTTTTTCAGCAGGAATGCCAGAGGAACCTTTAGCAGCACAAACAGACTGAGTCAGAGTCTCTCACATATACACAAACACAAAACCACCCACGGTCTGCTCCAAACCATTCTCTAGCTGGCTCGCTCTTCACTCAGCCCATCCATTCATCAGTCCACCAGTCAATCCAAACACCTTCCTCCTGTTCCATTTTCCTCAATACCTTCATAATTACTTAGAGTGTCAGAGTGTATGCCATGCTTTGTACCCTACTCTTTCCATCTGTGCCCCTCTCATACACGTCCACCCACTTATCCATCTATCCCTCCAGTCAGAAGCAGCTGGCTTCTCTCCATCTCCTAATTTGGTTCCATGACATCTCTGTTGGCCAAAATATGCTTAGAGTCCATCCTGCTTTCCACTTCTAAAGCAGAGTCAAAAAGGATCTGAGCTGAACGTAAGGAGCCATGAATAAGAGGAACCAGGAACTCAATAACTCTAAAACAGAGTTTATCCAATAAAGTCAGTAGATCTGTGTTGTACCAGGACAAACACCAATACAGAAGATCTGTTCTTCATGAAGGTTCAGACGTCCCTTTAGTTGGCCCATAGATTAATGCCCACACAGGTGGCACTATGGTGTTCAATAGGAGTTTTAACGTTATCTGCAAAGGTCTGCCATGACTGCAGCCAAATAGGAGTTATACCTGACTGAGAGTATTTCCAAAACCAATATTTAAAGACACACTTTTGGTACTCCAAGACTGATAGAACTGTAGACCAGACGACCTTTAACGTTGTGTTCTTCTGGTCTACAGTCCTATCAGTCTTGGAGTACCAAAAGTGTGTACCTGGCTCTCTTGAGAAGGAACTATGTACACAACCAGGGGTGAAAGTAATTTTAAATTCTTGCTACTACCCCATCCTTCATCTCTTCATATTTCTTCACCTCCCCTCGGCTTCATGCATTCTTGAAAAAATTATATATTTTTTTCCTTGACACTGTATATAGTTTTAGCATCTCTGACTTTTCTCTTAAACGTCTGAATTAGGTTTGGGCGATATGGTAAAAAATCTTATATCACAATACTTAAAGACATACATGATATTTATCACGATACATGCTATCGCAGGCATATTAAAAACTACTATTCAAATATTATCCTTACATACTTACTAAAGTCAATTATATTCAAAAAGTGCTGCACTTCATCCAGTTAAGCAGGACTCATGTCACACTTTATAATGAAACATGCAGTTTGTCACTGTTCTTTAAGCACTGACGATAGCATATCGTCTATCACGATAACACAATTTATCACCAGACGATAAAATCATATTGTCCACCCCTAATTTGAATAATTGTTCTGTGAATAATTCTTTTTGTGTTTTCTTGGTATTCTTCAACAAAGGGCTAAGTGACTTTGGGCTTATGTTTTTATAAAGTCATTTAAAATATTGGTCATTGTGGGTTGCAGGATTCTGGGACTCATTTCTAAAGTGTAGCTGATTATTTGTGCTGCCTAATCCTGCCTCTCTCTCCAATATTCCTGCCTCAAGTAAACAAAATGCATTGTTCATTTATTCCTGGAGTGGCCTAGCCAGTGTCCAGACCTCAACCCCATAGAAAATTTGTGGAGGGAGTTGACAGTCCGTCTTGCCCCAAAACATCACTGCTGTAGAGGAGATCTGCATTGAGGAATGGGCCAAAATACCAGCTACAGTGTGTGCCAACCTGGTGAAGACATACAGGAAACGTTTGACCTCTGTCATTGCCAACAAAGGTTATGTTACAAGCTATTGAGTTGAACTTTTGTTATTGACCAAATACTTATTTTACACCATAATTTACAATTAAATTCTTTAAAAATCCTACAATGTGATTTCCTGGATTTTATTCCTCATTTTATCTCTCATAGTTGAAGTGTAGCTATGATGAAAATTACAGACCTCTCCCATTTTTCTAAGTAGGAGAACACGCACAATCAGTGGCTGACTAAATACGACAACTCAGCTAACTTATTTCTGCAAAGATTAGGACAAACTTCAGCAGTCAGCTGTCCATGACAGGCTTAAACCAGCCAAGGTAGCAGCACAAAAACCACTTAGTAAGCGCCTTATGACAAGAAAATCAACAGATGGCATGGCAAATGCTCTCACTAATTACAGCGAGAAGGACACAGTGCCAATTCAGGTGGCTGAGAGAGAGGGGTTGAAATAACTATTAAATACTTTAGATCTGAGATATACACTGCCTAGCCAAAAATATTTCAGTCAGACAGCTGTGCGTATATTGCACTATTCTTGTCGACAAACTGTAGCATAAACTGCAGTGGGTTTCAGGTTTTTACAATGTAAGAAGTTGAAGGATCCAAGACGATGATCAGAAAATATAAAGATATAATTTTTGGTCCGATATCACACACTCTTAGGTGCCACACCAAGCCTGATTCTTACTTTCGACCATCTCCTGATCTCGCCGTGTCCTCAACGCCCTTGAGAACATCCCAAACACCTCTCACAGTCTAAAAATGTCCTATTTTTCCAGGATTGAGCAACAGTAGTCGGATAAAATCCCTCACTTAGAAAGCTGCATTTCCAACTGACTGTTACAAGTAGACTGTACATTGTGTTACTGAGAATTACAGTCTGGGCTACTGTGTGTGTGTGTGTGTGTGTGTGTGTGTGTGGGTGTGTTATGACTCATTCCGTTTCCGTTAAGGATTCCAGACTCCATGCTCCATTCAGAGCTCACATATCAATACGTACACACCGTGTGAGACTTGTTAACCCCCGAGCAACACCGCTTCTCATTATGATGCGTTATAATTCTGCTCCTCAGTTAAAACACAGATAGTCCGTGAACGTGTGTGTGTGTGTGTGTGTGGGTTTTTTTGTACCTTAGCAGCCATGATCATGGAGGATCCCCCCTTGACTCCAAGGATGGGCGTGCGGGTTTGGGCGGAGATGAAATCCAGGATTTGGGCAATGGCCTCCTGGTCGGTGTCGTCCCCGAAGACGACTCCCTGAAGCCAGTGCTGAGTCATGAGGTCACACACGCTCTTAATGATGCTGCTAGGGTCCGTCTCGTTCATCCGGACCACCTCCACGTTCCCTACTCCCTCGTTCACCAGCCCATCGTTCCCTTGATCCCTCCAGTCATCTTTGCCATCCTTCGTTCCAGAGAGGGTGACTTCGCTCGAGTTGCCCACCAGCACCACCGCTATGGTCAGGCCCTGTAGCAGCTTTGACCCCACCCACTGCTTGGACCAGGGTCTGTGCTCGAGTCCTGGGTCAGGCCACGCTCCCGGGATGTAGTTGGTCACTCCGGTCCCGTGGCCTCTGTCGCGCCGTGGCTGACAGCCAGGGGAGGAAACCAAAAGAAGGAGGAGCAGCAGGAGGAGATGGTTTGCGAAAGGACGGGACAATCGGGGTAAGGCCGGGGTTAACGAGACGCGACAAGTCCACTTTCCATGAGGGGGCGGAGACAAGCAGCAGCGACCAAAAATTAGCATGATTGACGAGGGAAAAACCTGGAAAGAGAGAGAATAGACGGTGTTTACTGGAAATGATCTAAACACATGTACATGTACATCTCTCTCACCAAGAGATACACTACCCATAAGTAGCCTCTGATAACCTTTTTATAAGGCAGGGCTATGTATATAGGGGAAGCACTTTTAGGCACCTCTTGTGGTAAGACCCAGTGTCTAATCAGACCACATCTGTAATTATTTACATATCTGCCTGAGAAAGAACTGCATGCTGAGACTTGCAGCAATAACAAGCATTATTTTTTATGTCAATGAGTATACTATTGATTTCTTACTTTGATGTTGTGTTTAAATATTTTTATTTAACTTTTTTTCATGAATATTGATTTACTTTATGTGCAAAAGTAGGAACTACATTACAGTACACTTTGAGCTGAAGTTTGTAACCTACTTAAGGGTTTGAAGTGTTTATAAGATGATTTGCCTGTTCTGGAAATTACTGTCTTTATAACTGGACTCATTCATTCTTGGTTGTGTGCAGCCAGTGAGGTGTGTTTATTTACGTTTATATTCCATTGTGCACATTTAAAGTTTGGTTCCACAGTGTGTGTGATTGTTAATGTGTACCTACAACTCAGCTTCCTGGAGTGCTGTGTAGAACAGTTTAGGTTTCGGATGCTGTGTAGATGATAGAGTTATTATACGGGTGTTTTCAGCGGTAGGTATCTCTAACATATTTACGTATCATTTGCACATAATTTTCTTGTGAAAATACCCTTTATATTTACATTACAGTAGCCTAACAGGACTATCATCATCCCTCTCAGTTAACCACCTGTTTCACAGAATGTAACGTGGTCCATGTGTTTGTTTAAATGCAGGTTTTCTTTCAGTGATCTGTTTTGGATCTAAATCTCATTATCTAAATCTCCCATGAACTGAAGTTGGCAAACCCCAAACCCTTGAGGTCAACTTAACAAACAAACATGATTATTGAAACCTTTAACACCATTTACTAAGACACAAACATTGACTAGACATTAGATCCTTCAGAACAGGCACTGGAGGAAAGAAGTAAACACACTCTGGATTGGGCCTATCCACCTACAGGCATATTTTTGGATGAAACTGGAATAATACTAGCTGGAACAACATGCCAAACTCCACACAGACAGCACCCAGTGCCCAGAGTTGGGGTTCAAACCTGGGTCACTGTCCAGACTCCAAGGTTTAATGATGTATCACCATGCTGCCCAGTCCTTCATTTAAACCCTATAAGAAAATGATCTTAGTCAGCACAAACCGCTGTTCTCTCGGCCAGATCAATGCGTGACACTGAAGCCAGTCCGAGGCGGTTGTTATAGATGATATATAAACTCCTCGCAATGGACAGAGTATCACGCTTCATCAGCGAGGAGGAGAAGAGAGCTGGATGGGGGAGGGAGAGATGGATTCTTAGAAGAAAATGATAGATGTAGCACTGGATGGATGTTATAAATGAGTAAATGAGGCTGTGCCCTGCGGTTCCTCCAAAAGGACTGCAGTACAACAAGCTATGGTTACTAATCTGAATCCAGAACCTTCTACAGCCTTATGCAGATCTTGAGTCTATTTATTTTTTTCCCTTTCCTTTCACTCCTTTCCCTCTTTCCTATTGTTTTTCCCTCCTGGTGTGGGTGCTGGTCCTGCTCAGTCCAGTCTTCCTTTCTGGATGCCTTTGGACCGAACTTTGGAACGATCAGATCTCGACAGTGATGCCTGCTGGAATTCTCCACCATTATGTGGACGCCTGTTGGAACTCTCCACTGTTACGTGGATGCCTGTTAGAACTCTCCACCATTACGTGGACTCCTGTTAGAACTCTCCACGGTTAAATGAACGCCTGTTAGAACTCTCCGCGGTTAGGTGGACACCTGTTAAAACTCTCCACAAAACTCTCGCACGGTAGGTGGACGCCTGTTAGAACTCTCCACGATTAGGTGGACACCTGTTAGAACTCTCCACAGTTAGGTGGACTCCTGTTGTAGAACTCTCCACGGTTAGGGTGGAACGCCTGTTAGAACTCTTCACGGTAGGTGGACGCCATTATAACCTCCTCCACGTTATGTGGAGTGGACGCCTGTTAGAACTCTCCACGGTTAAGTGGACGCCTGTTAGAACTCTCCATGGTTAGGTAGACACCTGTTGGAACTCTCCACGGTTAGGTGGACGCCTGTTGGAACTCTCCACGGTTAGGTGGACACCTGTTGAGACTCTCCATTGTTACGTGGACACCTGATGGAACTCTCTACTGTTATGCAGACCCCTGTTGAGACTCTCCATTGTTACGTGGACACCTGCTGGAACTCTTCACTGGTGCCTGGGAGCTAATGTTGGAGCCCACTCTCACATTAGCCACCTCCCTTCCTCTTTTTCCTCTTTCCCTTTCTCCCTTCTCTTTTCTCTTCATCTGTTATTAAAAACCCGTTAAACCCTGACTTGTGTTGTGTGTTCCCTCTGTGAGACTGACCCGGATCCTGCCTTAACTTGGGTGGGATCGCACCCCTATTGGGGCCAAACCCTAACAAATTGCTTTTTGTTTCAACCAAACGTCTCATCCGTCCACAAAATGTTTTTTTCCAACAGCTTCTTTCTTGTCCACATGATCTTTAGCAAACTGTAGACGGGCAGCGGTGGCTTTCTCTTTGCAACCCTGATGTACACACCACTGTTGATCAGTGTTCTCTTGGAGATGGGTGGCTTTAGTTGCTTAGAAGTTACCCTGTGTAACTTTGCGACCTGGTCGACTATTACAGACCTTGCTCTTGGAATGACCTTGGTTTGGTCGACTAGTTCCACCAACATATTTCTGTAGCCCTAGTAATCCCTAGCCCCACCCCTTCAGTGCTGTAGCCCCACCTACATGTTACTGTTTTATACGGTTTGGTACTCTAGCCCCTCGTTTGTCCTTGCAGTACTCTAGCTCCTCCTGGATGTCCCTGTTTGATACTTCTTGTACCCGGAGATAAGGAGGTCGGGTTTTGAGGCCCTCGGTAATTAAAACAAAGCCTGTACAGAGGGATTAGTTAATGTACTGTACTGTGGAACACCGTCTCTCTCTGTCTCACTTTTGTTCCAGACTCAGAGGGACAGAGTGAGAGACACACAGCAAAAAAGACTACTTTACTACCAGCACTCAGTTTCCATGGAAACAATTACAATAGATCTCTCTCTCTTGCAGTTGGGGAAAGAGATGGCGAGACAGAGTACTGAACATCTGCATGTGGGTGGAGAACAAACAGACAGACAGACAGACAGACAGACAAACAGACAGACAGACAGACAGAAGTAGACAGAGACAAACTGTTAAATAGATATAATAGTCTATAAGTGTTCTGTGATGCTGTGTCCTGCAGCGAGTCTATATTTAGATCTCTCTCGCTCTCTTTCTCTCTCTCATACACACACACACACACACACACACACACACACACACACACACTCACCTGTGTAGGCTGGTAATCACTAAACTGACGGCTTTAAGCGATTAAAACTCTCTAATCTGCTCCAGACAGGTTTTTGGACCACATGACAGGACTGGATTAGAAGTTATTACAATTATTAGATCAAACGATCGAGCATTTATCACTAGAACTAACAAACATAGGTCCATGTGTCGTACGGTACCACTCCAGTACTGATAGCTCCAGTTCCAGTACCAGTACCTACTCTAGCTTTATGTTTTTGGTTATGCTGTATGCTCAGCTCACAGAGTCTGGACATCTCAACCCTGCTGAGCTCCACTCAGAAATAAAGAAATGCTTATATTCCAGTACCAGCAGAGTTATTTCCAGTGATACCAGTTATATAGTGGGAGTAGTTCCAATTTAAGTGCCAAAAGTTTCTAAAAATGTTCCAAAATGTAGTAGTACCAAGGTTACCAGTATAACAGGTTCCAGTTTAGGAATCAAACGTATCAGATTTAACAACAAATAGTTCAAGTTCGAATAGCCTAAGTTTATGTTCCACCTTAGGTATCAAAGGTACCAGTTATAAAACAAACCTCAGTACCGAAAGTCTTCCAGTACCATATTTACCACCAGAAACGGTTGCAGTTCAGGTATCAAAGGTACCAGTTATAATACAAGTAGTTCCAATTTAAGTGCCAAAAGTTGAATTTCCGGTACCAAATTAATCAAATCAAATAGTTTACGTTCTAATACCAAAGTTTCAAATACAATGGTTCCACCTTAGGTATCAGTGGCAGCAGTTGTGAAACAAGTAGTTTCATTTCAAGTACCAAAAGTTGAAGTTCTGTTTTAGGTACCAATGGTTCCAGTTATAATACACATAGTTCCAGTTTAGGTATCATCTGTTCTAGTACCAAAGTTACCAAAAATAAAGGTTCCAATTTATATACCAGTTATAAAAAACAAGTAGTTCCAGTTCAAGTACCACAAGTTTTAGCTCCAGGACCACAGTTAACAGTGCTAATGATTCCAGTTTAGGTACCAAAGGTACTAGTTATAAACACAAGCAGTTCGAGTACCAAAAGTTTATGTTCCAATACCAAATTACCAGTACAAAAGGTGTCGGTTAAACTACAAGTAGTTCCAATTTAAACACCAAAAGATTTTCCAGTACCAAAGTTACCAATTGAAAAGGTTCCTGTTTAGGTTCCTATGGCTCCAGTGCCAGTTCAAGTACCAAAAGTTTACGTTCCAGTACCAAAGTTACAATTAAAGGGGTTCTAGTTTAAGTGCCAATAGCTCCAGTTATAATACAAGTAGCTCCAATTTAAGTGCCAAAGGTTTATGTAACAGTACCGTATTACCAATAGAAATGGTTCCAGATCAGATATCAAAGGAAACAGTTCTAATGCAAGTAGTTCCAATTTCAATGGCAAAAGTTTATGTTTTAGGACCAAATTACCAGTACAAAAGGTTCTGGTTAAGGTACCAATGGTTCCAGTTATAAAACATGTAGCTACAGTTCAAATACCCCAAGTATAATTTCCAATACCACATTGCCAGTACAAAAGGTTCCAGTTTAGGGACCAATAGCTCCAGTTATAACACTTGTAGTTCCAGTTCGAGTACCAAAAGTTTATGTTATAGTACCAAAGTTACAATTAAAAATTTAGGTAATAAAAATATCAGTTATAAAACAAGTAGTTCCAGTTCAAGTACCCAAAGTTTTAGATCAAGTACAACATTTTCCAGTATAGAAGGTTCCAGTTTGGGTACCAAAGTTACGAGTTAATAAAAAACACCATCAAATTTGAAAACCAAAAGTTTATGTTCTAGTACCAACATACCAGTAGAAACGATTCCAGTTTAGGTACCAATGGTTCCAGTTACAATACAATTAATTCCAGTTCAGGTAACAGAAATTTATGTTCCAGTACCAGAGTAACAATTAACAAGTAGTTCAAGTTGAAATACCAAAATTTAGATTCCAGGACCATATTACCAGTAGAAATGGTTCTGGTTAGATACCAATGGTTCCAGTTCTAATAATACTAATTAAAATTTAAATGCTAAAATTTAATTTACAGTACCAAAGTTACCAGTACAAAAATATAGCAGTTATAAAACAAGTAGTTCCAATTTCAGTACCAAAAGCTTATGTAGCAGTACCAAATTACCATTAAAAATGGTTCCAGTTTAGGTATCAAAGGTACTAGTTATAAAAAACAAGTAGTTCCAATTTGACCAAATGTTATGTTCCAGTACCAACTTACCAATAGAAACAATTCTGGTTTAGGTACCAGTGGTTCCAGTTACAAGTAAAATGGTTCCAGTACAACTTCTTGTGGAAAAATCTGCTCACTGCAGGTTTAATAGCTCTAGTTCCAAAGGTTCCAGTTTCAGTACTAAATGTACCAGCTCCAGTACCAATAGTCCATGCTCCAGTTCCATAAGTACCTGCTCTATTTACAATAGTTCCAGTTTCCTCTTATAGTACTACAGATTTATGTTTCAGAAATAATAAAGGGGTCAGGTTCCAGATACAATACCAATAGTTCCAGTTCAAGTACCAAGAGTTCCTTTTCTACAGGTTTCTTACAGTTTTATGCAAGCTTAGGCACCCCCGAAGCTTATTGGTTCATGGGGGTAGAAGAGTTTATTTAAATGTATCCCAGTGTGGTATTTGGAGGGATTTGGTGTTACGGGTTCGAACTCAGTGCAGAGCTGTGAGCATTTTTATAAACTCAGATTTAATTAAGGCGAAAAAATGTAATTTAGTGATTTCTTGAATGATGATGAAACTTTCAAACGGTGTCAGTGAGGTTGGTGGAGTCTCAGCACTGACGCTGTGTTTCTGTAAACACGCTGAGCTTCATCACAGCCCCATCATCAGGGTCCGAGACGAGACACTGAATAGAACATGGCTCTACTGAATCACTTAAATAAACACCAGCGTCACGGCTGCCCTGTGTTCATTATCATTAATGTGTTCATTATCATTAAATACCATGTTCCACTTCCTAATGGACCTGGGCACACACACACGCACACACCTGCTGCTCCCTCAGGGCCACACCCGCACAACATTCATAAATTAGCCATCGGCGATGCGGCACCAATATCTCTGTAATATAAATCATACAAACCCTCCCCACACACACACACACACACACACACACACACACACACACGAAAGCAAGCACACAAGCACACAAAAACACACACTTAATTAGTCAGATCTATCTCTCTCTCACACACAATAAAAGTACCAAATACATGTACTAAAGGTTCCAGTTCCATTACTAAAGGGTTCAGTTCTACAAGTTTGTGAACCCTTTAGAATTTTCTATATTTCTGCATAAATATGACCTAAAACATCATCAGATTTTCACACAAGTCCTAAAAGTAGACAAAGAGAACCCAGTTAAACACATGATTCAAAAATATTATACTTGGTCATTTATTTATTGGGGAAAATAATCCAATATTACATATTAGTGAGTGGCAAAAGTATGTGACCCTCTAGGCTTAGCAGTTAATTTGAAGGTGTAATTAGAGTCAGGTGTTTTCAATCAATGGGATGCCAATCAGGTGTGAGGGGGGCACCCTTTTATTTTAAAAGAAACAGGGATCTATACAAGTCTGCTCTTCATAACTGTTTGTGGAAGTGTGTCATGGCACGAACAAAGGAGATTTCTGAAGACCTCAGAAAAAGAGTTGTTGATACTCATCAGAACAAAATATGTTACAAAACAAAAAATCTCTGAAGAGTTTGGACTCCTCCAATCCACAGTCAGACAGATTGTGTACAAATGGAGGAAATTCAAGACCAATGTTAAAACTCCCCAGGAGTGGTCGACCAATGAAGATCATTCCAAGAGCAAGGCTTGTAATAGATGAAGAGGTCACAAAGGACCCCAAGGGTAACTTCTAAGCAACTGAAGGCCTCTCTGACATTGGCTAATGTTAATGTTTATGAGTCCACCATCAGAAGAACACTGAACAACAATGGTGTGCATGGCAGAGTTGCAAGGAGAAAGCCATTGCTCTCCAAAAAGAACATTGCTGTTCGTCTGCAGTTTGCTAAAGATCAAGTAGACAAGCCAGAAGGCTATCGGAAGAATGTTTTGTGGACGGATGAGACCAAAATAGAACTTTTGGTTAAAAGCAGAAAAGCGTTATGTTTGGAGAAAGAAAACACTGCATTCCACCATAGAAAACCTTATCCCATCTGTGAAACCATTGGGGTGGTGGTAGTATCATTGGTTTGGGCCTGTTTGCTGATCTGGCAGGACGGCTGCCATCAGATGGAAACAATGTATTCTGAATAATTATATCAGAGAATTCTAAAGGAAAAATGTCAGGACATCTGTTCCATGAACTGAATTATCCAAGAGAAGGTGGTCTGCACCAAGACACCGACCATAAGCACCACAAGCCGTTCTACCAAAGAGTGGTACAGAAGAATAAGTTCATGTTTGGAATGCCAAGCCAAAAGTCCTGACCTTAATCCAATGGAACTGTTGTGGAAGGACCTGTGAAGTGAGCAGCTAATGTGAGGGAAACCCAACCAACATCCCAGAGCTAAGCTGTTCTGTACAGAGGAATGGGCTCTAAAAATTCATCCAAAGCCGGTGGCAGGACTGATCACCAGTACAGGAAAACGTTTAGCGGCAGTTATTGCTGCACAGGAGGCGGGTCACACCAGATTACTGACAGAGCAAAGGCTCACATACTTTTGTCACTCACTAATATGTAATATTGGATCATTTTCCTCAATAAATAAATGACCAAGTATAATATTTGTGTCTCATTTGTTTCTCTTTATCTTTAAGACTTTAACACTTGAAAATCTGATGATGTTTTACGTCATATTTATGCAGAAATATAGAAAATTCCAAAGGGTTCACAGACTTTCAAGCACCACTGTATATTACTCTGTGTGTGTGTGTGTGTGTGTGTGTGTGTGTGTGTGTGTGTTACATTTCATAAATGTTCTGGAATGATTGAGTGTTTTAATTAAAACACATCTCATAGTCACTCTGATTTATAGAAATCCTAACCCATCAAACACCTGCCTTTATACACACACACACACACACACACACACACACACACACAGTAATATACACCTGCGGTTCAAGTAGTATCTAAATAGCTCCAGTACAAGCTGTAATATTGGTTCCAGTTCCAGAACAATAGTTCCAGAATAAATTAACAACCAAAATACAATGAAACCCAACAATATTAAATAATGTAGTATGAAAACACTAACAATGTAGCATGAAGCACAACAGTAAAAATTCAAATATTCAACCTCAATTCAAAACTCTGCCATCAATAAACCAAATACTATGAAACTCAGCACTATCAATACATTTAACCAAAACAAAACACTAATAAACCCAACATTAACAAACCAAATACTATGAAACCAAACAAAAATGATCCAAAAATTATGAAACTCAACAATAATAAACCAAACATAGTAAAACCCAACACTAACAATACATATAACTTTAAAGAAAGCACTAACAGATCCAACACTAACAAACCAAATACAATGAAACAATACAAAAACGTTTTGAATTTTATGAAATTCAACAATATCAAACCAAATAAAATGAACCCCAACACTAACAACACACGTAACCTAAAAGTAAACATTAATAAATCCAACACTAGCAAACCAAATACTATAAAACACTACAAAATGATCCAAATACTATGAAACGCAACACTAATGATATATTAAACCTAAAATAAAACACTAATAAGCCCAACACTCACAACCAAATACTGTGAAACCTGACAATACTAAACCAAATACTATGAAACCAAACGAAAATGTGCCAAATATTATGAAACTCAACAATAACAAATCAATCCTATGAAACTCAACACTAACAACACATTTAACCTAAAAGAAAACACTAATAAACGTAACACGAACAAACCAATTACTATAAAACACTGCAAAATGAGCAATACTATGAAATTCAACAATAATAAACCAAACACTTTAAAACCCAACACTACTAATACATGTAACCTAAATCAAAACACCAATAAACCCAACACTAACAAATCAAATACTATGAAACACAACCTTGAAAAATACATCCTATAAAACCAAATCCAGTCTCTCATCAATAAGGTGTTTCGTTATACAGGACTGCCAGTCTAGATGTCCTGTCTGGCACCCACAGTCATGCCATGGTCAAAATCACTGAGATCACATTTTTCCTCAGTCTGATGGTTGACCTGAAGTTGCTGGCCTGTATCTGCATGATTTAATCACTGCATGAGTGTATGTATTGAATTTCTCCGTATATATTTAGCCAGGTGTTTTAAGATTGTACTGTTGTTCTGTTTTTGTTTGGATTTTGTATTTCATGACTTCAGGAGATATAACTCAAGCCCTTAGCAAACAAAACATTCTGTTTCACACTGTAATCATCTGTGGTGGAATAGTGGTTAAGGTACTGGACTACAGACCAGAAAGTCCAAGGTTCAAACACCACCTCTGCCAAGCTGCCACTGTTGGTTCCCTGAGTAAGACCCTTAACCCACAATTGCTGTAAACCTGTATCAACTGTAAGCTGCTCTGGATAAGGGTGTCTGCTAAATGATGTAATGTAAATGCGTCTCGCTATTGGAGATATGGTGCGCTACAAATGTTTGGATATATTTCTTATCATAATTTACCGTAGCTAAGCTAATTTAGAGATTTAGCCTAAGGGAGTTCAGTCAGCTCTCAATGGTGTGAGAGCTTCATTCTGACTGATATTTCATTTCTCCTGCTTACATTTTGTTAATCAGCCTGCAAAATCCCCCGATACACACTGATTTTAATTTAAAAAGCCGCCGCTGTATGGGTGTGTGTGTGTGTGTGTGTGTGTGTGTGTGTGTTCTTCCTCTCTTAATCACTCGTTCGGATTGATTCTTTATGCTCCAGCACTCACAATGACGCAGGGTACCGGAGGAATAACTGTGACACCAGACCTCATTCAAAGGTACCAGTACTGCGATGAAGAGGGACCACCATACGTACAGGAAAGCATGGAGAGCGATTTCATGAGTGAACAACAGCTACCAGCCACTATACTAACCCCCGATGGAAGTACCACTGGCAAAACTGGTTCCAGCACCCAAAGGGAAGTGAACCACCAAAGGCAGAGGAAGCCTGCAGATGAAATTCATGAGTCTAGTAAACCTCTAGTAATCTTTATACTCTACTGTAAAAATAAATACAAACTAATAAACTAAACAACACAAACAATCTCATTACTTATAAACCTCAAAAATACAAACTAAGAAACAAAGCACAACACAAACAAACTCATGACTTATGAACTCCAAAAACTACAAACTAATAAACAAAACAACACAAACTCATCACTTATAAACCTCAACAAATACAAACTAATAAACAAAACAACACAAACTCATCACTTATAAACCTCAACAAATACAAACTAATAAACAAAACAACACAAACAAACTCATCACCTATAAACTCCAAGCAAAACAAACTAAGAAACCAAACAACACAAACAAACTCATCATTTATAAACTACAAAAAATACAAACTAATAAAAAAAAACACAACACAAACAAACTCATCACTTATAAGCCTCAACAAATACAAACTAAGAAACAAAACAACACAAACAAATTCATCACTTATAATCTCTAAAAAATACAAACTAATAAACAAAACAACACAAACAAATTCATGACTTATAAACTCCAAAAAATACAAACTAAGAAACAAAACAACACAAACAAACTCATCATTTATAAACTACAAAAAATACAAACTAATAAACAAAACACAACACAAACAAACTCATCACTTATAAACCCAAAAATACAAAGTATAAAACAAAATACAACACAAACAAACCAAATACTATGAACATCAACAATAACAAATCAAATACAGTGGTACCTCGGTTCTTGACCACCTCATAACTTGTTGAATTCGGTTCTTGACGCAGTTTGACTAGAAAAATTTGTCTCTGTTCTCGTCGGTTGCTGCTCATTTTAGTCAAACCTCGATTCGTGATTCACAATTCATGATTCACGATTCGGTACACAGTGACTCAGTGATTCAGATTCACAATAGCTGTTTCTCGGTGCAGATCTCTGCTGTGTTTATTGTGTTTTCCTTTATTTTTACATCTACAGTGATGTATCCTTAGTGCAAAAATCTCCATGGGTCCTAAAAAGGTTAGTAATAAAAGCCAACTGAAAGGAAAACAGGAACTGAATCCTCTAGAACACAAGCTGCAGTTAGAATTAGCAGCTATACTAGTTATGCTAGCTATGCTAGTTCACCAATAGAGTAAGTGTTTTGCTTTTACTTTTCTCTTTCAGTCCATGATTCACTAAATTCCATGAGATTTTTCAATGCTTTATTATAAAATAAGCTTTGCGTTCATGATTTGAGGTAACTGTAGGTTAATGTAAGTGTTAATGTGTAATCGGATCCTCTATGATACAGTACAGACTCTATTAAACTCATCACTTCATGATATATGTAACTTATGATGGATTTGTTGAACATATCCCCATCATAAATCAGCTCCTGTACAATACAGCTTCCTTAATGCAGATAATACCTTATGCAGGGGGATTTTCTGGTGGTATGGAACACATTCATTCAATTTACATTACTCCTTAAGGGAAACATTTCCTCGGTACTCATCATTTTTGGTTCTTATCGAGCCTTCTGGAACGAATTAAAGATGAGAACCGAGGTACCACTGTATTCTGAAACCACACACTAGCAAACCATATATATTGAAGCCGAACACTAACAAACTAAATACACTGAACCCAACACTTCCAAACTATATACATGAAAACCGACATTAGGAAACCAAATATTATGAGCCCAACACCAACACCAAGAAACATACTATGAAACCCAACAATAACAAACCATATACTCTAGAGAAAACCAACACTAACAAACGAAATACAGTAAAAGACAACACAAACAAACCATATTCTATGAAACCCAGCAATAACAAACCATGTACACTGAAACACTATAAAACCATTCACTGTGAAATTCAACACTTACAGACCACACATCTGTAGGGTTTAACAGAGAATGGTTCGAAAAAGAGAAAATATCCAGTGAGGGCAGTTCTATGGGTGAAAAAGCCTTAGAAGGGTAACAGTAACTCAGATAACCAGGTCTGCAGAAGAGCATCGCTGAACAAACAACACGTGGTACCTTGAAGCAGATGGTCTACTGCAGCAGAACACTGAACTCACCAAAACTGGACAATAGAATATTGGAAAAAAGTCACCTGGTCTGATGAGTTTTGATTCCTGCTGCGATATTCCTATTGTCGGGTCAGAATTTGGTGTAAACAAATAAAAATGAAAGCATGGATCCATCCTGTTTGGTATCTACGGTTCAGGCTTCTGGTGCTGTAATGGTATGGGGGTATTTTCTCAGCACACTTTAGGTTCCTTAATTCCAATTTGCCCCAAACCAGGAGTACAATGGATCTGGCTCTTCTGATGATCACTCCAGGAAATTAGGACCATGTGCATATTAGAGTCATTAGCCTAAAAACCAGCCAGCACAGATTACTGCTGAATGAACACAGCTCTAGCACCAAACACATCTGTTATGAGGAGATCAGGTCTTTTACAGCAGAACAATCTGTTCTTTGGTCAGATGAGTCCAAATCTGAAATTTTTGGCACAAGCTGTCAGATGATGCTTGTTGCCAGCATGAGTGGTCTCTACTCTGAATCATGGGGGAGGTGCTGTAGTTTGTGGCAGGGGGGTGTTTTTGGAGGTGATGCTGAGATTTCAGTATAACCCTAAATCAGAAAATTTCCTTTGATTTAATTGCAGACAGTATGAACCTGAGATATTTCATTTTTTTTCATTTGTTAATAAACATCCAAAAACAGTTGGGACAAGGGCAATTTAAATAAATAAGTAAATAAAGTCTTTGAGGGGAAAAAAGGGAGTAAGATGATCAGAGGATCTCCAGTTTATCAACAAATGTGTAAGAAAATGATTGAAATGTTTAAAAACAGTGATCCTCAAAGAAAGACTGGAAGATATTTACATATTTCTCCCTCTACAGTGCATAAAAGCATTACTCAGTTCAAGGAATCTGGAGGAATTTCAGTGCATAAAGGGTAAGAGCACAAGTCTAAACTGAAGAGGGGTGATCTCCGCTCCCTCAGACGGCACTGCATCAAGAACCGTCATTCATCAATAGCTGATAGAACCACATGGACAAGGGATTCCTTTATCAAACCTTTATCAAGCTCTACAATACAGAGGTACATTCACAGATGCCTCTTAAAACGTTAATGCCCCGATCTTACAAACCTAAAAAACTATCTGATCTGAACAGTGTAGAGTCAGTTTGATCCAAAAATGGCAAGAGTCTGCAGTATTGTCATCAAAGCTAAAGGCTATTCTGAAGAGTCTAAAATAAAATCATATTGAGTAGTTGAACACCTCTTTTGGTCTTTTTTCCTCTGTAAAGTTTCGTTTGTTCTCATTCACAGCATAGGTATGAGTACACACTTTTATTAGATCCAAAAGGATGCGTTTGTGCTGTTACAACCGTGCCACATTGCATGTTTTGTTATTTTGACTGCCTTTTCTTCTTTTAGTTTATTCTTTTGTAGCTGGAGTATTGTCTTAATTGTAATTCCAGTTGACAGATAACGCCCCGACTCTAGACACTTTTAAATACAAGATGAAAACATTTCTATCTGAGCAGGCTTTCGATTTAGTATGTTGTATTCTTTGATTCTTGTTGGTTTTCTTTTTTCTTTCTTTTTGATTCTTTTTGTTTTATTGTTGATATTATCTGTGTAAAGTTATTTTGGGAAACCCCGTGCTGGGCTTTGAGTCCCTGTAATTCACAAATGAGAATGTGGTGTGTGGGGGGTTATGGGTTTTAGTAGAAAACTAACACAGCGTAACAGATAAGTTGATGGTGTGAGAATAACCAAGAAAATCATGGTTTCGTTGAGGACAATAGATCATATAACTAATAACAATAGTACAGATATTATAGCACAAATGTTAAATGTAGTTTTTAATCTGGTTTTCTATTCTGAATACTTTCTTCCATTTTACTTCTATTGTTGTCTGTGTTTTAAGTCTGTAAAGCACTTCGGTGCTATATAAATAAATGTGGCTTTGTTGCTTGACATTTCTCCAAAAGAGAAACTGCTTCTTTTTAACAAAAAACACAGGTACTCCCCAGATTTACTCCCCTTTTGTTCCAGCAAATCCACTGCAAGTTGAATGTATCATAAACCGAGGAGTTTAATATATACTGTATACATCATGGTGTACCTTAAACATGTTGAAAATTAAACTACAGTTGGGCAAAATAATTAATAAAGCTTATTTTATAATAAAGTATCAACTATCTCATGTAATATATTACATAATATATTGAAAGTGAAATCCCATCATAAAGTCTAAACATCATAAAATGGGAAGTACCTGTACAGTTTTCACTTAAAGCCCAAGAGCCAAAAGATTAGTTTTTGGTCAACGGGGTTAAAGTTAACGTTAGTTGTAGCATTAAATATCTACAGTCATAGGAGAATATCAACGGAAAGTCCCAACAACAACGGGAAAACACACGTGTGTGGTGTGTTTGTGTGCTTTCAGCATATTACATGGCGAACATCTGAACTAACATGCTTGGTGTATCTATCAGTGTATCTGATAGTAAATATTAATTGTCTTCTCTTAGACTGGACACACACACACACACACACACACACACACACACAACACAACACAACACACAAATCCCAGCTCTTACCTGGTGTACGTCCAGCCACACTCTCATCCTTGCATCTCAGAAGCAGCATGGTGATGGAGCCTGACCATACACTCCACCACTCATATCCTCACACACACACACAGCTGAGACACACACACACACACACACACGGACAGCGGTTTGTATTCGAGCTGTAAGTCATTAATAATTGGTGAATGAACATCAGATGATGGTGAGATACCTCCTGAATACTGATAGCAGGTGAGGTTCAGCCGAGACGGAGCACAAAACACGTAGTACACCTTCAGAGAGCTTCTGAAACACAACACACACACACACACATACACACACACACACACACACACACACACACACACACACACATACACTTTAACAAGGCATGTGGAATGTTGAACAGAACAGGAATGGGATCATATACAGTGGGGCAAAAAAGTATTTAGTGAGCCACTGATTGTGCAAGTTCTCCTACTTAGAAAGATGAGAGAGGTCTGTAATTTTCATCATAGGTACACTTCATCTATATATACATACATGTGTGTGTGTGTGTGTGTGCCAGATCCCCAGAAAATCCACGTGCAGTAATAGAGTTTGGTTGGTGGATCATTCCTAGCAGAGCAGTCACACTGAGGTGTTTAAAACTACAGCTGCACTGCTGTGTCTGATCCACTCGTACCAGTACAACACAGACCAACACACCACCACCTGTGCTGGTCCCGTGGGGGTCCTGAGCATTAGAGAATTCAGTAAAGGAGACGAGCAAAGTATGTAGAGAAACAGAAGCACTACAGTCTGTAATTATAGAACTACAAAGCGCAGTCACTACTAAAACTTAAATAAAGAAAAAGCAGAATATCAACTGACAAACATAGAATGCTAGGTATTTTGCAGAGCATTGTACACACACACATACACACACACACACACACACACACACAAACATACAGTACCAGTCAAAAGGACTAATTCAGTGTTTTTCCTTTATTTTTATTATTTTCTACATTTAAAATCAATACTGAACACATCAACAATATGAAGGGCCACATATGGAATTATGTAGTAAACAAAAACAGTGTTAAACAAACTACAAAATGTTTTATACTTCAGATTTTTCTTTTTGCTTTGATGACAGCTTTGCACACTCAGCATTCTCTCAATCAGCTTTAAGGTCATCAACTGGAAAGGGTTTCAGTTAACATGTGGGCATCGTCAAGAGTTAACTTGGAGACTTTCATGCAGTATAACACTTACTCTGGTTGTTTAACACATTCTTTTGTTTACTACATGATTCCAAGTGTGTTCCTTCATAGTTCTGATATCTTCACTATTAATCTACAATGTAGAAAACATACAAAATAATAAAAAACACTGGGTGAGAAGGTGTGTCCAAACTTTTGACTGCTACTATATATATATATATAGATATATATATATATATAGCGATCATAAAGGCCTGTCTCTCTACCACACTTCAGGGTGGTGTGAAAGCCGTGTGTCATGGCCTCCAGTTGATTTTATTTATTCCGATTTAATAATGTTTATAGACCGATCTGTGTAATAAATCATACATACGATTCATCTGGAGTCTCATAACATCTCGGCTGGGTGGTTCGTGTTTGTGTGTGTGTGTGTGTGTGTGTGTGTGTGTGTGTGTGTGTGTGTGTGTGTGTGGTGAATTATCTCCAGTAACGTTAATTATGTATAAGCTCTTCATATATCGGAGGCGTGCTCATTAGCATATGCAGATGAAATGAGGCATGGTTATATATTGTGTATACAGTAGGCTTTAGTGTGGATGAATAATGAAACACTTCAGGGTCCGACTCTTATTGGATTTACTCTGTGTGTGTGTGTGTGTGTGTGTGTGTGTGTGTGTGTGTGTGTGTGTGTGTGTGTGTGTGATGGAGAAGACTATGAGTAATGGTTGTGGTAGTGTTTAGTGAGAAAATACATTATTACCCTGCCAGATTATAAACATGTAAACACACACACACACACACGGGTTTGTCTTTCATAGTGAGGCCTTTTCATTGTCGATAATTTATTAACACTACACCTAACCATTACCTTACCCTCAGAAACGTACTGCAAATCCTTTGCCTCTTTTTAGGTTACCAACAGAAAAGTTACAGCTTTTTTATAGCAAAATGTCCAGCAAAATGTCCCCACAAGGTAATAAATGCCACAGCTACGTTTATCTAGAAGTATGTTTCTGTACATATTTCTGCATAAATATGACCTAAAACAAGCGCTCAAAGTAGATCAAGAGAACCCAAATAAATAAACGAAACAAAAATGTTATGAGCAGTGAACATTGAACATATGAACATTAGCCGCTCTGAGGGAGACCTTTAGTTCCTTAGAAGTTACCCTGGGTTCCTTTGTGACCTCGTGGACTATTACACGTGTTGCTCTTATAGTGCGGTATTTGTCCACGTTCTGTCTGACCATGGATTGGTAGAGTCCAACACGCTCTTTACAGATGGCTTTGTAACCTTTAAGGGACATTCTGGCTGCAGATAAACAAAGCTGATCCGATAACGGTCGGGTTCGAGTTTGGAGGCCTCGTGGTGAGAGCTTCAGTCCTTCCCCTAGTAGTAATACGAGGGACACTAACGGGTCAGCGACATGTGCAAGACATCCTGTATGGCAGGACTTCCAACTGGCATTTTTCAGCAGGACAATACTCATCCAAACACAGCAAGGGTTTAACATGAATGTCTCCTCCACATTGGAACACTTCCATGGTGCCTGGTTGGAAGATCTATCACCAATCAGGCATTTATGTACCCAGCTATGAGTGTGCAGGATCTACAGACCCAGCTGTAACATCTGTGGGTCAATTTACCAAAGGATACCATATAGAATCTGTATAACTCCATGATCAACCTTATCTCATCTTCTATCCAGGCTAGAGGTGGCCTAACAGGGTAACTAGAGCCTAATATTATAATCACTTACATATATCATCATTATACTCATACATAGAAAGATTCATTCGATTCCCACAAGTCCTTCTTGGTGAATTATTTTTTTGTCAATGAGTGTTTTAACACCTTTATTTTTCTATGTTTTTCCACACCTGCTTAAAACTTTTGCACAGTGCTGCATATAATTCTCAAAAACCCTCTCTGGTTCTCTGTAGACCATCTGTCTTTCTCTCACAGGCGCTCACTCCCTCATGTGTACAGGTGAGGTAGAGAGTGTGTCTGGCAGATATGAAGAGGTGCTAATGTGCTACGGGCCCTTTTGAGGTTTCACACACACACACACACACACACACACACACACACACACACACACACACTCCAGCAGGGGGCAGTAGGTTTAGATTGTATTTCATCATGTTGTTTTAAACAGTATGTTTTCACGTTTGTGCCGAATGCAGTCCATTCCTTGCGGTTATGTGTTGCGCAATAACACCATCGTCAGTCCGCCGTGGCCGTGTCCCAAACCACACACCCTATTAGATATATAGTGCACATAAACACCGCCAGTCCATGCAGTGTTTGTGTGTGTCTGCCTGTGAAAGTGGGTTATGTGGAAGATCAGAAGCTTGTGCGTGTAGGGCAGGTGTGATATATTTAGGTCCTGAAGATGTGGGGTACGAACCCATTTGGGTCGGCCCAGTTTCTGTGACCTAGCCTCTAAACAGGAGTGTGTGTGTGTGTGTGTGTGTGTGTATGTTAATGTGGCTGACAGAAGGACAAGACTTTCTACAAAAGCAAACACGAGAATGTACTCGTTACTCTATAGTGCAAATACACACCATTATGAATCCACTCTGGACGTGTTCCAAGTCACACACCTTATACTCTACATAGTGCAAATAAACACCATTATGAATCCACTCTGCGTGTGTTCCAAATCACACATGTCATTAACTATGTAATTAAACACCATGATGTGTAAACTTTGGACGTGTTCCAAACCACACACTTTATACTCTACATAGTGCACATTTCACACCATGATCTTTCAAGTTTGGATGTGTTCCAAGTCACACACGTTATTAACTTTATAGTGCACATAAACACCATTATGAATCCACTTTGGATGTGTCCCAAACTACTTATTCACAATATAGTGCACATAAACACCATGATCTTTCTAGTTTGGATGTGTCCCAAACCACACACTTTATTAACTTTAGAGTGCACATATACACCATGATCAGTCCACATTGGACGAGTCCAAAATCACATACCTTATATTCTACATAGTGCACATAAACACCATGGTCAGTCCAATTTGGATGTGTCCCAAACCACACACCTTATTTACTGTATAGTGCACATAAACACCATGATCTTTCTAGTTTAGACGTGTCCCAAACCACGCACCTTATACACTATATTTTGCACTTAAACACCATGATCAGTCCACTTTGGACGTATTCCAAACCACACACCTTATACTCTACATAGTGCACATTCACACCATGATCTTTCAAGTTTGGACGTGTTCCAAATCACACACCTTATTAACTTAAACTCCATGATCATCCCACTTTGGACGTGTCCCAAACCACACCTTTTACACTATATAGAGCACATAAACACCGTGATCAGTATACACTGGACGTGTCCCAAACCACACTTTTTACACTCTATATTGGACATAAACACCGCTATGAATCCACTTCGGATGTGTCCCAAATCACACACCATTATAATGCTCATAAACACCATTATGAGTCCATCATGAAACCACATACCTTATTCACTATATAGTGCACTTAAACACCATGATCGTTCTTAAACTCTCTAAAGTAAACTCTCTGTTCTCACCTTTTGTTCCAGTCTTGGATTCAAAGCATGATTAATTGGTTTATCCCAAAACGAATAATCTATATTCAGTCCTTCAGTTCAGTGAGTAGCAGCTCCAGTGTGATAGAGACACGCACTGATAAACACACCGACACACACACACACACATCAACACACACACACTCAGGTGTGAGATCTGTAACCGTCTATCATTGCATAAATGTAATTACTCTCTCTGTCTCATCACCACTCATTATAATAACAGGTTAATCTCCTAACACTCCAGCACTCTGTCTCACCAAAGAGTCTACACACACACACACACACACACACACACACACACACATTACAACAAACTCTATAGAGGCCAGATGAGATAGACAGTAAGGCAGTAAGAGAAAGACAAACCAGAAAAGAGACAGAAAACGGTAGGAAAAATGAAAAACAGAAACAGGGTATAGATGCTGTCGCCTCACAGCCAAATCCTGGACTCCACCTCTGTGGAGTTTGTATGTTCTCCCTATGTCCTGTTAAAGTGGCCTCTCTAAATTGTTCCAATGGGAGTGTGCGATAACCTTGGTCCTGTTGTGGATATAACCCTTGCTGCTGATATGATGCTAATGAAGAAATGAATAAAATAACAGAGTTGAATGAGGTGGAGGCGTTACAGGGTACACATGCAGCAGGACAAACAAATAATACGGCCTTAGTTGCACTTAGATAGGGGGTATGAAGCTGAAACCTTCCTACATAGTCCAGTAGGGAATGAAGAGGGACTGTAGTACACTACATAGGGTGTAAAACTAATTATATCATACTGCATTTTGTGTACTTTCGTAGAGTAAAGAGCTAACTGCCCAAGATTCCAGTATCCAGTGTACACCTTTACCAGGTGCATCCTATTTAGTGAACAATGTTCAATGGGGGAACAAGGACACACTGTGGGCTATGCTGGGTATAAAATATTTCCCATGCCTTTAAATGATAATATTGTAAGTAGGTGGTTCAGTCCAAAGTGGAATCCTGTTGGTTTGTTTAGTGCACTACATAGGGTGTAAAAGCCATTTTACTTACAGTATTATATACTACACTGTGATGGTGCAGCAGTTAAGGGTTAGGGTTCACTGAACTATAAACCAGAACATTCAGGCTTCAAGCCCCAGCATTGCCCTGCTGCAAGATTGGGTCCTAGATCAAGGTCCTCAAACGAAAAATGCTATAACTGTTCAATGTAAGTCACTCTGGATAATAGCCTCTGCTAAATGACTAAACGCAAGTCACGAGGGCCACCCCTGGAATGCTACGAACTGTGACAGCAGCTAGACAAACACAACTCAATCCTCACCTCGCTAGAGGTGGATTAAGAGCAGAATCGGTACAGCAACATGAAGGACCGCTCTACCACTGAGCAACAATACCGCCACTCTAACGAGGTGATTTAGGTTACGTTCACACAGCATGTAAAAGTGGCCAAGTCTGACTTTTTTTTAGGTTGTTCACACTACCTTTTTAATGTGACCTATATCCGACATTTGTCTGAACCGTTCACGTTCCTAAACAGATGCGCAAAGTGATGTTTCACGTGACCCACTAGTCCACAGGTAAACAATCAAAATGGAGACAACAGTATCAGGCACTTCTTTAATGATCATGCTAAAAAGAGCAGGTTATTCTGCCATGGTCACTTATTTGGTTTGCATCCTTGGTTTCTTTAAAGTTTGCTTTTAAACTTTTTACTTTGCTTTTACACTGTAACCACGTCCTCCTGTTGCCATGTTTAGCCATTTCTTCAGAAAGTTCCTCAAACATGCAGAAGTGATATGCATTCACTTTCTTATCCACTTAATCCTGAACAGGGTCAAGGGACAGCTGGTGCCTAGCTGGAGGGCGCAAGGCAAGAACAACCCTAGACAAAGCACCAATCCATCATAGGGCACATACACTCACACACCAAGACGACTTTAGCGTGATGAATTAACCGAAAGCATGTCTTTGGACTATGAGAGGAAACCGGAGTACCCGGAGTAAACCCATACGGACACGGGGAGAACATGCAAACTCCATACAGAAAGGACTACCCACCAAGTCACCGTGCTGATCGCGGTTCTAATTTTGTTTGCACAGAAACAACACCCCATATATTTATGAGGTCTGTTACTTCACTATCCCACCACTGGAAACCTCCCTCACTGCTGTCGTCCACTCCTGTCGCATTACTGGGTATCGGATCTGTACCGGATTTCAGTACCACATATCAAATCGGAGCTTCACACTGCCCCAAAAATAACATATCTGCATCACTGATTAGTTGTGTGTTTTTGCGGTCGCACTGCCCCAAAGATACATCTGGGTCACATATGAGGTAAAAGACCGGATTTGGGTCACTTTTGACTGCTGTGTGGATGTAGCATTAGAGTTTCCATCACAGTTCCATCCAATCCTGTTCTGTTCATGTCCTGTTCTTCAGGGGTTGCATTCCAGTTTCCGGAATTTCTGCATCAGCAGGAGTTTCTTGGGTAAACAGCAATAAGCGCTTCCACACCAGAGGAACTTTTCCATTGTTCTTAGAACTTGTGATAAAAAATGGAAAATTACTGTGTACGTGACATATGTGACCATTTTTGATGTGTCTAACAAAGTAGTTTTTCAAGTAGTGTTCGTGGTAACTCAAGGATGCTGTCATGCTTAGTACCAGGTGTTCTTTGTCTCTCCGACATCGCCATCGCAGAGCCAAACCTGGGGCCGGCTCCATATATCTTTAAGATAATGTCCTGAACCTTTCCACTTCTCTTCTCTTACCTTATCACTCCTTTGAACCAATCATAAATCGTAGTGAGGGATTACTCCCTCTTAGAAACCATGTATAACTATGATTCCTTCCTCAATAAGCCGTCAGATGAGAAACGATACAACCCTGGTCTTGTGTCTTTCCCTCACCTGACTGGCCAGCTTCTATCCAGTCTGAAGTAAGGGAGGTATTAGCCACCGCTTTCCACCACCAACTGCTTGCACCGGAGGAAATGGGGTCAATTGAAGTTCTTTGGACGCCATGTATAGGGACTCTTATTTCAAGAGAGGGTCTTTTCTGAGCGCATAGGAACCCTGAGTGACGCGAGTTCAGACGTAAGAGTACGGCAATTGGTCCAGACACGAGCACCTATGCTGAGGGCAAATGCGATGTTTAAATATAAGATATAAACAAAAGACTTTTGTGCTTTAAATGGAAAAAAAAACAACAGACAGATGGACCGACAGTGTAATTCAAGCTTTTCGGAACCCTGAATGACGTGAGTCCAGGCGTAACAGTACGGCTGTTGGCCCAGACACGAGCACCTATGTTGAGGGCAAATGCCATGTTTAAATATGAGATATAAACAAAAGGTCTTTGAGCTTAATATGGAAAAAAAAACACACACAAATGGACCGACAGTGAAATTATACTGAGCCTATATGCGATGGAGGTACAACATCTCAGGGAAAACTGCACGGCTTACGTCACATGTCATTCCTACTCGCGGTGCGAGTGCAAACCAAAAAAAGAGTCCTGGAACAAATGTAGTTCTGTGAGGGATAGCTCCTCAGAAATTACTCCATAGGACTGTTTGGTGCAAAAGCCCCTAATATAAGTTTTGAAGCCCAGTGTCAGTGGTTCCTACTTGGTGCTCTATGTCCAGTAGAGAGTAGGGAGCCAAATTCCCACAGTGGTTCTGTAAGGAGTAAAGGCCACATTCCCAAAGTGCTAACATTAAAACGGCCCAGAATGAATTCTTAGTGCACACCATGGGGTATAGGAGCTATAATTTGTATACTGTACTGCCGACATCATACACATCTCGTAGGCACATTTCACACATTTCAAACGTTAGGTATGTTGCCCACAATCGATATAGAGTCCAGCAGGTAGACTATAAATAAGAGGGAATTATTTCCTATCATGTTTAGTGCAGCAATACACAGGGTTTAGACAGCATTCCTACCTAACCTTAACCATAAGACTATCGTGATAGACTTTGATTGATAATCTGCTCGAAACTGTGTGTGTGTGTGTATATATATACATATATATATATATGTGTGTGTGTGTGTGTGTGTGTGTGTGTGTGTGTGTGTGTGTGTGTTAATGCATGGTAGGGAAAACCACTATAGCACAAACACTGTAACCCACACAGGAATGAACTGAATGGGGTGAGATCATTTGCATCTAATCTGTACAACCTTCACATCTGTGTTTGTTAATGGGTGTATAAACGAACACACACACACACACACACACACACACACACACACACACACACACACACACACACAGATCTACCTACCTGTCATTAAAATCCAGAGTGGGGGAGGGGAGAGATGAAAGAAGAGAGAATCAATTGCTCTGTTTCTCCTCCAAAATGCTCTGAGAGATGCTTAATGAGTTGAGCTACAGAATGAGAGAGAGAATGAGCGAGAGAGAGTGAGAGAGAGAGATCATAGGGAGAGAGAGAGTGTGTCAGGCCATGAGGAGATGTGGAGGAGGTGATGGAGGGATGAAGAATGGACAGAGAGAGACGGAAGATCTACTCGGACAGGCAGAAGAGGCTATAGAAGGGACAGATGGAGAAATAAACGAGGGACAGAGGAATGAGGTGGAATGACAGAACACCTCCCAGCATCTCCATCAGGACGGAGCGGGAAAAAAAAAAAAAAAACCAACGACGGTCCACTCTGCCGCTTATCTCAGGCGGTTAAAGAAAGAGGAAGAGGGTGATCCAGGGTTCCTCCACTCAGATGCCCACCTGCTGTCACTCTCTCTCTCTCACATACACACTCACTCGGTTACACACTCCAGATGCTGTATTGCTTGCTACCTGTTAAACACACCCTCTCTCACACACACACACACACTCTCTCTCTCTCACTCTGCAACCTTCTAACGCCGAGAGGTAATGCTAGCGCTCCCTTCACTCTCTCTCCGCCTCATGCCGAAGTACGGACGGATAGAGGGAGGCAGGGAGGGAGGGAGGGAGGGAGGACTAAGGTTCCGGAGGTGCATTAGTATTCGGGGAGCACGGCAGTGTAGAATTGGAGGATGGATAGAGTCAGGCGAGAGTGAGGCGCCCTCTGGTGGTCTAACAGTGTCAGCTCCGCATTCAATGAAGAAACGATCTCCTTTGCAACAGGGCCTCGCTGAAGGGCCCGACAGTTGCAGCCTGGTCAGTAATCACTGTGCCACTAAACGCTGGTGATTTTATTTGTTAATTGCAGAAATAGTTAGATGACCCCTTGGAATGTTTTTCTTGGCTACCTGCACTTTAGGGCTTCATGCTACAGACCTTTCAAATTCTGGCACTGCCATGGTACCACTGTTGGGCTCTTGAGCAATGCCCTTAGCCCTCTCTGCTCAAGGGGAACAGAAAGACTGATCATACGGTGGACGGCTTGGAAAAGATTCTGAAGAGATTTTTACAAGACTAAAGTCGTGTAAAGTTGTTGCAGAGTAGTCACAGACTGTGATTTTGCAAAAACCGAGAATCTTGTAGGGTCACCAACTGCAAGAACGGATCCAAAACAGAAACTGTCCAGTCCGTAGCAGTCCAGGTTCCTCTTTCATGACACCACTACAAACGAAGGCGATTGTGGCTGGATGTAAAAGGCAGGACACATAATGGGTACAGTGACAACAAATTTCCTTCTGCTAAGCACCTGGAAATGGTTCGGGGAGAGACAGGGTGTGTAATGAAGGTGCCCCCTGTATCTGCATGGTGGATAACGAAACTGTGGGAGCTGCTCGTGCTTGTCGTGCTATCAAACAATCCTCTACTGGTGGTCTGTTTGGGCCGTCCGGAGCCTAACGTATCACAACGCATAGCGCTTTCCCTCAGCTTTACTTGGCAAAGATCACGGACGAATATGAAACCACCACAGTGATGAATTTTGTGTACAAAAATTAAGTACATAATATTATTTAATGACTATTAAACGACAAAGAGTTGATATTAATGTGCTTACTGGTGAAAACAGCACATTTAATATTTCTGTATTATTCATGGATTTAGTTTGTTGAACAAATGAGTGAAGTTTTACACTTGGCAAGTAGAATTGTCAGCTAAATTAAAACATCGCTAAACCTTACTACTTCGAAGAGCTGTGGCAGCACCAGTAGGCTTGTTGATGTTTCGGCTGGTTTATGCGATGAAATGTCAAGATGAATTGTGTAAGTAAGTCTGAAATTCACTATTTGTGTCACTCACTGCTACCCTATATAGTGATTAGTGAATGAATAAACAAGTGGACCATTTCAGTAAATGGCACCATTATTAATTACTGGAAGTCTATTAACATTTGACAACTTTTGGTGCCCCAGCTCCACTGGCACAGTGGTAAGAGCCACCTACTAGAAATGGTAGTTCATGAGACCCTCGATTCAAATCTTGGACGGGTTTGCAATGTGAAGGTCAGGTGTGTCAGGTGAGTTACAGAAACTTTTGATGAACTGGCATCCCATCTGCAAAAATGTGCCTGCACCTGGTGAATTTTGGGTTAGGTTCCCCTTCCCAACAAGGGTGACCATGATATAGGGCGATAAAACAGGATGCTTTGCTTTGACTGTTTGTCCACTCCCATGAAGATACTTTTGAAAAATAGCTCTAAGGGTGTGTTAACTCTTGGTTTAGAATGTGTCCATTTCAGTATTTAGCCAGTTTAACATATAGTACAGTGGAAATGTGTTTACTTGGAAACATTAACAACGATTCATATTTAAAGATAAATTATTAGTTTCAACTAAGTTGGTGAACAAATGGCTCGTGGCTCAACGCAGTGACCATCTATGTACTCTATAATAGATTAAGCTCCCTACAGTGGTGCCTTCACTACAGACAGAATCGACCAATGTATAAAATCGTTCTCCAAAAAGGCTAGCAATAAAATACCCCTGGTTAAAGTCTGTATTATAGTGTACTCACTAAAATGTACTCTTGGTTTTTGCTCAAAGGTTTAAAGTCGTAACCGTTCTCCATGTTTATAACTCGTATATGCAGAGCTATTGAAGGCTGCATTGTTGCACACAGATCCATCATGGCTGCCCTCAGCTCACCACTGCAGATATATCGGGGGATTTTAAAAGAATTACGATGTCTAAAAGGACCTGGATATAAATGCACCATGGCTTACTCGTATGTGGTGGAGCAGTTCAGAAAAAATCAGGTATTAAGCCGTTTCAATTTCAGGGAACCTGGAGTTGACAGATGTTAATGTAGCAACTAGCCTTCGTGACATTGAGAAGAAACATAGGACAACACATTGTTTCTATATAAACGACGAAAACTAACTTATTAAAGAAGCAGGGTGGATTATACTTCAGTGTATATTTACACAAATGCTGCAATTTGATCGCAAAATCTGATTAGGCCTAAAATATACTAGTTTTCACGAGCTAATCCTGTTCACGTTGTCAGTTTAGATCATCTAACTACATTAAATGCGCTTTATTACGTTTATAATATATAGTTATATAAATTAACTAGACTCATTTACTATTTGACACGGAACAAATAACTAAAAACAGTTAAAATACGCTGTGTAAAGATTGTTCGTGTAGAAACTTAACCGTTACCTCAGAGCCAACGGATTTTGCCACAGCGCGCGACCGACGGTTAGTTTTTAAAATCTGTTTAAATGTTCTTGTTGTAACGGCTCTCTCGCTGGCATTCAAACTACTGCATCAGCTAAGTAAGTGAATAGCTAATATAGCAGTGCATACAGGCGTAATGGAGGACTGATTTTGTAAAATTGATAAATGCGTTACATCCCAAAACTACAGCAGCGTTTTAGGACTACTAAAAGAATAAAGTAGTGATATTCTGAGAATAAACTAGTATTTCTAGAATAAAGACGTAGTGTTTCGGAAAGAAGTAGTGATATTTGAAGTCGTAGTATTTTGAGAGTAACGTCGCAATTATGAAACACTGTAGCGGAACTGTGAAAATTTAAGTAGAGGATTTAATAAAGCAGCAAACACTTGACATAACAGCTAACTTTACTAATACGTTTATTCAAGGTACAGCAAACCACACAAACTGAATCAGTCCCTGGATTAATTAATTAGCTTTGAGAAATCAAGATTTATATCCTTACCAAATATTTAGTGATGCTACTGGGTTATCTCTGGTTCCAGTCCAGTCCTCTGTTCACCATTAGCCCATCATTATTTTTTACTCTTGCATACATTTTCTTGAGAACCGAAACCCTCTCTTCTCCCATTATCCCATTAGTACAATGGAATTAATCACTAAGCCACCACTAAAGGACTACGATTCCAAAATGGTGAAAGTACTTGAGAAGTAAACATTTTTGTTATGCTTTTTCTCCCCAGTTAAACCTATTTTAAGTAAAGAGCTTCTCGTAGCCTAATGTCCTAAAACAATGCCCTAGGAAAAACAAACTTCTCTCAGTTCCTACTGATCATAAGTACTGTCTACTGCTGAAATTATGAACCTGTGATCCAAAGGGAAATGAATCATTATTTACATTAAGCATTGTACTTATAATAGGTTTAAACAGGGTTAAAAAAGCTTAATTACATTTGCCGTCTGTCCGTTTTTGTGGCACTGAGGTGGCCGAGCGGTTAGGGTACCGGACTGTGGACCAGAGGGTTCTCTCCCAAAGTGGGATTTGAACCCTGCAGGCCACAGGTGCCTGGATTGTTAGATCATGCACTGTAGTTGGTGCCTTTAGGGTACCAATTTTCAATCCCCAACCCTACTCACTGTATAGGTGCACTACGTAGGGTACGAAAAGCTTCATCCTTCTCTGAAGAAGCCATTTGGAATTCATCTTGTATCTGCTTTTGGCTTGATAATTGCACGACTTGCGGGCACCATGTGGGATAAAAATCTGTTGAATTCAGCTAACGAGTTGTCGTTTGTGTGCAGGTGACCAGCGAGCGTCACTGCCGCGCCCAAAGAGAGGCGGTACATGCGTCCCACACGTACCTCTGCCTGCTGACGTCGACCCGTCATCACCTGGAGCTGCACAATCAGTACCACGCCAAAGGAGAGCGCCCGCCGGAAGAAGTGGCACAACTGGTGGGACTGAGGTTACCCAAACAGCCCGGTGGAAAGGGCTGGGAGGAGTGACCAGGCCTGAAGGAGGACTGGGCTTTCAGCCAGGGGAAAAGTAATGGAATATAAGAACACTGGTCTCTGTGTGTGTGTGTGTGTGTGTGTGTGTGTGTGTGTGTGTGTGTGTGTGTGTATGTAATGGGTCACTTTGTGTGTGGAAATAAACTGGATTTATTGAAAACACAAATTCAGAGGCGCTTCTTTACACAGGCAGTTCAGAGTCTCGTATTTTATTTAAGAGTTTTTAGTAATATATAATTAATCTCCAGAAGCAGAAAGTCAAAGAAATTAAACTAACATCGAAGGAAAGCACTGTGTGTAGGAGTGTGCTGATGGTTTTGTGTATCGTATCATTAAAATTGGACAAACTTAGGTGAGAAATAAACGCCACAAAAGAGCAACTAGCAGTGTGTGTCATGATCCTGGCGTTTAGGTCACAGTCGGATTGGTACGTCCAAAGTTTCACAACTTTTCCATGAACACACTGCAGGTAAAAGTGATAGTTTGGTCACATTTTCTTTATAAACATGGCCTATATCCAACACTAATATGAAAACTGACCCACATGCTCTCTCAGATGTAAACAAACAAAATGGAGCACACAGGAGCAACTGCTGACCAATATCTCAGAGTACAGCAGTGTATTATTGCTTACAAAATAAATGAGGAGAAGGTCTTGGTGCTTTCTGTAGAGACACAGCACCTACTTTCTGGAAGTGAGACCAGAGCCAGTTCATCCATAATTTAACCATGTAAATCTTTCTTAAAGATTTGGAAGCAGGACTACTCTGAGGCTAAAAATGGGAGCAGGGGTTGGATTATACTGGCTAGTAATGCTGGTTGACTTATTTGGTGTCGCCAAGTCCTCAGGTAGCTTGATTTTTCTTGGATTTTGCAAAGTCGTTTGTTTTGTTCTCATCAAGCACCCATAAGGAGCTCCAGTGCTGGGGCCGGATTCAGGAAAACTTACTTAAAACAACCTCATAGTTTATATGAGTGTACGAAAATCTTCAGCTTAAAATTTAAGGAGTGAGACACATTCTGAATTTGTATTTACCGTTATTTAGTTTTATCCAGTCAGAGGGAAAAACATCAAACCAAGCCAACAAGAGATAGAGGTGAAGGTGGAAGAAATGGCCAACAGGGAAAAAAAATCCTTCTTGGAAAATATGATAATTGTGGGGTGACAGTGGAAAGAAACCCACAAAACTTCCATCTAAACACAGATTAAAGCAGCAGCTTTGCTGTATCCTTTCCTTATGGATACAATTTTTTATTTTAAAGACTCAAAAAGCTTTTAAACTTCTGAACTGAAAGTACATTTGGGTTTAATTCCAATAACTAAACTGTTCAAAGTTTGGTAAATTTAGAGTGTGAGGCTATAAATGATAGTCTATGTGTATATTTTTTAAATATGTTCTCTGTTAATATTTCGCTTCTGTTTATTTAAACTATTACTACAAACATATTAAATAGATAACTTTGTTTAATTCTTACATTTATCCCTTTTTGATTCTTGGTCCTCCCTAGGTTTCTTCCTTATAACGTTTAAGGAATTTTTCCTTGCCACTGTCACCCTAGGCTTGCTAATTAGAAGATAATCTAAAATGATAAAGCTGCTTGAGACAATGCTGCATAGTAAAAAGCTCTATAGAAATAAATGACTCGACTTCTATTGCAAAATTAAGAAAAAAAAATTCAAGAACATAACGTCGTCAAGAATACCACTTCTTAGAATTATTTTTTCTAATAAAGGTATCTGAAGGATACATTTTTCATAACCCCTTTTCTTAAGAATGAAGTGAAGAAAAAGCACATTTTAGAAGATTTTCTTTCTTAAGACACCTTTGTGAATCCGGCCACATCAGAACCGCATGAATAAAGTGGAACAGGAAAGGCCCGATTGTGATTTTGAATTTCAGAATGCCATGAAAGAACAGCATGGACGTTTCAGTTTCAGTTTTATATCTTGCACAGTTGAACATCAGCACACTCCCGACCACACACCGTGTTAAGGAAACTAGAAAATATTAATATTACTTTCATCTCGTTATCTCTACTGTACAGGCTGTCTAAAGTCCGGCATCACACGGTAACGTTCAGTGTAACCACTCCTACAGGACTAAATCACTCACAGCATATTTAAGCTCTGTAAATAAATGTAGGAATGCCTCACACCTCCATCACACACACTCTCTCACACACCTCCAACTGAATAAGAACCCGAATCAGGCAGAATCTCGTTAATAACGCAACAGATCTTCTGATTAAAAACGCTGTGCAGAAATTCTCACCGGTTATAAACGTGGTTAAGCTATCCCTCACTCACACACACGCACTCGCTCACACGCTCACGGTCATACAGGACAGATAAAGAGTACAGACGTAGGATTGCTCTGGTTCTAACGTCCCGGTGATGTCACCTGGAGGCTGGAGATGCTTCAGTTGTTCTTCTTGTCGGGCTGATTCTGAGGAGGATAGTACGGAGGAGGCTGGTCCTGATAACACACACATCATGAGAGGTAATCAGTACAGATATAGGACCGAACTCTAGAGTTCAGTCTCTGATCGCTCGCTGGTGTCAGAATGGAATACCACATATGGACATGCAAAATGATGTGAGCACCCAAACACATCAAGGTTGGGCATACAAAAATGTTCATAACACCAAGGACTTCTTAGCCTCATACTTAAGTCATTTACGAGAGTTTGCCGAAAGCCTTTGTAACTGATGTAGTACTTAAACTAGTTTGTAAGTTTGAGAGTATTCTGACCTGTTCCTAACTCACTTAATACCTCATAACTTGGCATTCGTGTGTAGTTCGACCTCAAAAACCATACATTTCTGTTAAAAAAAATTACTGGTGCTGGTTCTGTGCACGGCAATGGCACAATTTACTATATAAAACAAAACCATGAGAAACTAGAAAAGTGCATTTCCTGAGGGAAGCTGTATTGTTGCACAGCTAAAGTGGATTCCATTAGGCTCTTGCTACGTGGTAAAAAATAAGGTGCAACAGTTTGGTAAGTCATTACTATGCTGTTGCTAGAGATTGCCAGGTGGTTGCCATGGTGTAACTATGAAATTTCAAGTGGATGCTATGGTGATGCTTTTGGTAGAGGTGCTTGCTATGGTGTTCTGCTTGTGTACCAGGTGGCTGCTATGGTGTTGCTATGGTATCCCATGTGGTTGGTATAATGTGGCTAAGTGTTTGCAATGATGTCACAATGATATTTCAGGTGGTTGAAAATATGCTTTGGTATCAGAGGTGCTTGCTATGGTGTTGACTGGTATCCCAGGTGGTTGCTATGGTGTTGCTAATTGTTTGCAGTGATGTCGCCATGATATCTCAGGTGATTGCTATGGTGATGCTTTTGGTATCAGAGGTCCTTGCTATGGTGTTGCGCTTGTATACCAGGTAGTTGCTATGGAGTTACTAGGTGGTTTCTAGGTCTTACTATGGTGTCCCATGTGTTGCTTTCGTGTTGCTAGGGTGTCCCAGGTTGTTGCTAGGTGGTTACTATGGTGTCCTAGGTGGTTGCTATGGTGCTGCTAGTTGGTTTCTAAGATATCCCAGGTGGTTGTCAGACAGTTGCTATGGTATCTCAGGTGGTTGCTATGCTGTGGATATGTAGTTGCGATGGTATTTCAAGTGGTTGCTATGGTGTATCGGGTGGTTGCTATGGTACATCAGATGGTTGCTACGGTGTCCCAGGTGGAAGTTAGGTGGTTGCTGTGGTAGCCCATGTGATTGGTGGAGTGTTAATAGTGAATATGTGGTATTGTGATACGAGGAGGGCAAAACATTTGCATCCCCTTCATTGCTATGAGGGGAAAAAAATCGGAACAAATGCGTAGCTACGTGGAACCCGTGTGTCCGATCGAATAGCTGCACACGAACCCGGATCACACGATCAGACCGAACAGCCTGGAGTCGGGGCGGCGTCGGTATCTCAAACAGTGGGACGGGAGACACGGGGAAACTTCTTGTTTAAGAATGAAAAAAATGAAATAGGAGAAGAACACAAACCAGACACAAATACAGTCTAATGACGGATCGTGGTGCGTTACTGCTGAAGGTTGGGATACATCACCGACCAGAACAATGACTGGAACTTGCACCAGGACAGTGTGTGTGTGTGTGTGTGTGTGTGTGTGTGTACCATTGGCATGTAGACGTTGTGTGGGTTGGTGGGATTGTAGTAAGCACTGCCAGCCGCCTCTGCTGCTTTGGCGTTACCAGGAGGCACTGCTGGAGACAGACAGAGGGGTTACATAAAGCAGAGGAGCTGCAGGGCTCCCAGGGTTACAGCTAACAGCAGAGAGACAGACAGAGAGAGATACCGGGGGCAGGGTTCCAGTTCTGAGGAGGTCCAGGGTAAGGAGGAGGCGGAGCCATGTAGGGCGGAGCTGTGGCGTACATCCCTACACACACACACACACACACACACACACACACACACACACACACACACACACACACAGAAACAGAAACAGAACTGATTGGTCCTCTTTACACCTGAATATCAGACTGTAGCACATGGGGAAGGGTTGGCAGGTTCTGCACTGCGGTACCTGGAGCAGCAGGGGGCGCATACGGGTAAGGGTTATAGTAAGGCTGGGGCATGGGCTGGACCATGGGCTGGACCATGGGCTGGGGCATCGCTGGACTGGCATAGCCATTCATGTAGCCTGCAGAGCCGAACCCGTTCATGCGGACGAGAAGCTGAAACACACACACACACACACACACACACACACACACACACCTTTTACTTTTTGTTTCCATCGTTTTCCATATTTTTCTCTTAACTCCTGTGTTTTTCCATTCACTCTGTCTTTATGTTTTCATTTTTTTTCTTCCTTTCTTGATTTGTTCCTTCTCATTTTGCCTTTGCCCCTGTATTTAGTTGCCTTTTTCCTTCTGCTCTATTTTTCTCTACATATTTATTCTGTCTTATTTTCTCCATTCTAATTTTTTTAATTCTTTATTTTCCTGTCATTCTGCTGCTGTATCTTTCATTGTTTCCTTCCCCCCCCCCCCCCCATTTTCTTTGTTTAACCTTTTTGTCTCTTTCTAAATATTTTCCTTTATATTAGTTGTATTTTCCTTCTTTGTTTCTTGTTTTTTACTTTAATTCTAGTTTATATTCCCCTTTATTTTTTCTCCTTTTGACATGATTTGCTCTCATTCATTTCCTTTTGGGTTTTTTTTTCCCTTTCTTTTTCTTAACTTCTCATGCTTGCATGTCTTTTTTTGTTAATGTTTTTCTGTTTTTATATTTTCCTTCTTTGTTTTTCACTTTATTTTTCTTATTTACTCTATTATGTTTTCTTTTCTCTATTTATTATTTGTTTTTTTCCTTTTCTTTTTCTGCCTTTTTTCCAGTCAATATTTTTCGGTTCTTTGACTGTTTTTTCTCTTTTGTTTAATTTCTGTTTTTACTTTTTCATCCACTTTCTGAATATTTTCCTTCATATTATTTCTTCAAATTAAATTTTTTACATTTTCATTATTTTTCTACCTTTTTTCCTGTTTCTTTACTGTTTTTTTTCCTCTTTGGAATCATTTTCTTTGTTTTTCCTTTTTCTAGATATTTTCCTTTATAGTATTTGTACTTTCTTAGATTTTTTTTTTTACTTTAATTCTAGAATACATTCCCCTTTATATTTTCTTTCTTTTGATATTTTTTCGTACGTTTTCATGCTTTGCCTTTTTGGTTGTTTTTTTCCTGTTGTTATACTGCCTTTTCTATTTCACTTTATTTTTCTTGCTGTTCTTTTTCTGTTTTCATCTTTTACGTTTCTTTCTTTTACATTTACAGCATTTAGCAGACGCCCTTATCCAGAGCGACTTACAGTTACAATCTTACAACCCAAGCAATTGTGGGCTAAGGGCCTTGCTCAAGGACCCAACAGTGGCAGAGGTGGGATTTAAACCTTTTGGTCCATAGTCCAGTACCTTAACCGCTAGGCTACCACAGTCCCTTTTATTCCATCTCAGTATTTTCCTGCCATTCTGTCTCTATTAAATAAGACATTAGATGTAATCCTGTAGATAAAATAATGAAGTGTGTTTTCATTTGCTCTTAAGATCCCATTACAGGCCTTAAGAAGCCACTTTTACTGCCTGGGTGTATTTTAAAGACCATGATGTTTGGTTTTGGTTTTTTATTTACTGACTGATTATTTTTAGGTGTGTGTTTTTATAAAGATTTTATAATAATAATAATCTCTAAGGGAACTGAGTTTCAGTTTTACAAACAGTGGCATTATTATGAATCAATAAGAACCAAAGACCCAAACACGGGGCTTACCATTAGAGGCCAGTTTAAAGAGGTGCTGGCCGAGCTCTATAGCGCCACCACTGGGAAACGACAGCTTAAAGTTAGCCTGACCTTCCCATCCACCTGAGAAAGAAACACACAGAGAGTGAGAGAGAGAGAGAGAGAGAGAGAGAGATAAGCCAATGACCACACTCACTCTCTCTCTCACACACACACACACTCTCTCTCTCTCTTTCTGTTACCTCCTGGTTCAGCTTTGATGATGCCCTGGATGTAGTTGGCAGCAAACACGGGCTGTTCAATGCTGCAGTTCTTCATCAGGTAATAGGGGAACATGAAGGAGCAGAACTTCTCCTTCATGCTGCTGCATACAAACACCATCTACACACACACACACACACACACACACACACACAGTTATCCTGGTACTGTGTGGACTCCATCTACATGATGATGATGATGATGATGTGTGTGTGTTTACCCTGTAGGGTGTGAGGTACACACTGCCCTTCTTGGTCCCCTTGAACAGGTCATTCTTCTGTGTGATGTCGCTGAAGGAAAGCTCCACGTTCTTACAGTCCCTCAGCACGCTGAAACGCAGAACGCAGCCAGCATCAGCCAGAGTGCGTTCCCATGCACTGAATAACCTGACCATGGTCTGATTTCTGCAGCCATGTACACACTATACTGTCAGTCAGGTTAAGAAACACGATAGGAGCGCTGGATTTTACCCCAGTAATGTGATTACTCATAGCCTCTATACCAGTTACCCAAGAGAGTCGATATATGGGCCCATTTCTCATTTGATATCAAGGAAAACAAGACTCTTTATAAAC
>JAJAGP010000309.1:354172-490851 GCA_025084515.1 Ancistrus triradiatus
ATGCGGAACATTTCAGAATTCCAGCATGTGCCAATCAGAGCTGGTGAAATCCAGCCACTGGTCTCAGTTACAAAACTCCAAGTGATGGAGGGAACACAAGCTGAATGGTCCTCGGCACGCTGAATAAACACCGATACAATCTAACAGCTACATGGCCGAGCCCTAAATACAAATATAAATGAATACACTGGACGTGTAGAGCAATCCTGTCCATCTACATCTAGGTATTCATCAGGCGCCCTTACCCAGAGCAACTACATACAATCCAAGCAATTGTGGGATATGCATTTTGCTCAAGAACCAAACAGTGGCAGCTTGGCAGAGGTGGGATTGGAGCCACAGAGTCCAGTACCTTAACCACTAGGCTACAACAGTCCCACAAAAAATAAAGACCTCAAAAACATTTACAGCATTTAGCAGACGCCCTTATCCAGAGCGACTTACAATTGGTACGGTCTTACAATCCAAGCAATTGTGGGTTAAGGGCCTTGCTCAAGGACCCAACAGTGGCAGCTTGGCAGAGGTGGGATTTGGACCCTGGACCTTCTGGTCCATAGTCCAGTACCTTAACCACTAGGTTTTTTGTGTGAACTCAAATTACGAACTTTCAACTTGTGCTTGGCGATCGTACAAAAAAGGAAAATATACATTGCTATCATACATTGCTATCATTTCACTAATGCAAGTTGTCTAATGATGATTATAAATCATGATTATAAATCATGATTTGGTCCGAACGCAGTATCCACAAAAAGCTGAGTCTTTGAGGAGCAAAGATGATCAGAGGACCTCCAGTTTATCATCAAATGTATTAAAAATACTGTTCCTCAAAGAAAGATTGGAAGGGATTTCCACATTTCTCCCTCTACAGAGCATAATATCATTCAACGATTCAGAATCTGGACGAATTTCAGTGCATAAAGGGTAAGGGTACAAGCCTACACTGCAGAGGGGTGATCTCCGCTCCCTCAGACGGCACTGCATCAAGAACTGTCATTCATCAATAGCTGATAGAACCACATGGACAAGGGATTCCTTCATCAAACCTTCATCAAGCTCTACAATACAGAGGTACATTCACACATACCACTTAAAACGTTACTGTGCTAAAAAGAAGCCTTATGTTAGAACCATGTCCAGAAGAGGCGTCGACTTCTCTAGGCTGGACCATTGTGGTCAGACCAATCAATATTCCTGATCTTTTTTGGGGGAAGAAATGGACGCCGTGTGTTGTGTGTATGTATTTGATTTAGGTTACTAAGGCTAGGGTCAGGATTAGGTCTAGGATTAAGCAACACACACACACATAAAAACAACAGAATGAGCTCACAAATATAGCAACAGAAGGGAGTGTGTGTTTTCAGAACAAACCCGGATTCTCACCGCTCTGGCCTGCTGTGAGTAAACACACATTTCAGTGGTCAGGAAATTCACGAGCCTGCAAGCGCAAGAGGACTTTCCGAAGGAACGCAACCAACTTTACACAAGTGGCCGACTTCCTTTAGTCTTACCGCATCTCAGCTCTGATGAAATGTGGACTTGGACCTGGACTAACACTCCTGGTGTGTGCTGACCATGATCAGATCAGACCCAGAGCCTCAGTTTAACACTCACTGAAATAACACTGCTTGCATTAATAAAGTGGAAAACCCGTATCGAGTATCAGCTCAGAGCCGAAGCTCGGATATCAGGATGAAAAATTAAAGCATTCATCACGTGGCCGTTCGAGCAGATTCAACAAGGTGTCTTCTGCTGCGGTAGCCCATCTGCTTCAAGGATGGTTGAAGCAGAAATCAGAATTTATACGCCATCCTCTTACTCGGAGTAGCAAAACGTTACTTAGACACACGGTACATGTAATTTTATATAAGGCATATAAAGTTAGTGTTTGACATTACATATCAAGTACCCATTTTTTGTGTCACGCTCTTACTGATTCCAAGCCCAGTTTGCGTTGGTTAGAATGATATGGGACGCGATAACCTGAACAAATGTTAATTTAAATTAAGTCTAAGTACCAGGTTACAGGCTGTTTGTTTATTTTTCAGTTCCGCCTACGTTCACCAAGTCAGCCAGCTAGCTTTGTTTTGACACCTAATCCGACTGTCATCCATTTTATCTCTTCTCTTTAGACGTTATAAATAAAAGCAAAAGCGCACAAGCACACAAACAGCACCAGCTACTGCGCTGCAGTGTTTATAAACAACAACGTTACGCTCTTTAGCCCCTCCGCTAACCAACGCTAGCTCCCCGACCGACAGCTATTCGCTCATAAAGGTGTTAGAAACGGCTGTTACAAAGCTCTGACCTCTCGCTGTTGTCGATGAGAACCGCTCCCTGAGGAGAATGGTTTCTGTTCAGCGCCATGTTGCCTCTGTGAACAGATTCGCACCGAGTTTATACAACACCGACGGCCTGTGCGGGATCGCGTCTCTAACAGCAAGCCTCCGTATCCGTAGTGCACTAGGAAGGGCGCACGCGTACGTAAGTCCTAACGGTTACACAACGCAGCTATGCAGGGAGCTACGAGGTATTTGGTCACAGCCCGTGTTCCATTATGCTACATGGGCTTATCCGTTCCTCGTGACTGAGGAAAATACAAACACGTCACCGGCTAACACACACACACACACACCAACACACCCTGTCATCATGACACACAGCAATTCGGTTAGTTTTACTCAGATAAAACGGAATAAATTCGTTTAAACCACTTCGTTTCGATTCTTCAAATGCGAATAATCAGAGTCAATGAAGTCAGGTCGATGAATGTCAGTTTGTTTCACTTAGAATCGCTTCAGTTTGATTCATTGCGGTAAGATTTAGTCCTGAAATTCAGTTCTGTTTAAGTTATTTTAAGTTGATTTAAGTTTACTGTTTTAATTCAAGTTAACTCATATCGGTTAGATCTGAATAGATTCACTTCAGTGGTTCGATTCAGTTGAACTCGGTTCAGTTTGATTTATCTTAACTCCCTACAACATGATTCAGATGAGTTTAACTCATGACTCAGTGATTCAGTTCAGTTTGATTCAGCCTAACTCTGTAAGACTTGATTCAGATGAGTTTAACTCATGAGTCAGTTCAGTTTCATTCATATGTTTTCCGTACAACATGATTCAGATGAGTTTAACTCATGACTCAGTGATTCAGTTCAGTTTGATTCAGCTTAACTCTGTAGAACTTGATTCAGATGAGTTTAACTCATGATTCAGTCATTCAGTTCAGATTGATTCATATTAATTTCGTACAACATGATTCAGATGAGTTTAACTCATGACTCAGTGATTCAGTTCAGTTTGATTCAGCTTAACTCTGTAGAACTTGATTCAGATGAGTTTAACTCATGATTCAGTTCAGTTTGATTCAGATTAACTCTGTAGAACTTGATTCAGATGAGTTTAACTCATGACTCAGTTCAGATTGATTCAGCTTAACTCAGTAGGACTGGATTCAGATGAGTTTAGCCCTTGAACTTGGTCAGAGCACCTGACATCTAGTCACTTTATCTCCTGTAGTATTCTGTATTTATATACCTATATTTTAACTATTTGTATATAGTGTGTGTTTTCTTACTCTACTTGTTATACTTTGGCATCTATAGGCTTACTCCAATCATCATCTCAATGTACTAGTACAGTGACAATAAAGATATCTTATTTGGTTCGGTTTGATTCATCATAGCTGTGTACAACATGATTCAGATGAGTTTAACTCAAGATTCAGTGATTTGGTTCATCTTAACTGTATAACATGATTCAGATGAGATTAACTCATTTTGTTATTTGGTTCAGCTTATTCAGATAAGTTTAACTCATGATTCAGTTATTCGGTTTAGTTTATTCAGATAACCGAATAACAATAATCAGTTAATCTTATCTGAATAAACTAAACCGCATAACTGAATCATGAGTTAATCTCATCTGAATCAAGCTGTACAGAGTTAATATGAATCAAACCGAATCGAATAACTGAATCATGAGTTAATCTCATCTGAATCAAGTTGTACAGAGTTAATATGAATCAAACCGAATCGAATAACTAATTCATGAGTTATGCTCATCTGAATCAAGTTGTACAGAGTTAATATGAATCAAACCGAACCAAATAACTGAATCATGAGTTATTCTCATCTGAATCAAGTTGTACAGAGTTAATATGAATCAAACCGAACCGAATAACTGAATCATGAGTTAATCTCAACTGAACCGAATAACTGACTCATGAGTTAAACTTCAGTTTGATTCATATTAACTTTGTACAGTTTGACTCATGATTCAGTTCAGTACCTACATTCTCTCTGTGTCATGTGTGTGTGTGTGTGTGCATACAAACATACACCAGTTTTTAGTTGAGCTTTTTAATTGGTAATAAAAGAACAGACATTGATGAACACAATAAGACTGGCTGTGACAGGACCAGAGGAAGGGGGACTGTGGGTAATGTAGTTCAGTAAGGTCTGAACTTCCTCTGTGCTCGGAGCAGAACGATGCGCTGCTTATCCTCCTCAAACTTCCTCCTCAGCTCAGCGATGTCTAACAGAGAGAGATTTGGTGTATTGTTAGTACGTCATTAGTCATTCACTGACGTGTGTGTGTGTGTGTGTGTGTGTGTGTGTGTGTGTGCGCGCGTGTGTGTGTGTGTGTGTGTGTGTGTGCGCGCTCACGTTCTCTCTGTGTGTTACGATGTTGCCATGAGTAAAAGTTAAGCAGCTCTTTGCGTTTCTTCTTGGTCTCTTCTTTCTGAAGCGCTCTCTGATTGGCTGCTTCGCTGTGTGGGCGGGACTTGGTGCCTTTGCCTCCTTTGGTCACTTTAATCCAGCCTTCTTCGTCCTCCTGCTGCTGCTCCGCCTCCTTCTGCTGTAGCTCCGCCTCCTGAGGGACAGTCAAGGATAGAGTTAAAAGGTGTAGACAGACTCACTCTCTCACACACGCACATACAAACACACAAGATACATACACACAAACGCACAGATACAGACAAAAACACACAAACAAACCACACACACACACACAAACCAAACACAAACAAACTACAGATACAGACACACAACCAAAAACACACACAAACAAACACATAAACAAAAAACAAAACAAAAAATACACACAGGAACACAGATATACAGACACAAACAAAAACACAAGCGCACACACACAGACAGACCAAAAAAAATACCCAAACACAAATAAACAAAACACAGATAAACACAAACAAAATCCACACAGAAACAAACAAACAAACACACACACATACACAGACAAACTACACACACAGATACAGACACACACAAACAAACCACAAAAATAAAAACACACAGAAACCACACACAAATAAACACACACCCACCTCCTCCTTCTTCTTGTCGTACTGGATCATGAAGTCGTCGACAGCCTGCTGCAGCACCTCTGGTTTAATAAACGACTTCTTGTACTCATGGATCCACTCTATATACACACACGCACACAGTACGATCAGTACAGTGTACAGAGAGTAATACTGAAAACATATTATGAATCAGATAAGCAGAACAGCCTATAATATCCAAACTCCACCCACTTGTGCTATAAACCACACCCACTGAGATGTGCCCCACCCATTTAGCATTGCTAGCCTGATGGACTTACTTCTGAGGCCAGTGCGGACGGGTTTGTCTTTAGTGGAGACGATGAGGGGGGAGTTATGAGGGTGAGCTTTAACCGCCTCGATACTGGAGGACTGTTTAAACACCACGTAGGCCACCTTAAAGCACTAACACACACACACACACTTCAAATACTTAATGTATTTCAATATAATACCATGCCATGTTACCTGTGTTTGTGTGTGTACAGGTGTGCAGTGTTACCTGTTTAACTGCAGGTCTGAAATATGGTGAGAGTTCTGGGTTTAAATCTTCAGCTGCTCCGGGTTTCTCACACAAGTCTACATGCTGAACTGGACCAAACTGAGAGAACAAGTCTCTAACCACACTCTAAATGAAACAACACACAATTATTACACAGCAATTGTGGTAATGTATAATCTAAGAGGTATGTGGGGGTGTTGTGTGTATAATGTAAGAAGTACGTGGGGGTGGCGTGTGTATAATGTAAGAAGTACGTGGGGGTGGCGTGTGTATCCTGTAAAAAGTACGTGGGGGTGGGCGTGTGGATCCTGTAAAAGTACGTGGGGTGGCGTGTGTATCCTGTGAGAAGTACGTGGGGTGGCTGTGTTTAATGTAAGAAGTACGTGGGGGGTGGCGTGTGTATAATGTAAGAAGTACGTGGGGGTGCGTGTATCCTGTACGAAGTACGTGGGGGTGCGTTTGTATCCTTAGGAAGTACGGGGGGTGGTGTGAGTACCCTGTAGGAAGTACTGGGGGTGTGGGTTGGTGTATCCTGGAAGAAGTACGTGGGGGTGGCGTGTGTAGCCTGTAGGAAAGCGTTGGGGTGCGTGTGTTATCCGTATGAAAGACGCTGGGGGTGGCCGTGTGTAGCTGTAAAAAGTACGTGTGGGTGGCGTGTGTATCCGTAACGAAGTACGTGGGGGTGTCGTGTGTATCCTGTAAAAGTCACGTGGGGGTGGCGTGTGTTTAACCCTGTAGAAGTCCGTGGGGGTGGCGTGTGTACCTGTAAGAAAGTACGTGGGGGTGGGCCTGTTGTATCCTGTAAGAAGTACGTGGGGGTTGGCGTGTGTATCCTGTATGAAGTACGTGGGGGTGGTGTGAGTACCCTGTAGGGAAAGTACTTGGGGGTGTGTAGTACCCTGTGGAAGTATGGGGGTTGTGTTGTATCCTGTAGGAAGACGTGGGGGTGGTGTGAAGTACCCTCTTAGGAGAAGTACGTGGGGGTGGTGTGCGTAACCCTGTAGGAAGTACGTGGGGGTGGTGTGGAGATACCCTGTAGGAAGTACGTGGGGGTGGTGGCGAGTACCCTGTAGGAAGTACGTGGGGGTGGTGCGAGTAACCCTGTAGGAAATAACCGTGGGGGTGGTGCGAGTATCTGCCTGTAAGAAAATACGTGGGGGTGGCGTGCGAGTACCCTGTAGGAGTACGTGGGGGTGGTGCGAGTACCCTGTAGGAAATACGTGGGGGTGTGTGTATCCTGTAGGATACGTGGGGGTGGTGTGAGTACCCTGTAGGAAGTAGTGGGGGTGGCGCGAGTACCCTGTAGGAAGTACGTGGGGGTGGTGCGAGTACCCCTGTATGAAGTACGTGGGGGTGGGTGTGAGTACCCCTGTAGGAAATACGTGGGGTGGGGGTGGTGCCAGTACCCTGTAGGAAGTACGTGGGGGTGGTGCGAGTACCCTGTAGGAAGTACGTGGGGGTGGTGTGAGTACCCTGTAGGAAGTACGTGGGGGTGGTGTGAGTAACCCTGTAGGAATTACCTGGGGGTGTGTGCGAGTACCCTGTAAGGAAGTACGTGGGGGTGGTTGTGAGTACCCTGTCAGGAAGTACGTGGGGTGGTGTGTGAGTACCTGTGAGCAGTACGGGGGGACGTTTAGGATGAACAGGGTTCTGTCCTGTGGTCTGTGGGTGTTTTTTTTTTCGGACCGTACTCGTTGCTCCTTCACACACAACTGATGCTGAGCTGAACTCTTTGAGCGGAACTTTCATCAGAGCAAAACTGTAACACACACACACACACCACACCCACAACACAAAATGATGAGCACAAACTGATGCAAAAATGGGACGATGCATCGCCTGACTACTTGGATTATAAAAATCCTCGATTCTTGCGAGTTCCATTTTTTTGAACACCAGATGGCACAGTCACGCTCACAGACACCATATCCCAGTTTTAATTGTCAGGGGAAACTGACCTCTTATTTTTGTTGAAATTATTTGACAAAATGATATTAAATAACTAATATTAAATTTACTAGTACTATAAACTATATTAAACTTGTATACATTTTTTATACAAGAAAAGTACCCATTAATTTTGATCGGTTATTCTTCAAAACTCAAACAGAATGGTTTCCCCTGGTTATGTAATATATGGTGAAGCTACAGCACGTTACGATAATGCCTTTATTGGTATTGTGTATTATACAATAAAGTTAAGACTGCTGCTCCAGAACAGAGCAAGTCTACACAAAAACATAATAAGAGTCACACACGCAAAGACAAAGATTAGTATTAGTGACAGAATTGAAATATTGTACAGAGGTACTGCACTGATAGAATAGGGCATTTTGTTTACAATTTTAAACCTAATGTTTCTAGCAATTTAGTTTAATTGCAAGGGAATAACATTTTATTGTTAAAATCCTTAGACAAGAAAATTTTCATTGTTACAAAGAAGCATCTTCTGTCAAATGTCAAATCAATAATCGTGAAAAAAATCGAACCGTGAACTCTATATCGTATAGGAGTATCGTAGGGTATCGTGCACCCCTTATTAAAGCAGAGGCAATGTGAGAAGGCTCATTGTTTAGGAGCTGGTGGCCTGGGGAAAGAAGCTGTGAAGGTGGCAGCCTTATAATAATATTAAACAGAGTGTCACGCTATGCATCTGTACAGTTAATTCCCGATACACAACAACACAACAGCACACACAAACAGCGTGTGGGGAATGTACTCTGCAGCTACAGGCTAAGCTAACGCCATTTTAACGCCACTTCCGCACCGTTTCTCTCTTCCAGCACACACACAAAACTAAAACACAGCGGAAACTAAACCCGAATCGTGTTACATTCTTATCAGAAACACACACAAACCTGTAAATCCGCCTGGAATCACACACACGCCGCTGCTCTTGGTGTTTGTGGGAGCCGCCATCTTCGCTAAACAAACCGGAAGCGGTGCTGAGCAACAGCGGAGTTGTAGTTCTTTTGGATTTGTAGTTCAGCTGGTTTAGAGTTTAGAGGAGTTCGATGTAAATGAGTTAGCGATAGCACTTCTAACCTCACTTCTAAATAACCTTAAATAATAACTTCATATGAATCATAGAGTACAAAAAGACCAAAAACAACAAAAGCAAACTATATAGTGAATAGCGTGTGTGGTTTGGGACACATCCACAAAGTACTGATGACGAGGTTTATGTGTACTATATAGTGAATAGGATGTGTGGTTGGGACACGGCCACATTGGACTGATGATGAGGTTTATGTGCACTATATAGTGAATAGGACTTCTGTGGTTTGGGACACAACCACAGTATTTGTGCACTATATAGTGTAGAGGGTGTGTGATTTGGGACATGTCCACGGTAGACTGATGATGAGGTTTATGTGTACTAAAAATTGAATAAGGTGTGTGGATTGGGACACGTCCACATAGTGAATAGAATGTGTGGATTGGAACACATCCAAAGTGGACTGATCATGGTGTTTATGTGCACTATGTAGTGAATAAGGTGTGTGGTTTAAGACACGTCCACAGTAGACTGATCATCACGTCCAGAGACTGAGGAAGTTTATGTGCACTATATCATGAATACCATGTAAGGTTTGGGACACAGCCACGGTGGCAAGATAATGTTTATGTGTACTATATAGTAAATAGGATTTCTTTGGTTTGGGACACATCCACACAATGTGCACTATATAGTAAATATGGTGTGTGGTTTGGGACACACCCACAGTAGACTGATCATTATGTTCACGCGCACTATGTAGTGAATAAGTTGTACCCTTATACACGTCCACAGACTGAGAGAGTTTATGTGCACTATATAGTGATTATCATGTATGGTTTGGGACATATCCACAGTGGCAAGATGGTGTTTATGTGTACTACTTAGTGAATAAGGTTTCTGTGGTTTGGGACACATCCAGAGTTTACATTTACAGCATTTAGCAGACACCCTTATCCAGAGCGACTTACAATTGATACAGTCTTACAATCCAAGCCATTGTGGGTTAAGGTTCTTGCTCAAGGACCCAACAGCTTGGCAGAGGTGGGATTTGAACCCTGAGCCTTCCGGTTCATAGTTCAGATTATGTGCACTATATAGTGTAGAGGTGTGTGATTTGGGACATGTCCACAGTGTACTGATGATGAGGTTTATGTGCACTATATAGTGAATAGGGTGTGTGATTTGGGACATGTCCACAGTAGACTGATGATTAGGTTGATGTGCACTATACAATGCATAAGGTATGTAGATTGGGACATGTCCATATAAAGAATAGGGTGCGTGGATTGGAACATGTCCAATGATCATGGTGTTTATGTGCACTATAGGAACTTCTGGTTCATAGTCCAGTATATGTGCACTATATAGTGTAGAGGTGTGTGATTTGGGACATGTCCACAGTGGACTGATGATGAGGTTAATGTGCACTATATAATGAATAAGGTGTATGGATTGGGACACATCCACATATTGAATAGGCTGTGTGAATTGGAACAAGTCTAAAGTGGACTGATTATGGTGAGACTGTGGTAGCCTAGTGGTTAAGGTACTGGGTTCAAATCCCACCTCTGCCAAGCTGCCACTGTTGGGTCCTTGAGCAAGACCCTTAACCCACATTTGCTTGGATTGTAAGATTGTACCAATTGTAAGTCGCTCTGGATAAGGGTGTCTGCTAAAATGCTGTAAATGTAAATGCACTATGTAGTGAATAAAGTGTGTGGTTTGGGACACGTCCACAGTAGACTGATCATGGTGTTTATGTGGACTATGTAGTGAATGAAGTGCGTGGTTTGGGACTTATGAAGTTTATGTCCACTATAGAGCGACTAGAGTGTATGGACTAATGATGTTTAAGTGCACTACACAGCGAGTAACGTGTGGTTTGGAACACTCCCACAGTCGGAATAGGGTGTGAGAGCCAGAGAGATCCTGGACGAGTTCCTGTTGTGTGTTTACACTAAGTTACAGGACCTGTGCTGCAATCTTCGTCTAGAGGTTCGTAAAAGTGAACATGGTTCGAGAATAGGCTACAGAAAACCACAAACGCAGTGCATCCTAATCACAAACGTGTGTACTCTGTTATCTGACAGGAGCAGACCAGCTAAGGTCCAAGGATCTTATTCAAACGCTCTAGTGGGGAATAGGTTAGAATTGGTGAAAACAGCGAACCAGTCACAGACCTTCCTTTAGACGACTTCAGCGGATTCATCACATTACACACACCATTACACACTGTGTTTCTTATAAAAGAATCAGAATGAAATCATGGTCTGATATTAATAAGGTATCGTTCTGGTAATGGCTGCTGTGTTTGTGAATGATTAAAAAGTAATAACCACATTCTGTAACTTTATTTCATGCGCTGGTATGGTTGTGTGGAGCTTCATGAAGAAAAGAGTTCCTGTTGTGTCATATATGAGCGAGCATGAATGTGAAAACCCCTAATAACACGATAAGAATGTTTTTTCACCAGCACTGGAGGCTTGCACAAACTGTTTTCATAACTAACTACAGATTCTGTTTTCTCTCCGAGCTCTTCTTCCATCATTAGCTCCAGCCCTCATACCGTTACTCAGACCACATCAGAGAGCAATAGCGCCCCCTGCCTTCCTCCGGTTGACTGAAAGTGCCACGGCAATGCAACTGACCTGCTCAGGACACAAGAACCTACAACAACGCTGTTCACTGAACAAATAAATTATAACTTATTATATTAGTTATTATTATATATACACTACCACCTTATATTGTTTTATGTTAGTTATTTTATTATACTCTTTATAACATTGTATTCTCTTAGTTTATTAGTCTATAGATCGTTACTTATTATATAATGCTGTGCAAAAGTCTTAGGCCACTATGAAATTTGTTGTTTTAGCAATGCTACAATGACCAACCTTCCAAAAAGCATTCCAGATCAAACTTCTTCGAGCTGTAGAAGGGGATCTCGATGAAGCTGCCAGATGGCGCTATTGCTCAAGCGTCAGGGGAGAACATACTAAATTCCCTCCACTGTAGCCTATAGAAGCTGTTTTTTAATACTGAATAAAAAGTTGCTGTATTTTCTGGTTATATTCTAATAATGAGACTGAGAAATAATTGTATCATCATATAATTACTATATCATTACTAAAAATGCTATACCTAGTCTAATATTGGACTAGGACCTTTATTTATACATGTTCTGTTCTTTTAATATTTACCTTCTGTTTATTTAAGCTATTACTATAAACTTATTCATTAGACAGCTCAGTTTAATTCTCATGTATAACATCTCAGCAAGTTCGGGTCCCTTATTGAGTGTTCCTCAGAACATTTAGGGAGTTTATCCTTGGTCCTGTCGCCCCAGGCTTACTCGGCTAAAGCTGTTTTCCTAAATAGTTACAGAAATACATAAGACTGGAATTTTGACTTGTTTCCAAGCTACAGTAATGATCTGAAGAGCCCGTCGCAGTTCACAATCTTGAGTCGGATGGGTTATAAAAACAGGTTCCAACGGATGAAAGCTCGGTCATATGGCATGACAAGTTTATTATAAAGTGAGAGTCAACTGCAGAAAAAAAACAAAAACAAAAACCAAACAAAACAAGCAGAGCACGTTGGCCACGTCGGGCCGCGTTCCAAATCACCGACACCTGATAAAGATACACTACGCAGAAGCTGAAAGGTGGAGGATTGGGACAGGGCCGTCCTCCTAACAGACAGGAGGGAGGGAACCAAGTCTTTATACACAGCCTGTACCTCCGCATCCAAACCCCTCTGTGTGTGTGTGTGTGTGTGTGTGTGTGAAACACTGCGAGTAAACTGAGCACAGACAGCGGTGTGTACCACCATCGGACGTGTGTTTAGCTGTAGAAATGTCAATATGTCCTCTTGCAAACTTCTTGTAAGGGTAATGACCCCAAAACAGCCCCACACCCTAAATACTGGGCACTTATGGGGCAAACAGCTACGTACTAACACTGGAAGTCGACAGAGTGGGCAGAGCCTGTACAGCTTAATCAGATACAACATCCTAAATCCTAATAAAACCCAGTTATATACGACGATTTATGGCCTTTTCACACAGAAGCGATTTTTAACGTAGTGGGATCTTCACACCAAGTGCTCTACGTTTTTTTGTCTAACGTCTCATAGCTCCCTTCTTTTCCCTTCCTTTGCTCCTCCTATAAGCTCTTGATGAGCTGTTCTGCCCGACGACCGAGCTCTGATTGGTCAGCCTGATTTTAACACAGAAATCAGAACAGGCTCTGATTGAACATTTTACGCAGCCCATCAGTTTCGGACTCAGTGTGAAGGACGCCGTTAATATACGTGTTTTGTCGGTCTGTAAAAATCGGACTTTATGGAGCCAGTCACTAAATTATACTACTTTTCATATATGACAGACAATCGCCTGTTGCTTTGGTGCCACAGAACACCCGCAAATCTGTGGGTTTATTTAAAGTCCAAAACTCAACAGATTGTTGCTCCTGCTAGGATCAAACGCACTTTGAGGAATCCCTACACCTAAAAAAAACCCCACTTTGTTTATGGGATACATGGGCACCTTTAGCACCATGTATAGCTACATCATACCCATAGAACACCCCCAATCTGTGTTTTATCAAGTAAAATCCAAAACTCGGCAGATTGTTGCTCCTGCTGGGATCGAACGCACTTTGAGGAATCTCTATGCCTAAAAAAAAAAAAAAACATTTTGTTTATGGGATACATGGGCAGGTTTAGCAACATATATAGCTACATCATACCCATGTAACTCATCCAATCTGTGTTTTATTAACTAAAATCCAAAACTCGGCAGATTGTTGCTCCTGCTAGGATCGAACGCACTTTGAGGAATCTATACGCCTAAAAACAACTCTTTGTTCATGGGATACATGGGCACCGGTTCTAACATTATATACAAGCACACACTGACACCTATCCTGTTTTATTAATTAAAACCAAGAACTCGCACTAAGTGGAGTCTCTACACTTTTTTTAAACCCCTTTGTCTGATGACATGGTCACCTTTATAAACAGCCTCATTTCTACACCAGAACGGATAAAAGCCCTTTAATAACCATTTGGTACGTATGAATAAACAGTGTGTAACCCTACAGTATCACATTCAATGAGCTCGACCTCACTGGAAACCCATTTCTGGGTTCCAATTTAACGTCGCTATTATCACTAACAGCACAATTAAGACCCTGTGCTGTGTCCTGAGAAGCTGAAGGTCCAGTTGGGTGATTTTTTTCAACCCTCGATTGGCTAGAATGAAAATTTGGAAGACTGATCCAGATTTTAGGGACTGATCCGGATAAAGGGCGTCATTAAGGACAATTTATTTGCAAGTAGACACAAGTGTTGATAACAGAAAGTGTGCGTGTGTGTGTGTTAGGGGGTGATGCGGAAGGCTGTCTCGTGTGTGTGTGTGTGTTAGATCTTGATGCGGAATGCTGTAGACTGTGCGGCGGCGTTGGACGGTGTCTCTGTAGTGGCCGAGCTCTGATTGGATGATTTGAACAGGGCCTTCAGGATGGTCTGAGGATCCACATCGGCGGAGCTCGAGCGAGCGGTGGATCGGGACGCGGCCGCGGTTGCTGAAGCCTCCTTCTTCCCGGGAGTGTCACTCAGTCTCCTACAGAGGGCGACAAACACAAGGAGTGGAACGGTATTTAAATCTGGGGTTGCCAGATCCAGAAAGAACAGAAAAAAGGGGGGAAATAAAGTCTTTAGAGGACCTGGCAACCAAAATTACAGGTCAAATTGGGAGCTAAAGCTTTCCCTACACACGGCGTTGTAAGAAGCACATTGCTGTGTGAACACTTAAAAAAGGAGGTGCGTTCTCCAACAGTTCTAAGAACTACCAAAAGGTTCCCCTGGTGTCAAAATGCCTTGTAGAATTATGGATCAAAACCCGGTTCCAAAATTCAAAGAACTCTGTCTCTGTTCTACTGGCTACTTGTTTGGACGTTATTGGAATGATCTGTTAACACTCCTGAGGTTTCTGTTTTGACTACAGGCTATAGTTCCCCTCTTACTCGTAGCAGCTATGCAGCCGAGCAGGTTGGGACCTTTCTCTGAGATACAGCAGCAGCAGCAGCTGCTGAGGGACGGCTGCCAGCACAAACCCCTCACAGATAAGATCAGACTGGTGCACTGAGGAGAAGGAGCCCAGGCAGTCATGGAACTACACTGAACCGCAGCACCCAGCTTCCTCCTCATGTAGCTTACCCACGGCCGGCGGTGGGGACAGGCTGGTGCCAAACCCAAGGTCACCCCTTCAGAGCCATAACACCATATCGGCCCCTGCCGCGGCACCAAGGACATCAGCACTCACTCCGCCCGAGACGTCTGGCCAGATTAGATCCTCATGAGAATTGTTTTAATTCACTAGCTAACCAGTCCTTCTTCCTGAAAGCACACCTCACACTAATGACACAGGACCGACCAGCACTGGGACCTCTCAGGCTTAGTATTAGAATTACTGGCGGCCCTTCTTTTGGGGGAACTATGACTGAGTCCATCCCATTGATCGTTTGTAATAGATTTAAGTTTAAATATTAAAAATCTCCCATAGAAATGCATTGAGGGAATCTTCAGCTTCAAATCCTAAATGACAAAATTCAAACTAACTGAAATCGATGATGTCATCAGTGAGACCCACTGACCTGTTATTTACATCTACTGATACAGAACTATGCAAAAGTATTGAGACACACCCCTCCACACGGCCAAAAGTACTGAGACACGCCCCTCCACACGGCCAAAAGTACCGAGACACGCCCCTACACACGGCCAAAAGTATCGAGACACGCCCCTCCACACGGCCAAAAGTATTGAGACGTGCCCCTCCACACGGCCAAAAGTACCGAGACACGCCCCTCCACACGGCCAAAAGTACCGAGACACGCCCCTCCACACGGCCAAAAGTATCGAGACACGCCCCTCCACACGGCCAAAAGTATTGAGACGTGCCCCTCCACACAGCCAAAAGTATTGGGTCATGCCCCGCACATAGCCAAAAGTACTGAGACACACCCTGCACACGGCCAAAAGTATTTTGACACCCCCAAATGCGATCAAAAGTATTGGGACACCCCCAAACGCAACGAAAAGTATTGGCACACATCATATTCTTTCTGTTTGCCACTTTAAGCACTGTTGTAGTTCTTTCAGGAAATCGAATTTAACTTCATTATTTTCATCTGTGGCAATAGCAATATTCCACATCAAGCTGAAACAGATCAGGAACCGGACTCACAAAAGTGTCTTAAGGAAGGAAAACATGCTTAAATGAGAGTTTTTCTTAATTCCAGTAATCAATATAAATTCTTCAAATGACCTCTTAAGAATGATCTTATTTTTTCTTAACTCTCTCCTTAAGAGCAAGTGGTAATCTTGAAAGCGTTTTGTTCTTAAATGTTTCCTAGCCTTGCGATAGAATCACACCTGTGTTACGCTGTAAGAGTTGAAGGTAAGCATCACAATTTAAACTTTTAACAGTTCAGTTACTGGAAGTAAAGCCGACATACTCTCAGCCCTAAAGTTTAAAAGCCTTTCTATGGTCACACCCTGTGTTGGCTTTCCTTCTTGAAAGAGGTCTATAACCCATGGTCTCGGCTAACAGCCCTCGTACGCTGTGCTGTCCATCAGTGGTGCTGTTCTAAGCGTTGGTGTTACCACTGATGAACCCCTGTGACACAGAATGAGGTCAATGAGCCCTGCAGTGCTAATGCTACAGAGGTTCTGGGGTGCAGACTCACAGCAGGATGGGCTGGTCTGAGGTGATGACGCTGCCCTGTATGTGGAGGTTACACTTCATCGGCTGACCTGATAGAGGCAGAATCACACACACACACACACACACACACACACACACACATTACTAAAGGAACAGGACCGTGACGGTTGAAAGGCGTTGTGCTTTGTATGATTTATTCTGACCACAGCGGATTAATTCACCACACAAACGTTATTCGCCCTCAGGTCCATTTCTGTAAACTTTCGCCGGGGACAGAAACTCGCTGACCAATCACGGTCACCTCTGATGTTGCCATAACAACAACCAAGCTGGCTGATTGCATTTGAAAAGGATTAACTGGACATTATTATGTAGCAAGAATAATAAAAATAATGCTAATATAATTACATAAACATAAATGACTACAATTTAAATAAATTATTTGTAAAAAAAAAAAAACTTTAATACCATTTATTCCACCAATTGTAGTTTAAAATGTCTATATATTAAAAAATGTTCTTCCTCCAAAAAAAATATAAATAAACAAATAAATACAAAAAGATATTTCAAGCTGAAAAATGTCTTCCTCAAAAAAAAAAAAAAAAAAGTAATAATAATAAAAATAATATGAATAAAATAAAATAAAACTACAAATAAATAAGTAAATCCATTTTTAAAGTTTCATAAATTAAGAAACAAATAAATGAATAAAAGAAAAAATGCAGGGAAAAAGGGGGCAGAATAATGACCCAGTCAGCATTACTTGGTGAATGAGAGTATCAGAGGAACGAATGCCATTCCAGTTATTCCACCTACAGGAGCAGGTTGTAGCTTACACTTCATTTAAAAAATTTTTTTCTTTGTTCAAAAAAAAAAAAAGAAAAAAAGAAGAAGAATAAAAGAATAGTATTTTGAGCTGAAAAGCAATGCAGTATATCACAGAAATAAATATTGGACATCGATTTTTTTTAGCACAGCCCTAATTACTAATGACAAAAATAATACAAATAAAATACAAATAAATAACTAAACAGATAAATATATAAACACATTCTTAAAAAAAAATACTTAAAGAATAAACGAAAAAAAATAAAATAAAAGAATTTTTATTAAAAAGGGGAATAGTAGGGGGGGGGGGGGACATTTGTCGGCTTTTAATCTGAATCTGAACATTCCACTCATGTAGGACGACCAGTATCTTATTATTGTGTTTAAGAATGTGGAAACACCGTGTGTGTGTGTGTGTGTGTGTGTGTGTGTGTGTGAGTTACCATCCAGACAGCGGTTGTTGTATTTCCTGTAAGCGCTGATAGCGTCGTCTTTCCGCACGAACACAACCTCGGCCACTCCGACCTTCACCAGGCGGGCTCGCTTCAACGCTCCACACACACAGAACAGCTCCTACACACACACACACACACACAATAAATATATGAGCCCAGGTGCTAAGATAATGAGCACCTTTAATGTGAAACCCTAAACACTGACCACTATGTCCTCCTCAGTAACACGGGGGTGCAGGTTATTCACTGTGATCTTAGTTCCCTCCAGAGGACTGAACGTCGGCTACACACACACACACACACACACACACACACGAAGAGGTTATGCATCCAGTACACACATTATACCTTAGAAACTCATAGGCCATACTGTGTGTGTGTGTGTGTGTGTGTGTGTGTGTGTGTGTGTGTGTGTGTGTGTGTGTGTGTGTGTTACCTGTGGGGGCGGGGCAGTCGTACTTTCACTGGGCTGTGTGGGTGGGCGGGGATTCGAGCGAGCAGCAGGTACCGCGACGGATGCGGCAGGGGGCGGAGCCATGTACGAGTCATTTTTAACCACTTTGGTGATGGGAGGAGAAGCAGAGAAAGCTCCGCCCACCTGGAGAGGGAGAAAGAATGAGAGAGGCCCAGAATATTCCAAAATCACAGTGTGTGTGTGTGTGTGTGTGTGTGTGTGTGTGTTACCCGTGTCTGTGCCAGGTCATTTGTAGTGGTGAACTTGAGCTGTTTATTAGGAACCTCAGCTTCATCCTCTTCATTAGAGACACTCTAGAGTACAGATCACACACATTATAACTCTGTGTGTGTGTGTGTGTGAGTGAGTGAGTGAGAGAGTGAGTGAGAGAGAGAGAGAAAGACAGACAGACCCACCTGAGCCGGCTTGCTTGGGACATTGATGCGAATTCCACTGGTCAACCCCACAGGTCTCTGCTACAGAGAGAGAGGGGGGTTATGGGTCATTACTAGCAGGTCTGTGAGCACCATCTGAAAGCTGCAGCATGTGGAGTTACCGTCTGGTGAAGGACGCCCAGCTTAGACACACACAACACAAAGGAAAGGCGGATTGGGAAGTCCCTGAGCGCGGCCGGTGCGTCTGTCTGAGATAACGCTAGTGATGAACTGAGCTCTGTTCCTGGGGTCACTGAATGAGGACAGCCCGTTCAAACTGAATGCATCAGTCCTTTCTCCACAGGCCTACATACAACCTGCACTCTGATTGGCTAAGAGGGCAAAGCAAGCTCCTGCTCCATTTTGAACGGTCTGACCTAAAGAGAGTAAGGAGCTTATCCACCCCCTGGCTTTACCTCAGCACGCCCTGATCATCTGGGATAACCTCATTATTATTATGATGTTTTAAGCTGAACAATAATACTAACAACAACAACAACAACAACAACATCTATACAGGGTGGGCGCGGCTGTTTACATGCAGAGGAACAGCAGGAAGCTGAAAAAGCAGGAAAAAGAACGACAAAACAAAAAGGAAATTAATCCGAAAGAGAGAGTACAAACTAGAATGAAAGTTAAAAGAAAAATAAAGTAAAAACAAAATACAACTCACATAAACAGGAAAAAAATGAAAACAAAAGAAAAACAAAGCAAATGAAACAGAGATTTTTTTTTATTTAAGGGATAAAGAGGCAAAACAAGGAAAGGAGGGGAAAGAGTTTAAACAAGTCAAGAAGAAAAATTTAATGAAGACCAAAAAAACCCCCAAATGATTGGAAAAAGAAAGAAAGGAAATACAAGGAAAAAACTACAGAAACCAATAAGTAAAAAGTAAAACAGGAAAACCAAAAAGATAACAAAAGGGAAAAAGAATTGGACTCAAAAATAAAAATGAAAAAGTAAGAAAAACAAACTGACGGAAAATCTTTACTTTCTATCTTATTTCAGTGTTTAATTAATAAACAAAGAAAAGCAGAAAAGAAACAGAAAAAGAAAGAAGGCAAATAACAGAAAACATGAACAAAAAAGAAAAAGGAAAAAAACTAAATAATTATAGAAAAAGAGGAAAACAAAAAAAGGGGGAAAAAAGAAAAAAGCAGAGCATAATTTTTTTCCCCTTTTCTACTTTTTGTTTCTATCAGTTTCTACTTTTGTTTGTTTTTCCTTCTTGTTACTTTTCCCTCTATGTTTTCATGCTTTTTCTGTTCTTGTTTTCTGTTGCTATATTTGCCTTCTTTCTTTTTCTGCTTTTCTTTCTTTATTCATTAACTAAATAAAAGGAAAAACAGGAAGAGAAAGGAGGCAAAGACAAAAAATCTACTAAGAATGAAACATGAAGAGGAAGGCAAGTGGCACGCTGAGGGAGGGGTCCTGGGTTTCGGTCCCCCTCGGTGCCCGGCACACCGGAGTGCAGTGAGGCGTTCGGGGCAGCCAGGGGGCTGAAGTGCTTCTCTGGCGGGGAGGGGGACCCCTGCAGGCCGAACCCCACTGGCACTAACCTGGATGGTTTTGGTGATCTTGAGGGGAGCAGCCGCTCCCTGATTGGACGGCGACGAGACGTTCCTCTTCAGACTCAGCCTATCACGGGCATCCACCACCTTGGTGATGCCGCCCCCGGGCTGGATGGCCACGCCCACCCTGCCGGCGAGCCCCTGGCCGGTGGGGAAGGTCCTGGTGGCGAGGCCGATGGGGCCGGTGCTGTTCTGGATGTGGATGTGCGGGATGGGGAGCGGGCTCTGGCTGCTGCTGCTGATGGGCGGATCCTGGACCACCTGCTGCTGCTGCTTTCGGGAGTTGATGGTCTGCCTGGCGTCCTGCACCGCGCTCGTGGCGCCCCCTCTGGCCTGAATGCGGAACCGGGCATCCTTCTGACCCAGTTTCTCTCTGGCGTCCTTAACCTGGAACCCTGGGGGAGGAGCTGGAGTTAGAGTGTGGAATTATGGGATGTCCAAGGAGAGGTAAGGGGTGGGGGTTCGACCGGTCGCTCACCTCCGCTTCCTCCGAGCCTCTGCCTGACGTCGCCGGTGCCGATCTTCAGCCTGGCATCGAACGTCCTGCTCGTGAGACCCGCCCCTCTTCCCAACAGCCCTCCTCCTCTGGCTGCTAGCCCCGCCCCTCTGCCAAAGGTCGGCCTGAAGGGGAAAGAGCTACGGTTAGTGAAAGGGAAGCTTACACGTCATAGGACTACAGTTAGTCAGGAAACCTCAGTGATCAGTGACTGTTTACTAACAAAGAAGACAAAGATCAAAAGCTTATTCAAAAACTCCGTTTTAATTAACTTCCCTGCTAATACAAAAGAGAAATTAAATGAAAAACCAATGGTGTGCAAGGTAGCAGCAATACATTTAACAGAAGCACATCAGCACCTCCAGGCCTTTCATATCAAAGGACATGTTCTGAACCAGAGCGAAAACAAAGAAACTGAAACTAAGGGGAAACCAATCAAATAAACGGAATAAACACTGAAAGGAAAAAGGTACAGAAATAAGGGTCATAAAAATAAAAATATAGAAAAGAAAAACAATAAGAAGAAATAAGATAGAGAAGAAAAAAAATACAGAAGTAAACAATGTACCAAAATACAGGGCAAAGAGGCAAAACAAGAGAATGAGAGGAAAGACATTAAACAAAAAGGAAGAAAAAACAAAAGGAAAAGATCATTTGACAAAATAAATGGAAAAAGAAAGGAAATGATAGAATGAATACAGAAACGAAAAGCAGAGAAATATAGAGGAAAGAAAGGAATGAGAGAGAAATGAAGCAAAGAAAAATGCAAGAAGGAAAGACCTTTCACTTCCACGTTACTTCAGTGCTTGACTTTTATATTTTTCATCTTTAAGAGAACGTTACAGCTCATATCAAGAAGTAGGACGGCTTCGCCGAGTGAGCCGAGCTTTTGCTCCTCAGACGCTCCAACATGGAGGCGACTAACTCTGGACTTACAAATGGCACAACTGAGTTTGTTTTTCCGGAGGTAATCGCTGAAATGTTCCCACTTTCAAGGATTTTGTTCTTGAGGCTGCCATGGTGCTTCTGCTAACTCTCAAGTAAGCACTAAGGTAAAGACATAACTAAAGAGAGATGCCTGATGACGACACTCACTAATCGACTGGTAAATTAGTTGCCAGCAAATTCAGCTTTAAAAGCCGATTAATTTTTGGGCCTCTATGATAAAGGGTTACACCTCCAACATGGCAAAACACCCAAAGTCATGTCTACTGCTGAGATAACGAACCCTATATCCAAAAGCAAAGAGATCATTTATACATTAAGCCTTTTCTCCACAATTTAAACCTATAATTAGTGAAAAGCTTAATGCAAAAACGATTCCTTTCCTTTTGGATCACAGGTTCATCATTTCATTGGTACAGATTACTTTTTACTTATATCAGCTGTAAACAATAGGCTTAGCTGATTAAATGATTACTTTTGGAACTGACATTACAAATAAATACAATAAATGTTCATACCTAAAGACCTGGCACATTATTCTCACCATTTTGGAAATCAGTTAATTCAGCTACAGCTTAGATTCATCAGACTTAAAGCGACAGACTACATCCCCTAACTGTCCAAAGTACAGTCTTATACGTATACATTAAACCAAGTCCATTCTGAATCCCAGACTAACCACACAGCGCTTTATTAGCATTACTAGAGCTCATCACACACACACACACACACACACACACACACACACACACACACACACACACACACACACACACACACACACACACACACACACACACACACGCACACACCCACACACACACACACACACACCACACGTTACCGTTCTCCATTTAAACAATCCGCTTTATACACATTAATCTGAAGATGCAGCGGGGATGTAGGGTCTTAAGCTTATTCAAGCCCTGCTAAAGTTAATAACTCAAACAATAACAACAACCCAAAGCTAAACGCCGAGCTAACCAATATGCTACAACTACTGTAGTAGTGGCCGTACACAGGAACTTTTTCTTGCACCCATATACAGATACGTCCCGCCTCCTAAGCCATGATTGGTCACTTGCTCAGACATCCCGATCTATGATTGGCCGACCGCTTCTGAGACTAGAATACTAGCCAATCACTATACGGGTCCGGCTGGATTTTTTTGGAATACGGGTAAAAATAAAATCAGCCAAATGAGCGTCGGAGTGTGCACATACTTTACCGTATAACTTGACATTTAAACGACACCGTCTCACAAAACCAACATAAACCATATCGTAAGTCTGAGCAGAGGATTCTAAATTACCTCTTAAAGCCTCCTCTGGTGTTGAAATTGCGTCGGCGTATTAATTCGTCCAAGGAAACGTCCGCCATCTTCCTTCCGTCGACCACGACTCTGGGACGCCAGGCGCATGCGTCGAATGAAGAACCAAACCGAGAGAGAGAAAAGACGCATGCGCCGATTGAAGCAAATTCGATTCCTTACACGGTGTTGAACATATCCTGAGTCGAGTCCTAGAATCGTTTCTAAAACTAAAGAGTTATCAAAACGAATGCACGCTTCTGGTTCGAGTCTGGGAGAAAACGGGGAAACTCCGCGCGTTACTTTGAGTACCTGCGTAGATTTAACGTCAGATTTGAATTCCAGCCTATTAGGAGTCGAGTCTTGATTCATGGGTTTGAAGAATCGGCTCTCAGCTCTATTTTTTCTCTTTGAAAGAGAAAAGCGTTCAGTTACAAGTAGATCGCGGTTACGCGGTTTCTGTTATTAAGCGTGTAATGTTCGTACTTAATGATACTTTAGATCGGCAGAACAAAATATTATATATGTTAACTTCGTAATTAATATTACTTTATTCTGTATTCGTTTGGCAACGTACACATAGCTACTATAAACGCCAGAGACGTTTCTCTTTTGCTTAGAAGGTGTGTATTGGGTTTTTTATATGTATAGTTGAAAAAGCCATTTATATCCTGCTTTAAAGCAACCTGCAGACGTGTGAGGCCTGTAGTAATAGAAATAAACGCTTGACCTAAATAATACATTCGTATTAACGGCGCTGAAACAGGTTTAATATATAAAAGTACGTTATTTTCTTTAAAAGTACTCGTTTCTCTACCGAACAACCAATCATTTCGCCGCTTTCGAGTGACGTCACATCACCCCATAATGCATCGGTACAAAAGGGAAGGTTTTTTTGTTTTGTTTTGTTTTTTATTTAAATTTCTAGACTTACGCAGAACTACTTATCTATAACGTTTGATGTATCGATACAGATGATTAATAAATGTATTTAGGAGATAATCCTCCCAGTGTTTACTCCCTCACCGTGCTCGTGCTGTGTAACGGTCGGAGTGACACAGGCAGCGCGCGCTCTTGCTGCTCATGCCTTAAACTGATGAGTAAGGAAAATAACGATGCGGGGTGACGCCCGCGTCCTCGTGCTTTGCTACGAGAGGAATTTTTGAAGGGGTACAGGTCTGTCTGCTGAGGTGACTCGTCTACTTCACGAGATGCCACGCAGAGCCAGGATCTGCCCTCACCCATCCCCTTCCAAGGTTCAAAGAAAAGATACATAAACAATCTCCTGAGAGAATAATTAGTTGGTATTTTTAGATTTTAAATGGGGATAAAACTTAATATTTACTGCTGGAATCTAGGTATGTTACCGTTACGAAACGTCTGACGTTAATAGAATATAAATAAAATTGCTTCTTTTATATTTAAACGTATTTAAGTTAACCAATACGTAGGCGCCATATACATAGACTCCGCATTGGCCGCTGGATCTTGCGTCAACGTGGTCGCCATCTTGGTCCAGGCAACTTCTCACAATTCTCCAAAGATTGTATTGGAAAAAGGATGCCTCATAGTCTAAAATAATAATATAATGAAACAATAATAGTCATAGATTAACAGCAGCACATAGTATCTGTAGTATCTGTAATAGTTTATAGATTAATATCATTCCAGACTATATAACCTCATATAACGTTTTTTATATTTTGTTTGGAATGACTTTATAAATGCTCACATCACTTTTTGAATTTCAATACTTATTCCGGCACTAACAATCTTAAAATTCATTAACCCGCACGCAGGAACCAGAACAATATGCAGTACTGAGAGTAACCGGTAGGTGGCTCAAGACTGATGTTTATTATCGATTCTAAGTTACTTTCTGATTATTATTATCGCTTTAATTTATTTAGAGGTGCCGACAAGACTGGAATGTTTTTATTTAGATTTTAAATCAGTTTGAACACAGTTTATGGACTGCTATTTTATTATTTTATGTATATTTACATATGAAGCGAATATCCTTTATGAGTTTAGATTTCGTTTTTTATTTCTTTCGACAACTAATGCTGGGATTTCCCACTGTCCCGTGAGCTGAGCTCCTTTAGAGTATGAATAAGCATTTAAAAACATATTTCAGTCCTGGACCAAAGACTTAAATGTTAATCTGAAACGTTTAATCAGTTTCTACACCGTTAGTGTTTGTTTGATTGCGGTTTTATCATTTATAGTTTATTTTTTAAGTAGTTTACAGTTTTGAGTTGGATCCTTATTTAAATTTCTCTTTAGCTTTAGTGTTTAGGGTGTTTCTGCCACCTTCTATTGTTCAAATCTCAAGAAAATTACTTTGAAGCAGTGTAAGTCATAAAACCTGTTATTGCGTTCACTAGGCCACGCCCTCTACCTGGCTGCGGTTACGTGCATATGTAAATGAACTCACCTGAGGCTTTTCTTTTTCCCACAATCCTGTTCTGTGAGGGTCAGGACTTTACCTTGTTGGAGGTGTAGGCTCTCATGTGTGGGCTGATCTGATATTTTGCGGATTAGTCATGCCTTAAACTGATGAGTAAGGAAAATAACGATGCGGGGTGACGCCCGCGTCCTCGTGCTGTTCTACGAGAGGAATTTTTGAAGGGGTACAGGTCTGTCTGCTGAGGTGACTCGTCTACTTCACGAGATGCCACGCAGTGCCAGGATCTGCCCTCACCCATCCCTTTACAAGGTTAAAGAATAAGATATAATGCTAAAAACAAGCACAACTTTTAAATAGCGAAAAGATGACAATTGGAGACTGTCTGTTCCACATTATAACTGCTATTCCACCACAGACCCACATTAATATTAAAGTAATAATTAGTAGTAATTATAAATGTTTCGATGTTTGTGATACGAATAATTATTAAACTATGTATTATTGTTGTTGTTAGTAGCAGTTGTGGGATTGGCCTTAGATATTAGAAAATAATATAAATTATAAAGCTAGTAGAGACAATGCTTCATTGTAAAAAGAGCTATAGAAATAAATCTGACTTGACTTAGCAGACTTGACTTTTAGTAGCAGTATTATTATTATTATTATTATTATTATTATTATTGCTACTTCTACTAGTAGTATTAGTGTTATTATTCTAGTTAGGCTATATAATAATAATTGTATTAACAACAATAGTATTATTGTTATTGCTATTATTGTTATTACTATTATTATTGGTAATAGTATGCCATTATGAATGCTCTGCTGCTTGTGTTACAAATAAAGTACCATTTTGTAATTTAATTGTTTGTTCTAAAGCTAAAATACTAAATCCACAAGTGATGTAAAATGCAGGCACTCCAGTGTGATGTTTATGAGGTGTCCTGTTAGCTATCATCCTGTCAGTTGTGTGGTTTTGTTTGCTTTTTCTCATTTGCTTGGTAAGTTTATAATAATAACAACATTCCTCAGGTGTTTGTTATTAGTTATTACAACATTTCAGCGAAATTAAATACTTGAATAAACCTGTTCCTGATATAGCGTTCAAACACACACACACATATGCGTGATTTTATTTCTTCTTCTTCTTCTTCTTCTTCTTCTTCTTGTTCTTCTTCTTCTTCTTCTTCTTCTTATTATTATTATTATTAGTAACAAACAAACAATACCTACCTCCATTCATCCCATAAACTATGGCAAATAATATTAATTAAAATAATATTAAAATAATACATTAAAAAAACACAATAACTTATCAACTCATACATTATACATCATACATTAACTTATTGACTTTTTAATGTAATTATGCTTTAAATTATACAACATCATTTTAGGGCCATTGCATTTTGAGAATAAACTATAATATTCCAGCAATAAAATCGTAATTAATAAAATAGAAATTGTAATATTTTGAGAATAAATTTGTAATTCGAGAATAAAATCGTAATATTTTGAAGACCAACTCATATCGTAATATTTTAAAAATAAGCTTGTATTTTATGAATAAAATGTTAGCTATTTTATTTTTAAAATATTACAATTTTATTGTCAGAATACGAATTTACTCTTGAAATATTAAGAGTAAACTCGTATTCTGACAATAAAATTGTAATATTTTTAAAATAAAATAGTAACATTTCGAAAATAAACTCGTATTTCAAGAATAAAATCGTATTTCAAAAATGAAATCATAGTATTTTGAAAGTAAAATCATATTTCAAGAATAAAATCGTATTTAAAAAAAAAATCATAATATCTAGAAAAATAAACTTGTATTTTTTCAAGGATAAAATTGTATTTAAAAAATAAAATCATAATACTTCGAAAATAAACTTGAATTTTGAGAATAAAATTGAAAAAAATAAATAAATAAAATAAATTAATAATATTTTGTAAAAGTCTATCCTCTAAATCCAACCAATGTTTTGTTTCTCACAGTGGCCCTAAAACACCGTCGTAAAATGAACACAATTTTTTTTTTACCTCTGTAACATTTTCTTGCTTTATGAAGGGAACCGTTGTTTAGAAACAGCCTGGAGAGAGTGAGTTAGGAATGAGACTACACTTCCCATGGTGCGTTGCGCGAGCACAGCCCTGTCTTTACTGTCCATACTGGAGCCTCATCAGCACGAGCGCAGATGGACGGTTGAGATAGAGCAGCGCGAGCCGCACCGCTACAGCCCTGGGATTTATTGTTATTATTTGAAATGGCAACGGCTCTGTCGCGCGCCCTCAAACTGCCAGGTAAGATTTAAGTGTACACAGCAGGCTAGCGGCCGCAGCAGCGGTGTGGGGACTGATCGTGGACGTGCCGCGTGAGGCAGGGACAGACATCATCCACAGCACGGCTTATTGTCTGTCCATGGCTGCTGCAGTGTGCTCCGCTTTAGTCCTACCCCACGGGTTAAGAGAAGGTGTTTATTAGAGAGAACGTGACGCACAGGTCTGTGCTGGGGGTCGAGGTGGCACCATTTTAGTATCTGTCACATACGCTGCTTCATTCATTCGTTCGCTCAGTTAGTCCTGAATTATAAAACCGTTTATAAACATGTCAGCATATAAAACGTCTTTCAAAGGTTAAAAATAACAGCACAAGCTCAACCAGCACAAGTATTATTACTGACAAGCACATTGAGCAGAACCCTAGAACAAGAATGCGTTCGTTTACCAGTTTGAACCGCAATTCTGCTAAAAACAAACAAAAGAAACCAACAAAAAGGACAGCAAACACCATACAGGTTCCATGTTCTGTGCTGGTTAATGCTGGTCTGGTGATGCTGTTGCTGGTGACCTCCAATGGTTTTGCTGTTGTTTTGGCAAATTTAGTAGTTAGTGTAACCATCAAAACCATTATAGTTTAGCAGTATAACCAGCAATACCATGATAATTTAGCAATTTAACCAGCAAAAACATGGTGGTTTACCAGTATAACCAGCAAGACCATGGTGGTGTAGCAGTTTAATAATCAAGACCATGATAGTCAAGACCAGTTTAGTCATTAAGATCATGGTAGCTTACCAGTTTAGTCTTCGAGACCATTATAGTTTACCAGTTCTAGTCATTAAGGTCATGGTGGTTTAGGAGTATAACCCATTTACCCATTTAATTATAGTTTGGCAGTATAACCAGCAAGATCATGGTGGTGTAGCAGTATAACCAGCAAGATCATGGTGGTGTAGCAGTATAACCAGCAAGATCATGATCGTTTACTAGTTTAGACATTAAGATCATCATACTTACCTAGTATAGTATACCAGCACAGCCAGTTTAATCATCCAGCCCATGATGGGGTGGCCTAGTGGTTAAGTTACTGGACTGTGGACCAGTAGGTCCAGGGTTCAAATCCCAGCGCAGGGAGCACTGTTGGGTCCAACCGATTGCTTGGATTTTATAGTCTATGGCTCTGGTCTATAGTTTGCTAAATTTCGAGATTAGATTAGATGACAATTTAGCAATATAATTCAGCAAGGCCATGTGGATTTACCAGCTAAACCAACACCATCCCAGTATAAGTCAACTCAGGCCAGACTGGTATGATGATCAGCAGACTCTACCAGCATCACCCACATGAGTTTAACCAGCTACACCAGCACCAGACCAGTAAACCAACAAATGATATTTTGGATACCAGACACTATCATGGGATTAATGAGTAAAACCAGAAAGACCATGTGGATTCACCAGCTAGACCAGAACAAACCAACATAAACCAGATCAGATCAGATCAGCATGGAAATCATTATTTTGAAATAGTCAGATCAGAAATTACATAAAGATGAGCAGAAAAAACACGATGCTTAAATTACATGGTGAGGCAGAGCGTTCATGTGTGAGTAAAACGAAATAAAGTCTGGATGACTGACATATTCTGAAAACATATTTGGAGCCTGTGTTGAAAAAGACACAAAAAAGGAAAGATCTTTTTGGAAAGGGACAATAGCTTTGTTAAGAACTTCTGTTCCTTGTTGTAGTTACTGTGTGTAGTGCAGTGTGTTTTGTGTAGTTTTGTGTTAGCGTGACTGAGAGTTTTTTCCACCTTGTTGTGATTCTGGATTGTGGGTGTGTATATTTACCATCACGGCACCACTAAGCTTGCTTGGTGTAACCTGTGTGTGGGCTTCCATCACACTGTTCATCACTGGAGCCAGTCCAGGGTCCTGTTATTGGAACTGAACCATTTAAGTAAGTACCTGTTATTACAGGGCTTTAATTGGAACGTGGTGCCGGTTCCCGTGCATGGAGCGCTCCAGAAATACTGGGAGTTCTGCTGAGAACCGAGTGTGAGAACATGCACTTCATAATCTGATCATGCTCTGAATGCTGCTGTTATCTGATTGGTCACGAGTCCTGTAAACGGTGTACTCAGGTATAGAAATCAGATTAAGAACTATGATAGAGAGAGATGGATTTTACTCCAGTAATCGGATTACTCATAGCAGCTATACCAGTTACCCAGTATCCTAACACGACACGGTTGCCAGGTCCGCCTCTTCTAAAGCTCCGGCTTTGTTTGGCCTTTTTTTTTCGATTGACTGTGATGGATTTTTATAGTGTGTTTTATTTTTTTTATTCATATTGTGTGTGTGTGTGTGTGTGTGTGTGTGTGTGTGTGTTCGTGTGTTCCCTGTATTTACATAAATATTTCCATACTTTGTACAGCCGCCCTTTGCAAAGATAACGTGTAACGCTTGTAAAGAGCACATGACCAGACACCTGAGACCATTCCTCCATACAGAATCCAAAATCCAGATGCTCCTCCCCATCCTACCCTCCCGCAGGGTGTAAGCCTGGGCTCTGGGGTGGTCGTGGCCTCCAGCATGCTTCACAGTGGGTGGGTGGGGCAAGTCTTTAAACACATTTAACGCAGGCTTATTCCTAATGGAGCACATGAGCAGAACCAGTCATTATGAGAGAGCTCTGGCACCCTTACAGCTCAGGTGACGTGTTTGTTGTTGATAAATGATGGCGTGTGCAAAAGTTTGTGCACCCTTCCCAAAGATCTGATAAGGTTTCAGAGCTTAACCGCGGTGGGAAAGTCTTTATTTTGGAATATCCATCACCCTGAACGGTTTCAGATTCTCATGGGGAATGTAATGTGAGACACAGACGGCATGAGGGAATCTCATGAATCATACATAATTGTTCTGTTAATGGAGAAGAGGTTATGCACGCCTGTATCACCCGTCTGAAGATGTAGCTGGAATAACTGCATTGATATAAAATGCCTAAAGTAACTAGAGATAAAACTTACACATGACTTTGAAGGAATTTCGGTTGAATTCCTCCACATTGAAGCTCTCAGACTTTAAATGTGCGTTTAAAGCCACAGCATGAACAGAATTAATTTGAGGTAGCTGTTTTTTGGTGAAACTTTGCACGTGTAGGTAAGAAGGGCTCGGAGCTGGGCGAGTACGACCCCCTGACCCAGGCCGACAGCGAGGACGAGAGCGAGGAAGACGACCTGGTGTTAAACTACCCGAGGAACGGCCTCTCCTCCCACGGCGCCGTGCTCAGACTGGGACACGAGGGGGCGGAGCTACACGACGACGACGACCAGGACGAGGGCACCTGGAGGCGCGGGGCGAAGGAGCGCCGGGACAAGGACAGGGAGTCGGTGGACGACAGGGCGGTGCTGGTGGGCGACGGCTCGTCTCAGAGCTCGAAATTCCGGTCGTCGATCCGGACCGCGGCGTTCCTGGTGCCGCTGGCGTGCGCCGCCACCTTCGTCCTGCTCTTCGCCTTCCTGGTGCCGTGCCAACCGGGGGCCGCCCGCAGGCAGAAGGAATGGGAGACCGACGTTGGAAATGCAGGAGGTGTAACGCCTACAGACACGATGGGATTGTAATATATAACGTACCACCGGAGGTCGTCCTTCTAACTGCCGTGTGTGTGTGTGTGTGCGGCGACTCCAGGTGTGATATCGCCTCCCATGGCATTGTGGGACGTGGAGGGGGACGGCGTGGAGGATTTGCTGATTGCAGTCATGAGGAAGAACAACAGCAGCCAGCAGAAAGGTAACACGCGTGCTGCCACTGTTGGGCCAAACACTTAAATACGTTAAATAATGTTTAAAGTAAAAGGGGCGTCCACATACTTTTGGTTGTGTTGTGAATCTGGGTGTACAAAGATGAATGTCAGAAGTCAGGAAGCCCTTTATTATAATGAGTGTTTGTGTGCGTGTGGAACCGGTAATTTAGCTGTTTACTGGCTACAACCAATTATTAACTAATCTCTGCCTGTGTGTGTGTGTCTGTGTGTGTCTGTGTGTGTGTGTGAATCTGTGTCTATGTCTGCGTGTGTGTAGAGTACAGTGTGGTAGCTCTGCATGGAGTCAATGGGTCAGTGATATGGCGTCACCTGCTGAAGGAGCCGGTGTCCTTCATCCAGTGTTCACCTCCCAACACCTGCCTCCTCATCACTTCAACACACCTGTACAGTGTTAACGCCTCCACAGGTAACATATTAACACACCTGTACAGTAACAGGAGGTCCACAGGTAGCATCACCACGAATGTACAGTGATAGAACCACCACAGGTAGCATTAACACACCTGTACAGTGGTAACGCCTCCACAGGTAACATTAACACACCTGTACAGTGATAGAACCACCACAGGTAGCATTAACACACCTGTACAGTGGTAACGCCTCCACAGGTAACATTAACACACCTGTACAGTGATAGAACCACCACAGGTAACATTAACACACCTGTACAGTAACAGGACCTCCACAGGTAATATTAACACACCTGTGTAATGGTTCCAGGTAAGAAGCTGTGGGATGTACCAGCGGGCCAGGTGGAGTCACATGCTGTAGCTCTTCCTGATTTGCAGGGAGATTCTGTTCCAGACCTGCTCATCGCTACGCTACCTGCAGATCAGGTACACACACACACACACACACACACACACACACACTCTTCTACAGTCCTTTAATATATTTAATAATGTCCAGGTATCAGATCTGTCTCTGGCCCTGCACTCAGGATTAACAGGCTCTCTGATTGGTCAGCCGGTTAGCTTTAACCTGACGGCTCAGGGGAAGCTGATTGGTCCGTCCCTGCATGAGACGGCAGCGGGGGCCTACTACATCCTGTTCGGTTTGGGTAAGAGGGGAGGGCTCTTTGGGCACCACTGTTTATTTTGGGTATATGGGTGTTGGGCTAGCTGTGTGTGTGTGTGCAGGGACGGTGGAGGCGGTGTCTCTGAGAGACGTGTACAGGAAGGCCACCGGCAGGAAGGCGGGGCCGAGCAGCCTGAGTGTGATGGATCCAGCCTGGGAGAGACGGAGGAAAGCGAACTCCTCTGTCCTCATCCACATCTACAGGTGCAGAACAGAACCATGGGCGTCTGCCCTCCTCAGCAGGCTCTTAGCTGAAGCTGGCACACCTGTACTGTCTGTAGTCATGCCTGTGGGTGTGTGTGTGCGCAGCGGGGCGGAGCAGGTGGAGTATTTCATCCCCCTGGTGGCCGGGACGTGCAGTAACCATAATAACCTGGACGCCGAGTCCCTGAGGAACGCCAGCCGCAGCGACTGGGTGCTGATGTTTCTGAACAGGCGGATCTCCATCGTCCGGGAGAGGGACCTGCACACGCTGTGGACCATCGACTCCTCCTCCATCAACAGGTCTGAGGAAGACTGGCTGCCCCCCAAACGCTCCACCTTTAGGAAATTCTGTCAATGCTTTTTTCTCTGCTGATACTTTTCAGCTCTGTTAATACCTTAAAAATATTTTTATTAAAAATAAAAGTTTACTACTTTAAAAACTTTTGTTAATATTTTAAAACTCTTAATACTTTTTAAAAATAATATTAATACGGCTTTTAAAAATTCTGTTAATATTTTTATAAATTATCTTAGTACTTTATTAAATTCTATTAATACACTATAAAAGTTTTAATACTTTAAATTCTGTTAATATTCTGTTTATATTTAAAAAAAACATTTGTTACTACTTAAAATTTGTTAAAATCTGTCAAACATTGAATACTTTTTACAAATTTTGTTAATAAATGTTGTAAATTCTTTTTAAATAAATTTCTGTTAACATGCTTTTAAAATTGTGTTTATGCTTTTTATTCAATTCGGTTAATACTTTTTTCTGTTAACATTTAATAAATTCTGTTAATACTTTAAAACTCTTAACACTTTTTAAACATTATTTTAATACTTTTTAAAATTATGTTAATATTTGTATAAATTATGTAAATACTTTATTAAATTCTGTTAATACATTTTAAAAGTTTTTGATACTTTAACTTCTGTTAATACTTTTAATTTGTGATCATATATTAAAACGGTTCATTTCTTTTACAAATTCTGAAAAAAGAAATCAGATATTTTTACAGATTCTTTTAATATTTTTTGCAAATTACTTTAATAAATTCTGTTAGTATTTATTAAATTGTCTTAATACTTTATTAATGTTTTTAAATACTTTTTAAAATAAATGATGTTAATCCTGTTTTTAAGTTAAATTTAAGTTACAGTTTGTGCTGCTGCCTGAATGATGCTGTAGGGCTTTGGTTAGGGTTTCAGAGCTCACTGCCATTGGTTACAAACCTGTGTGTGTGTGTGTGTGTGTGTGTGTGTGTGTGTGTGTGTGTAGCCGTCCTGCTATTGGCCATTTTAATGATGATGGTGTTCCTGATCTGCTCATCCAGCAATCTGCTAATGGAATAAGAAAGGTAACACACACTCTTACACACACACCCACACACACACTCTCACACACACACACCCACACACACACTCTCACACACACCCACCCACCCCTCTGTAACCGTCCCTGTGTCTCAGATCCAGATCATAGACGGAGCCCAGGGGCGTCACCTGTGGGAGGCGGAGTTTGTATGTCCCCACCTGGCTCTGGAAGGTTCCACCATACAGACCACATCGGGCCAGTCCGTCTTCCTGTTTTGGGCGGGAGATCCACTTCCTGTATCCAAGAACATCACCAAGGTAACGCTCTCTACTCTGGGAGTAAATAACGTCTAAATAAGTCTATATGTGTGTGTATGTGTGTGTATAGTATTAACATAATGTAATAAAGCATTAGAACAAATACACACATAATATATATATATGTGTGTGTGTGTGTGTGTGTGTGTGTGTGTGTTAGTCACAGGTGAGTGCCCCGGAGCCGGTCCTCCGCAGGCTGTACCTCCTCCACCCAGCGTATCCCACAATCCTGCAGGAGCTCACCAGCACCACTGACACAGCGCTCACAGCTACAGGTAACACACACACACACACACACACACACACACACCTGTACCTGTACCTGTACCTGAGGGTAACCCCACCCCCTGTTGTCAGTGAGCTATGAGGAGGAGCAGAAGGACGCCTCGTACCTGGCGGTGGTGTCGCGGGCCGTGCCAGCTCTGGACTCGGCAGCACAGCTGGTGAGGAGTGTGAGTGTGAGGGCGGCTCTGGGCTCCGCCCACTCCGTCCAGCTCAGCCGCCGAGGAGACCCGGGGGCACCCTCCTCCCCCCAGACTGGCAGCTTCTTCAGGAGCCTGGCCTTCAGACGCCAGGTCAGCACGGCTCACGGTTCGACCGCTCTAATAACCCCCCCAACCCCCAAACAGGAACCATCCAGGGTTCAGCTCAGACCCCCAGCAGCTCGGCTCATAAATCCAGTGTTTAAAATCCGATTTGAAACGATGAGAGACGAGTTATTCCTTCAGATAAAGCACCTATACAGTCACATTGTAAGACCACAGACACATGACTTTGTTTGCAGTGCAGTTACATGAATAAATAACTTTTATTTGCGTCAGTTCTGAAGTTATGAGAACGTTGAAATACTACAGGAATAAAGTCATAATATTTGGTGAGAAATTGTAGTGTTAAATTCTGTTAATAATGTTTTTAAATTATTTTAATACTTTTTATTAAAATCTGTTAATTTTTAAAAATTCCATTAATTTTTTAAAAATTCTGTTAATTTTTAAATTATATGTTTTTAAAATTCTGTTGATACATTTTTTTACTAAATTCTGTTGATACTTCATTAAATTCTGTTAATTTTCTTTTTAAAATTCTGTTGATGTTTTATTAAATTCTATTTATATTTTTTAAAATTTCAGTGAATTTTTTTAATTTCTGTTATTTTATGAAATTATAACATTTTTAATTAAATTCTGTTATTACTTTATTAAATTTTGTTTATACTTTTAAAAATTCTGTTCATATTTATCTTGTTTTTTTATTTCATTGTAATACTTTTTAATTTTGTTAATACTTTTTAAAATTGAATTCTATTATCTTATTAAATTCTGTTATTATTTTATTATACTTTATCTTTTTTTATTATTCTGTTTGTATTTTTTCAAAATTCTGTTATTTTTGAAAATTGTTAATACTCTTATAAAATGTTTACTTTATTCAATCCTGTTAATTCTTTTTAAAAATTAGATTTTTTTAAATTGAGAGGTAACATTTTTTTTTTTTTAATTCTGTTATTTTTGTAAAATTCTGTTTATAGTCTTTTATAAAATTCAATTAATTATTTTTTATATAAAATTCTGTTATTTTAATAAATCCTGTTAATACTTAGTTCTGTTAATGTATTTTGTTTAATATTTTTTATTTCATCATGCTAATACCTTTTTTTTGTTAAATTCTATCAATACTTTTTAAACAATTTTATTGATTTAAAAAAATAATTGTTAATACTTTGTAAAATTTAATTCCAGTACTACTTTCATTAGGTCAAGATATTTGATAACTCACCCTAACTAGCTCATCTGTGTGTATAATTAATGTATTTTGAAACAATAATTAGTAAGTGAGCAGCTGTCCCGCTCTGACCTGGCCGGTGGTGCCAGAGGACAAACCGTGGTAGCATTTGGTAAGGGTCAGTGGTACGATCAGGGACATGCAGCCTGTACTGTTTGTGCTCCAAGATGGACGTATGCATGCTCAGTCCAGTTTGTTTCTCTTGCAGTGAGACGTGTTGTTGCATCACTTCCTGTGTGAGGAGGCGGAGCCGGACCAGTCCAAGTGTCCTAGCTGAGTAACAGAGCCACTGCGGTTTTATCTTTATTTATTATCTTGTTTATCTGGAGCCTGATGGACCACTGCAGGAGAGCGAGAACCCTGAATGTAATGTGTTTATTTTTAAGGAGGAAGCTCCGTTAGCGTTAGCTTCATTAACGCGGCGCTGTTAGCATTAGCAGTGCACGCCCCAACTCAGCCTGCTGTAAGTGGATTGGCTAACTGTGGTCGTCATGGTGACCTGTGATGGTGTTATGGGCCAGTTTTATAAATGTGTGCTGATGAGTCATTGATAACGTTCATATTGTAAAAGAAGAGTCTCATTAGTTCTTATAGAAATGGATATGAAGAGCTGCTATAAATATAAACAGACATGTTTCTGCTCTGTCTAACCTGTTACTGTTTGTTCGGCTAAATAGATTTACCGTCTTTACACACAGTTCTTTAGTTATAAAAACGTGAGTTGTGTTGATTTTATAAACAAACATAGACTAAATAACTCTACACAGATGTCCACACTGTCACCACAGTCCTGTGTTTGTGGACTTATGTTGGTTGTTTCTTACCCTTCGTACTGGATCCAGCGTTTAGTTTAACAGGAATGTGTGGTGTGTTGAAGCGAACACCATGTACAGACCTCTGATCTAACAATAACACAACAGCTACAGCTCTGTATCGTGTAAGGCATGTGGATATTAGGAGAATAACCTCGTCCCCATTAGACCATTAGTCTCAGCGCTCTGGTGTTACAGTATAAAGGTCTGATATTCATCAGAGTCAGAAAAGGTCAGTTCTGATCAGATAAAGAGGGCTAATTTCTCAAAAACACAAGTTATAACAAGAAACAAGTTGTAATAGTTAGAAACACTTTTGTTTGGAACTTATAAGGGAATAAAGTCGTCAGTTTCTGTTATACAAGAAATAAAACTCTTGTTATCACAATAGTTATATTTCACAAAAACAGACACTGTTCTGAAATAACAAGAAATAAAGTTGTAATAGTTAGAGAATAAAATCTTGTTCAGAGATTCCAAGAAGAAAAAGTTATTGGTTTTGTTCAAATAAAATTGTTATAACAATAAACTAGACATGTGTTCCAAAAACAGACACAAGTTCTGAAATATTAAGAAAAACGTTGTAATATTTAGAGAACAAAATCGCGTTCAGACATTACAAGGGGGGGAAGTCATCTGTTTTTTTGTTATGAAAGAAATAAAGTTCTGCATAACAACAAAGTAGTTATATTTCTCAACCACAGACACCAGATATAAAATCAGAAAAATTGTAAAGTTTAGAGAAGAAAATCTTGTTCTGAAGTTATTCAGGAAAAAAGTAATCAGTTTTGATTGAATAAAGTTCTTTTATAAAAATAAAGAGATCGTATTTCTCAAGAAAGGACCCAAGATGTGAAATAACAATAAAATGGTTGTAATATTTGGAGAACAAATCAGCTTGGGAGAATAAAAGGGGAGAAAGTCATTAGTTTTGATGGAACAGAGTCGTTTTATAGCAATAAACTGGATTTATTTCTTAAAAACAGACACAAGTTCTGAAATAACAAGAAAAAATGGTGTAATATTTAGAGAGCAAAACCTTGTTCGGAAATTACAAGGTTCCTTTATAACAATAAAGTAGTTTTAGTCCTCACCAACAAACACAAGTTATAAAAGAACAAAGTTGGAATATTTAGAGAACAAAATCTTTTTGGGAGATTACAAGGGGGAAAAGTTGTCCGTTTGATCGAACAAAGTTCTTTTATAACAAAGCAGACATATTTCTCAAAATCAGACACAAGTTCTGAAATAACAGGAAAGAAGCGGTAATATCTGGGGAACGAAGCGCACGTTATAATATTACTATAATATAATATTACTGTTTATAATGTTACTGTTGAGGTTTCTGAAAAAATGAGTAAAATAAGTCATTTGATTAAAAACAAGGTTTTGAGAACAAAAGCGAATTAAATTGTACAAGTCAGAAGTTCTGATATAACAACTAAGCTTGAACATTTTAAGATAAAAGTTATTTTTCTGGACATTCCGACATTACAAGTATAAAGCCGTCTTCTTTAGAGAACAAAACCAAGTTCTGTTATAACAGTCAGCTAGATTTATTTCTCAAAAACAGACACAAGTTCTGAAATAACAAGGAAAAAGTTATATTGTTCAGAGAACAAAATCTGGGATCATCAGCTGAGAAAGTCATCAGTGTTTTTGTTATGACGGAAAATAAAATCCTTGTTATAATAATGAAGTCGTGTTATTTTTCAAAACAGACACATGTTCTGAAATAATAAGAAAAAAGTTGTAATATTTAGAGAACAAAGTCAAGTTTGGAGATTACAAATAAAATAAAATGGTCAAATTTCTGAAAAATAGATAAGTTCTAAAATAAGAACAAAAAAGCCATAATATTTGTGGAGAAACATTAATATTGTGAGAACAATCAGTTCTGATAAAATACTAATTAGTTAAAGTACTGACAGATCGAGGGAAAGGAGTGACATGACAAGATGTTAAGAACAACTTTGTGAGTTCTGACTTCATGAGGGAAAAACTCCAGTTCTGATCATAATAAAGTCGTATAGATTTAGAGAACAAAGTTTTATTTCCTAAAATTACGAGGCTAGTCATATGTTCAGTTTTAACAATGATGGTCACTAAAAACACTAAAAAACACCAAATCTTTGACTGTTTTGTGAATGAAATCATAATATGTGCTGAGAAAAGTTTGACAGCATGTAAAATAAGAATAAAAATAACTTCTAAAGCTTTGATACTAAATACGTTTTTTAATCTCATTACTAGTCCTAAATTGTCCTCGTCCCAACAATTTCCTGAAATGCAGGACTGGATGTTTATTAACAAAAGACCGGAAAAATAAAACCCAGAAATGTCTCGGGTTCATCCTGTCTGCAATGAAAGAAAAGTCACAGTAAACGTAAGATAACATGGCTTGTTTGATTTGCATTCTTCGTACTGTCCCACCTTTTTCTGATCAACAAGCAAGATCAAGATCAACTAACAAGAGTTAAGAACAAAGTCATAACTTAAGATGTTATGAGAACAAAACTCCAGTTCTGATATGAATAACATCGTAATCATTTAAACAAGTTCTGATTTGTCATGGATAAAGTCATCATATCTGCTGTGAAAAGTCATAACTTGTGTAAGATCATGTAGAATAAGGTGAAATAAAGCTGAACTATTTAGAGAACTGTTAGAAAAACAACAACTAAGCTTTAGCAAACTTAGAAGTTCTGGTATTATGTTAATAAAGGCAGAACTTTAGATAAAATGTTTAAGTTGTGCAAATCTGCTGCATATTTGTTTTTTTAACAACCATAACAATAATATATTAAGAAGTCAAAAGTGTAGATGCAGTATATACGTAAAAGCTTTAGTTAGGTAATAAGAATAAATTTGTAAAAGTCGGAAATTACAAGAAGAAGCATAATACTAACGGGAATAAAAACGTCTTAAAATTTAGAGAATTGTTTTATATATATATATATATATATATATATATATATATAAATAAAACATTTTTTAATATTAAGTTCTTAATTTATGGGAATAAATTGTGTTTTTATATATAAAGTTTGAACTTAAGGAAATAAATTCAGTTGTATTTATATTAAGTTCTGGATTTATGGAAATAATTTTTTTGTTGTTGTTCAGGTCTGTTAAGTTCTGTTGAAACAGTATATGACACAGTGGGGTAGCTCATGAGATGATAAAGCCATAATATTTACAGAATCCCTTCGTAAGCTGTGATTATAGTAACAGTAGTGAAGCTTTTCTCTCGTTACGTTCTTACAGAAATGGTAAATAGTTCTGAAGTTTAAATGTTGTACATAAAACCCTCTGATAGCGACACTCTGTACAGCGTTACGTCAGAAACGACCGCATGACCTCCAGGCCTCTGACAGAAATACCCCTAGGCAGTTTGTAGCTAAAGCTAGCTAGCTACCCTGCAAAGCTACTATCACTGCTTAACACTGGTGCATTTCAGCTCCATTCATCTGTTGTTTTGTTAAAGAAGCTTCCTGTTCTCAAAGTCAGTACAGTAATCAGATTAGCTTGCTAGCTGCTAGCGTCGTTAGCGATGCTGCTGCACTTTGTTTGTAGCTATCGAGCTAGGCTAGTCTCTGAGCCCCGTTTATGTTCGGTGGTGGTGTTTAATCCGGAGTTATGCTTTTACTGTACATGAATGCTCTGATCTTTAGTGTACAGATCATTAATAAAGATTAAACACAACCAAACAACTGTGTGTGTGTGTGTGTGTGTGTGTGTGTGTGTGTCTGAAAGAACAAAAGTCATAACTCGTGGTAAAAACCTGAAGTCGTAATATTTAAAAAACAAAAAGTCATGACTTGTAAAAGATTTGTCGTTATATTTAAAGAACAATCTTAATTCTTAAGTCTTAATTTTGACAGAACATGGTAATTTGTGATTAAAGATGACATTGTGATATTAGGAGGATTAATTGACTAATTTGACATGAAAGTTGTAAAGTTTTGGGAATAATTGTACATAAGTTGTACCATTATGAGGTATGATTATGATTATGATTATGAGTTATTACTATTATGAGATTTAAGTCATAATCGGAGTGTAAGTTTTGATACTTCCAAAAAGAAGTCCTGACGTTACAACAGTAATAGTACGTTGCAGAATTTCGAGTTCAAGATTAAATAAATTGGTAGATTTGAAAATGTAAGTCATAAACGGTGACATCACACCAGTTAATTAAGATAATAAATCAAAGTTTTATTTTCATGATAATTAATTAACGAACGGAACCGCTAATTCCAATGTATACCAATCTGGCAACCGTGAGCCTCATCTCTGACAAGATAACTCTCTCAATCTGGCAACCCGTGTGTTGACGGAAGGAAGATGGCGTCTCCTCTGTGGGTTCGGCTCTCCAGGCTGTACCGTAATTCGGGTGCTGTAATGCGGACAGGGCTGTGTGAGCGGCCGGGTACAGTGGGCACACAGTGCCGTACCGCGGTCTGCACCTCCAGCGGTGCCATCCTGCCCAAACCCAAAAAGGTAAGCGTTTAAAACCGGATATTCATCACAGATGCCCTGCAGCGGCTCTGACAGCTGGAGATGGAGTGTGGTGTTGATTTAATCCCTACCTGTAATCGACTAAGTCCCGCCTTCTGAGTGCGGATTGGTTAGCTGTACTCAGGAGCGGCTCACTGATTGGACATGGCCATTAGCGCAGTGCAGGTGTCAGCTATTTTTAACGGACAACTGCGGCTAGTAAATTCGCAACAGCGCAGTCGAAATAAATATTTGATTTAAAACGCTTCAGTAACTTATGAATATGGATTTTATATCTAGGTATAAACGTTAATGTAGAAATGCTTGTAAAGTCGCTTGGCTTTACTTCTGTAAAAGCAGAGAATAACAGTAATAAGCACTGTGACTACTACGCTAAGTGCACAGGAAAACCAGTGCTTATGGGTAATGTAGTTTTGTTTAGGTAAATACGGTATTAAATAAATATAATGATGCATATTTACTTGATCTGCTTAGTGTCGTGACGTGTGGAAAGTGTTTGTGAACCCTTCAGTAAAATATAATGGTTTATAATGCAATCTAAACTCGTTGCTGTGTGCCCATGTCAGACCCAGTTGGGGATGCTGCGGATCGCCCTGGTCGTAGCCCCCTTCCTGTACATCGGTACCCTGATCAGTAAGAACTTCGCTGCCCTGCTGGAGGAGCACGATATCTTCGTCCCTGAGGATGATGATGATGACGACTGAGCACATCGAGGTGAGTAAGATCATCCTCCAGAAACTTAAACTCAGGTTATTTATTGATTTATCATAGCATAGAAAAGAAAGGGAGCAAAAATAACCTGATGTAAAAAAAATATAGAGGATAAAAGAGAAAAAGAAATGTCTGAATGAAAGAAACAAATAACGACAGGAAAATGAGACACAAATAAATAGAATATACAAAAATATATCAAGAGGAAAACAGAGTAAAGGAGAGAAACAAAGAAAATAATAGAGAGAAAATAATTAAGAAAGCAAAGGAAGAGATGAGAAACAAAAACAGAACAGAAGAGAAAGAACAAAAGGATCAGTAAAGGGGCAAACATACTAAGAAAAAAGAAGCAGTAGGAGTAAGGAGAAATACTGGAGAAACTGAGGAGACAGAAAAGAGAAATGGAGATTTTAAAAAGGAACAAACAAAAGATTAAACAAAACAGAAAGGGACAAAGACTGGAGAGAGATGGGGAGCATCAAACAATTAAAGAATTAAAAAAGGAGTAACGTAAAGGAGGAGAGAAAGAGTGGAGATATCGTACGAAGAGCGGGAATGAAAAAAACAGAACTTAAGATGTAACAAGAAATCAGATAAAGAGTGAGCATGGAAAATATATAAAGGAAGAAAAATATTTAAAAAGCAAGGAATAAGCAGAGATAAACATAAAACAAAAAGTAGAAAGAATGGAGAAGGAAATGGATGAAAAAAACCCGGAATAACATGCAAAGAGAAAAGAACAGACGAAAACAAATATGAAAAGAGACAGTGGGGAAAAAACGAGAAAAAAGAAACAGTGAAAAAATAAATCAAAAAGAAAAACATGTAAAAATGAAAAAAGAAAGTAGATAAATATGAGCGTGGGGATAATATATATTGGAAAAGATTGTAAAAATATAGAAACTAATTAGAGGAGAAATAAAACAAAATAAGTAGACAAATAGGTGAGAACTGAAAAACAGCTACGCAAAGAGGAGAAAAAAATAGACACGGGAAAAATAAGAAAAAACACAATGGAAACAAATTCAGAAGGAAAGATGAAAAAGCAAAAGAGAAAAAGAGAGGAGCATTTGTAGAAAGGAAAGAAAACAAAAAAAGAAAAAAAGAGAAGGAGAAAGACAAATATAGAGGAAAAAGATATGTAGTGAGCATAGGGGCAGTGTATCTAAGAAGATAAGAGAAAAGGACAGGGGAAAAACCAATGGAAACAAATACAGGAGTAAAGAAAAGCAAAAATATCCATAGAGAGAGAAAAGGGTGGAGGAGTGTGTGTAGAAATGACAGAAAATATAACAATGTGGGGCAGTTCTTTCTTATTTAGCTTCTCTTTTTCTATTAATGATGTCATAAAGAGAGAGGGACGAGTTCTGCTGAAACCCTGCTCTGTGTGTGTGTGTGTGTGTGTGTGTGTGTGTGTGTGTAGGTGTGTGGTCATGAGGTACTGTGTGTGTATCTGGAGGTAGCATCATCTCAGACGTGATGGAGCATCCCGATCATCTCAGCCTGCCCTTCAGACCTGCTGTACGACCCCCTGTGTGTGTGTGTGAGTGTGTGTGAGTGAGTGTGTGTGTGAGCAGCTGGTCCTGTCTGCATGCCCTCTAATAACCCTAATAAAGCAAACACTGGAAGAAGCTGGAGCTTCCCTCATTACTGTTCTGACCTAATAACAGTAATAAATCACCGGCTGCTTGAAGGCCAATGGGGTCAGAAGAGCACGAGGATGTCCTTCAGGCACAGGCGTGAGGGCCAGATTAAAAGGTGGGGAGGAGGAGGAGGTTCCTATTTCCTTTTCTATTTCAGATTCTTTCTCATCGTCATGAAATCATACGCAAACTCTCCATAAATTTAAAGCAGAAAATACAAATAACAAAATAAGCTAATTCATGTGGAAAGAATAGAGAAAAAGAAAACAAATAAGACAAAGGAAAGCATTTAGAGGAAAAAAAACATAAGATACACACATCAATAGAAGACAAACTTCAGAAAGAAACAAGAAATACTTCTGGAGAAAAGAAAAATTAGAAAAAGGGCAACTGGGTAACAAAGCCTAAGAATACAAAAAACAAACAAACAGAAGAATGGAAAAAGCAAAGAAACAAGAAGTTCTAGAGAAAAGAACCAAACAAGACACAGAGAGGAAGAGGAAAATCAAAAACAAAGACAAAGAGGGAGAAAAGACCAAAACATAACCACAGAAAAAAGAAAATATGAGCCACAAAAACGAGCCGAGAGAGGAAAGAAAGAATACAGGACCAGAAATAAAAGTCAGGACAAAAGTAACAAACAAAAAGAGACAGTAGAAAAAAATAGGATAAGATAATCAGAAAGAACAAAATAAACAGATGTAAAAGAAATTAACAGCTAAAGAGAAGGACAATTAGAGAAAGTAGAAAAATCAGGAAAAAGAAAATAATCAGAAAGAATAAAAGACACAAATATAAAGGTAAAAGTCGTAGAGGAAATAATGAGGCAAAGAAACTAACCGCCAGAGGGAAACATAAAGAATAAAACTTAGATTAAAGGCCGGTTTCCATTCTCTGTTTGCTCTGGAGCATTGAAATCATTCAGCTAGCTTTGGCCCCGCCCCCACATTTGACTGACGTATGACTGGACCAATCCCGTTCTGTACCATCATTATTCATTCCTTAGCTCCTGACCGACTCCCGGTGATGTGGAGCTCCTCCTGGTGTGTGTGAGCGGTACTGCAAGCTGAGAGTGCTTGGTAAGGGAACCTGAGGTGTTCTAATCAGAGGCTCTGTACTGTAGAGCCCCGCGTAGCGCACACCATGTAGGGCCCCGCAGCTTATACATATGAACTCACACACAGACACAGAGACAGGAACGCCGTGTATTTACAGATCCATTTAATCAGCACTCAGAGCGGAGTCAGGGCTCGTGTCCCGTATAAAACTTGGACAGGAAGTCGGTGGGGCGTGGCGTCTCAGTCTCGTGGAAGAATCTCATGATGTGGGTCTTCTGCTTCCAGACGTTAATGGTCTCCTGCAGTTCCATCTTCCCCTGAGCACACAGGCACAGAGGTATACATCACATCAAACAAACACACTACAGAGCCTGACCTCATTAGTCAACAAAAACATATGAATACAAATAAAAATGAGCATCAACACAGAGCATTAAACAAGAGACAACAACTGTGATGCCTCAGAGAAAAACTAAGAGAAACAGGGGAAAATAACAACAAGACGGAGAGAAAAAAGCAATGGACCAAAAATGGTGAAACAAAAAACAAAACAGAGCAAAAGAACAGGGGGAGACAGAAAAGGAAACGGAAAGAGGAAGAAAAGATCAGAGAGAAACAGAGAATAAAGGGAAGAAACAAGATGCTTAGAGAAAGGACAAAAGAGGAAAAACAAGAAAAGAGGGGAAAATAAAGAAAAGGGAAAAACAGCAAAAAGGAGTAAAAAAAAAACATTTCAAAAGGAATGTGAAAAAAAATGAGGAAAAGACGAGAGGAACAGTAATATAAAGAAGAACAGAGAAAAGAACAAGGAACAGTTTAAAAGAGAAAAGAAAAGGGAAACCTGTAAATGAATTTGAGATTATTTTAAATAAAAAAAAGAGAGAAAAACAAACAAAAACCCCTAAGGAATTACAGATACAGTGGTGCTGTAAAGTTTGTGAACCCTTTAGAATTTTCTGTATTTCTGCATAAATAGGACCTAAAACATCATCAGATTTTCACACAAGTCCTAAAAGTAGATAAAGAGAACCCAGTTATACAAATGAGACACAAATATTATACTTGGTCATTTATTTATTGAGGAAAAAAAAAATGATCCAATATTACATATTAGTGAGTGGCAAAAGTATGTGACCCTCTAGGATTAGCAGTTAATTTGAAGGTGAAATTAGAGTCAGGTGTTTTCAATCAATGGGATGCCAATCAGGTGTGAGTGGGCACCCTGTTTTATTTAAAGAACAGGGATCTATCAAAGTCTGCTCTTCATAACACATGTTTGTGGAAGTGTATCATGGCACGAACAAAGGAGATTTCTGAGGAGCTCAGAAAAAGAGTTGTGGATTGCTCATCAGGCTGGGAAAAGGTTACAAACCATCTCTAAAGAGTTTTGGACTCCACCAATCCACAGTCAGACAGATTGTGTACAAATTCAAGAACCATTGTTACCCTCCCCAGGAGCGGCCGACCAACAAAGATCACTCCAAGAGCAAGGTGTGTAATAGTTGGTGAGGTCACAAAGGACCCCAGGGTAACTTCTAAGCAACTGAAGGTCTCTCTCACATTGGCTAATGTTAATGTTCATGAGTCCACCATCAGAAGAACACTGAACCACAATGGTGTGCATGGCAAGGGTTGCAAGGAGAAAGCCACTGCTCTCCAAAAAGAAACATTGCTGCTCCTCTGCAGTTTGCTAAAGATCACGTGGACGAGCCAGAAGGCTATGGAAGAATGTTTTGTGGACGGATGAGACCAAAATAGAACTTTTTGGTTTAAAAGAAAAGCGTTATGGTTGGAGAAAGGAAAATACTGCATTCCAGCATAAGAACCTTATCCCATCTGTGAAACATGGTGGTGGTAGTATCATGGTTTGGGCCTGTTTTGCTGCATCTGGGCAGGACAGCTTGCCATCATTGATGGAACAATGAAATTCTGAATTATATCAGAGAATTCTAAAGGAAAATGTCAGGACATCTGTCCATGATCTGAATCTCAAGAGAAGGTGGGTCATGCAGCAAGACACCGACCCTAAGCACACAAGCTGTTCTACCAAAGAATGGTTACAGAAGAATAAAGTTCATGTTCTGGAATGGCCAAGTCAAAGTCCTGACCTTAATCAATGGAAATGTTGTGGAAGGACCTGAAGTGAGCAGCTAATGTGAGGAAAACCCACCAACATCCCAGAGCTGAAGCTGTTCTGTACGGAGGGAATGGGCTAAAATTCCTCCAAGCCGGTGTGCAGGACTGATCAACAGCTACAGGAAACGTTTAGTGTTGCAGTTATTGCTGCACAGGGGGGTCACAGCAGATACTGAAAGCAAAGGGTCACATACTTTTGTCACTCACTAATATGTAATATTGGATCATTTTCCTCAATAAATAAATGACCAAGTATAATATTATTGTCTCATTTGTTTAACTGGGTTCCCTTTCTCTACTTTTAGGACTTGTGTGAAAGTCTGATTATGTTTTAGGTCATATTTATGCAGAAGTATAGAAAATTATAAAGGGTTCACAAACTTTCAAGCACCACTGTACCACATGAAAGGAAGGCAGAATGGACTCCTTGCATCCATGGCTGTGACGTGTTTCCCATTTTAAATAGCACGGCTCGTACGTTTCTGGTCGCGTCGTTACCATGCACCAGCGTTCTATGAACTTTAGCTAGCGTGTATCATACTGAGTGTCCATCGTAAGGCTTTTAAGACAGAACAGTTCCAGAGGAAGTTCTCAGAGCTCTGCTGTGCCCCCTTTGCTCTGTGGAGTTTAATAGAAGTTTAAGTTTCTGTAGTTTCCCAGCCCAGAGGGACCTCAGGAGACAGTGGATAATAACCATCCATGGGGACACTATCATTTCTCCACACACGAGGGACTGCAGCAGACATTTCGTACCAGACCACTCGGCTGAACCGAAAACACCAGAAGGTCGGAGAAGACAGGCAAAATGTGCAGTGCCTACTATGGCACTCAGGCACTGCGTGGGAAATCCCGGCTTCCTGGGAGATCCATCAGCAGATCTTAGAGTGGATCAGGATCACTGTCCCGTCTCTGAGCGTCACCTCTGGACATGTCTTGATGGAAAATGAGGATCTGTCCCGGGAAGTGGAAGAGCTGAGAAATCGGCCACAGGAACTATGAGTTCTGGACTGATGAGGCTCTGATGAGGACATTCGGTTTCACACCAGGTAACGTGTTCAGTGATACCCCGAGAGTTCATGCTTCTGGATCTGCTGCTTCATGAATTTGCGTATTTTTCCTTGGAACCTCACACTTACAACTGGCGGGTCCAGCAGATGTGATCCGTAGATGCTCTGTAGACGCTTAGGGTTAGCATCAGCTGATGGAGACCAAACCTGTTTCTAATCTCTAATACTGTAACACTAATGTTCTACTTACTGTAACTAATTATACTAATTATACCACCATATTTCTAATGTTAATATAAAATACAGACACAGCCACCATGTGCAGTAGTATTTACGTTTGTAGGGACTCCCGCTGACACAGCTGCTGTACCCAAATCAGTCTGTACATGAGCCTGAAGGGCATATTCAGGTGGGTACCTATAGGCCTCTGTCAGCTGCCCCTCCAGAACCCCGGGGTATTACTGTAGCAGATGCACCGGCAATCTGATAACCATTAGCTGTTAATGTCATACAGTGCCAACAGACTGCCAAGGTATGCCCGCTTCATGGCATTTTGGGGTTCAGTGCAAGAGCAGTGGGAGAACCGGAACCGCCAGAGCAGCACCAAGGAGAACGCGGAGGTAAGTGTGCAAAGAGCCCAAAGCAAGAAAAACAGTACAGAGAAAAGAGAAACCAAAGGGAACTGAGGGAGAAACAAAAATAAAGGGAGGAATGTCCAAACGGAAAAGAAAAAAAAACAGAACAAAGAGGGGGAAAAGAGAAAAAAAAAAACAGATTAAAAAAAAAAAAACGAAAATGAGTGTAAAAAAATATTTACAAAAAATTATGAAAAAAAAAAAAAAAAAAAAGGAATAAAGAAAGAAAACACCATGAGTTAGCTCTAGAGGAAACAAAAAGAAAGTCATATAAAGACAAATAGGAACAAAAAGAAAAGACAGACACACACACACACACACACACCTTGATGACGAGCATGTCGATGACTCTGGGGTCGCTGATGTGCTTGTTTTTGTTGAACAGCTCCCTCAGTTTCTCTCGACCCTGATGAGCTGTGATATCCAGCTGATACATCGCCACTGACACACACACACACACACACACACACACACACACACACACACACACACACAATAATATTAGGTGTAACAGATTACTCCAACCACCTGCTTTAAACACACAAACATCTATAAAACCTTAAGCCCCACACACTAATGAAGCTGAAGTGCAGTAACTCAAACGGATAATATAATCTAATGACAATAGAACCCCACACACACACACACACACACACACACACACACACACACCTGAGCTAAAGGAGCTCAGTCTACACTACTGACTAACACTCACCACCGTTACAGACACACAAACCCCACAGCACAGGCATCACATAAGAGCTAAAACACTAACACTGTGTGTGTATAATATATATATATACACCCGGGTCGTTAGCGTTAGCATTAGCGCTCCCTCTCTCTAATGAGCGACCTTGAGCTCTGTGTGTTTGTTTATAAAGGTTACTAATGGTTCCGGTACCGGTGTTAGGGACCTCCCGGTACCAGGCTCGGTACAGCTCTCGGACCCTGCGCTTCGCTTCCTCCACATCCCGGCTCAGGATGGGTTTAACCGCCCTCACCCCTCCAGACACCCGGGCAGCTGCTGCTCTGGACGCCATCATTAAACCTCCAGCCAACGCTCAGTTCCTTATAACATACAGCCGTACTGCTGGGAGAGTACTGCCCCCTGACGGTACCGGAGTGTACTGCAACACACACACAGAGAGGACTGACCGGGAAGAACTGAATCATGTTTGTATTACTTTAATAAAAAATAAATTCCTATTTTTATTTTAAAAACTATTATTATCATTATTGTTGTTGTTATAATTATTGTATTGTTATCGTTATTATTATTGTTGTTGTAATTATTGTAATTATTGTATTATTATCGTTATTATTACTATTATTACTATTATTTTATTATTACTGTTGTTGTTAATGCTATTATTACTATTAATATTATATTACTATTATCATATTATAATTATTATAAGTATTATTATCATTATAAATATTTTTAAATAACTATCATTATCATAATTATGTTATTTATATTATTAGCATTAGCATTATTTTATTATACTTATCATCACAGCTTTAATTATCAGCATTACTTTAATATCAGTATTATTGTTATTTTTATTACCATAATTACATCTATTAGCATTATTTTAATACTATCACTATAATTATCATTATTATTATTAGCATTATTTTAATATTACTATCACTGTTATTAATATCATAATTATAATTTTTTAGCATTATTTTAATATTACTACAATGTCTTTTTTTAATTTCATAGACTTTTATAGACTATTTAAACACGACAAAGTATCAAACCCTAGTGTTGCTGGGTCTCAGGAGGACAGGGCGTGTGGATGGGGACACGTCCTCGGCTGTACGTAACAGAAGACTCGGACCGGGGTAACACTGTTGTTGACTAAAACATTTATTTTTTTGCAGATGCTGCATTACATATAAAACAAAAAACACAGTTTGTAAAAATACAGTGTTCATCTTCAGGAAAGGAAAAACACCACCTTTGGCTCATGGAAGCAACGCTAATGTGTGGCACCGTGGCACAGCTGGTACAGACACAGCCGAGAGATCGGTCCGTCTGCCCGAACCTCTAATCACCCCTCCGCACCGCACTCACCTGCCCCTGGATCCACAACTGCTTAGAACACCAGCGTCCACGTTCAGATGCACCGGACTCACTACATTACCCAGAATCCCCTCTTCCTCCGTTAAAGTGTTAGTGTCACCTGAAGCCATCACATGACTCCTCAGTGTCCTGTTCTAGGACCTGTAATCTGTTGAGATGAAGAGCTGATGGCACGTTATTGCTCCGGGTTACACCTATAAACAGCTTCACCCAGGATAAAGGTTCTAGATTCTAACTTTACAGGAGTATGTGATCTAAAAAGCTGAACCTAAATCTTTCTAGAGTCTATAACCTGTTCTAAAAAGCTCAAGCAAGATGAAACCTTCTATAACATTCAATGCAAATGTGGCTTATTAATCTAGAGCTTTTCTAGAACCCGTACCCAGGACTGAATACTGTAGAGCCTTAAGTCATGAAAGGCCTCAGTTTATAGCGTTCCAGAGCACAGCAGAGTTAAGAGTAATAACCCTGAACTCCCTCATGGTTCACTCACTCGAGCTTCTAGAACCTTTTTCAGTGACGTTAAAGCGGGACTTACTTCTATAGACATTCCGTGTTCTAGAAAACGCAGGGATGGGGCTCTAGAACACGTCCGTTGAAGGTTGCAGAAATACTCTACAATGTTAGAACAGGGTTCTTATCAGAACCCTTCTGGTTATGGACTCCAGAATAAAGGTTTAGATTTAGCTCTCCAGAACAGACGTGTTTAAAATGACAGAAAGCGTTCTGGGTAAACGTTCTACAATAATCACTGGAGCCTTTCAGCAATAGCTGTGATTAAAGCTTTAAGGGTCTACAGGTTTCCTAAAAGCCCATCGGTATTAAACATTACAGGTTTCCAGATTTAGCATTCTTCTTACTTGAGACTTGAATTGCCTCTTGTGGATAATGATTCTGGAAAATGTACTGGTTTATCGTTCTAGAACACATTTCTACTGAACATTACAGAATACGACCATGTTCAGGGTTCCACTACAGTACTCATTCGAGCTTTGTAGAGCCTCCTTTGTTTAAAGATCGTGGAAACAGCTTCAGTTTGAGATTTAGGTTCAGCTCTCTAGAACCGAGACAGAACAGATAGTGTTTAAAATGACAGAGAGCTTTCTGGGTAAACGTTCTACACTAAATACTGGAGCTCATGAGGAGCTTGTGTGATGAATGATTTAGATTTAGATTAGATTTAGCCCTCTAGAATTAGATTTAGCTCTAGAACAGGTTCATGTTTAAAATGACAGAGAGCTTTCTGGGTAAACGTTCTACACTAATTACTGAAGCTTAGGAGGAGCTTTTGTGATGAATGATTCTAGAAAACATCTTGGTTGCTCTGGAGCACATCTCTGCTGAGCATTACAGAAACGACCATGTTCAGTGCTCCACGTGAGGTGCTGTTAGAGCTTTGTAGACGCTTCCTTGTTTAAATGTTCTGGAAGCAACTTGAGTTAGCACTGTAAGATTAGTGTTACAAAACAAAACACAAAAATATCACCAAACGCTGTTAGGGGTAAACATTAGGTAAGGTTATCAGAGAAGGTGTTCTACCATTCTTCTTATCTGAGCCTCCTGCTTAAACATCCCTCAAGTTTTCTAGAACCTTTACTGGTTAAGGATTCTTTTTAGAATTCCTGGTTATGGACTCTAGAAAAGATTTAGTTTCAGCTTTCTAGAACAGATACGTGTTTAAAATGACAGAAAGCTTTCTGGGTAAACGTTCTACACCAATTACTGGAGCTTTTGAGAACCTCTTGTGATGAATGATTCTAGAAAATGTATGTATGGTTCTAGGACACAATTCTATAGAAATGATCTTGGATTAGCTTTCTAGAGCATTCTTGGTTTAAGGCTCTACAGTAATTCCACCATTTTTCTCCAAAGCTTTCCTGGTTAAGGGTACTAGCAAACATTTTGCTTTTGCTTGCTAACACGTCTGCATTGAGCGTTACAGAAGGTTTCTAGATTAAGCGTTCTACCATTCTTCTTACTCAGGCTTTTCAGAACAGTTCCTGGTTTTGGACTCTAGAATAAAGATTTAGGCTCAGCCACGCTAGTTACTGAAGCTTTTGAGGTTCAGGATTCTAGACGCAGCTCTATAGAACATTACAGAAATACTAACGCTGTTACGGTTAAACATTAAGAAAAGTTACCAGATTAGGTGTTCTACCGTTCTTCTTATCTGAGCCTCCTGCTTAAACATCCCTTAAGTTTTCTAGAACCTTCATTGGTTAAGGATTCTTTGAGAAAATTCCTGGTCAATCCTGGCCAAAGGTTCTAGAAAAAATCTGCATTGAACATCATATAAAGTTTCCAGATTCAGTGTTTTACCCTTTTTACTTCTTGCTCGAGTTTTTTAGAACATTTTCTGGTTATGGACTCTAGAACAGATTGAGATTTCTAGACAGATATTTTTTTAGATGACAGAAAGCTTTCTGGGTACACGTCCTACACGAATTACTAGAGCGTCTTGGTACCTTTTGTCCTAAAGGACTCCTGGACAAGGTTCTAGAAACATTCTGTGATTTTCCTGGTTTGAGGCTCTACAGTAACCCTAGCTTCATGTTTCTAAAAACGTTCCTGCTAAGGGCTCCAGAAGACCTCTTGCCTTTCCTTCTAAGAAATCTCTGCACTGAACGTTATGGAAGGTTTCCAGATTAAGAGTTCTTATTACCAGAGCTCTTTCAGGACACGTTACGGACTCGAGAGGAAAGATTTAGACTTTAATTTTCTAGAACACATGACAAAGCTTTCTGGGTAAATGTTCTACACTATGTACTGGAGCTTTGGAGGACCTTCTGTGGTTACAGATTCATGGTTTCTAAAAAAAAAAAGATTTCTGAAATTTGTCAAGAAAATGTATTGGTTTAGAATTCTAGAACACCGCTCTATCAAAGATTTAAAAAAAAATAGACGGATTAAAAAAAAAATAATAATTCACAACGTTTTTAGGGTTAAACAAATTAAGAGTTCTAGAATTCTTCTTACTTCAGCTTCAACACATTGTGGACTCTAGAAAAAGATTTAGGATGAGCTTTCTAGAACACATGACAGAGAGCTTTCTGGGTAAGCGTTCTACACCTATTACTGGAGCTTTGGAGGAGATTTGTGATATATGAGTCTAGGACACACCATGGTTCACCTAGAGCACATCTCTGCTGAGCATTGTAGAACATGGCCATTGTAGAACATGACCCCTTATACCCATTTGGTTATTGGCATGGCAGGACAGATTAACCCACAGAGGGCTCTCGGGACTGAGCGTTCTATAACACGCCTGCTGCTGATCTCGTTCTGCGGCAGCGGACTGTCCTAGGGTTCTAGACCTGGGTTTGAAACACGCCCATGCTGCCCGTGTGCCGCTGCCGTGGACGTGTTTGTGTTAAACAGCTGTGGAACCCGGGGCTGCTTCGGGGGTGTGTCTCTCTCACACACACACGTATCCCAGAATTCATTCACAATTGCAGTTCACACGCGCTCTCTCTCTCTCACACACACACACACACCATGATCTGTACAGCATTACGATACAAGAAACTTCTCAACACACACACACACACACACACACACACACACACACACACGCATGCACGCGTAATTACAAAGTGCAGACGCAGACTTAAAGCGACCCAGTGTATCCCGAGTGGTCAGCTGACCCTCATCCTGGCTTCTGATTGGCTGACAGGACTGAAATGAAAGGCACGTCGGCGTGCTGGCTCTCCTTTCCAGCTCAAACACACACACACACGTACTATGCATGTGTGTGTTATATGCTGTTGTGCAGTCCTCGCTCCTCCTGCAGGGCGGCGACGGCGAGTCTCAGGTGTTCCTGGAGCGTCTGAACCTCTCGCTCGCTCTGGTCCTTCATCGCCTTCAGCTCCTCACACACGTCCTGATAGCGTGTACACACACTCTGCTTCTCCTGCGCACACACACACGCAACAAGGTGTACTTTTAAATGTATAAAAAAACACACACACACACACACACACACACACACACACACACAGACGGAGAGAGCGTACCGTGTTGAGAAACTGTACTTCGTTCCTTAAGCACATGATCTGTTTGTGTAAATAATCCAGCTCATTCTGCTTCACTCTCAGCAGCACCTGAACACACACACACACACACACACACACACACACACACACAGTGTTAATTACAGTGTTGCTTAATTACACTTACTCTGCTGTACTAACAACAATAACCACAACAATTAAATGTGGGTTTGTCTTGTGTGTGTGTGTGTGTGTGTGTGTGTGTGTGTGTGTGAGAGAATACTGAGAGGAGAGAAGGAAAGAAGGCATGTACTGTGTTTAGCTGAAGCTCTTACTGTGAGTCTTACCAGTCAGAAATGTTAGTGCTAGAGCATCAGCAGCATTTCTTATTCTTGACCAATTATAACGCTGCTGCTTTGTTATGGCCGGTGTTGTTGCTAGGTTACATGTGTATGTTTTTAAGAGTGCCATCATCATACAATATTGGCACTCCTAGAACATCGCTCAGCCAATCAGACTGCAGGATCAGAACTAACTGTGCTGATAGCATTGATAGCTCATCTACAGATCAATCATCTACAGTGGTGCTGTAAAGTTTGTGAACCCTTTAGAAGTTTATAGATTTCTGCAGAAATATGACCTAAAACATCATCAGATTTTCACACAAGTCCTAAAAGTAGAGAAAGAGAACCCAGTTACACAAATGAGACACAAATATTATACTTGGTCATTTATTTATTGAGGAAAAATGATCCAATATTACATATTAGTGAGTGGAAAAACTATGTGACCCTTTGCTTTCAGTACCTGGTGTGACCCCCCTGTGCAGCAATAACTGCAGCTAAACATTTCCTGTAGCTGTTGATCAGTCCCTGCACACCGGCTTGGAGGAATTTTAGCCCATTCCTCCGTACAGAACAGCTTCAGCTCTGGGATGTTGGTGGGTTTCCTCACATTGGCTGCTCGCTTCAGGTCCTTCCACAGCATTTCCATTGGATTAAGGTCAGGACTTTGGCTTGGCCATTCCAAAGCATGAACTTTATTCTTCTTTAAACCATTCTTTGGTAGAACGGCTTGTGTGCTTAGGGTCGTTGTCTTGCTGCATGACCCACCTTCTCTTGAGATTCAGTTCATGGACAGATGTCCTGACATTTTCCTTTAGAATTCTCTGATATAATTCAGAATTCATTGTTCCATCAATGATGCCAAGCCATCCTGCCCAGATGCAGCAAAACAGGCCCAAACCATGATACTACCACCACCATGTTTCACAGATGGGATAAGGTGGAATGCAGGGTTTTCCTTTCTCCAAACATAACGCTTTTCTTTTAAACCAAAAAAGTTTATATTTTGGTCTCATCCGTCCACAAAACATTCTTCCAATAGCCTTCTGGATCGTCCACGTGATCTTTAGCAAACTGCAGACGAGCATCAATGTTCTTTTTGGAGAGCAGTGGCTTTCTCCTTGCAACCCTGCCATGCACACCATTGTTGTTCAGTGTTCTTCTGATGGTGGACTCATGAACATTAACATTAGCCAATGTGAGAGAGGCCTTCAGTTGCTTAGAAGTTACCCTGGGGTCCTTTGTGACCTCGCCAACTATTTACACACCTTGCTCTTGGAGTGATCTTTGTTGGTCGACCACTCCTGGGGAGGGTAACAATGGTCTTGAAAGTCCTCCATTTGTATACAATCTGTCTGACTGTGGATTGGTGGAGTCCAAACTCTTTAAAGATGGTTTTGTAACCTTTTCCAGCCTGATGAGCATCAACAACTCTTTTTCTGAGCTCCTCAGAAATCTCCTTTGTTCGTACCATGATACACTTCCACAAACGTGCTGTGAAGAGCAGGACTTTGATAGATCCCTGTTCTTTACATAAAACAGGGTGCCCACTCACACCTGATTGGCATCCCATTGATTGAAAACACCTGACTCTGATTTCATCACCTTCAAATTAACTGCTAATCCTAGAGGTTCACATACATTTGCCACTCACTAATATGTAATATTGGATCATTTTCCTCAATAAATAATGACCAAGTATAATATGTTTGTCTCATTTGTTTAACTGGGTTCTCTTTATCTACTTTTAGGACTTGTGTGAAAATCTGATGATGTTTTAGGTCATATTTATGCAGAAATACAGAAAATTCTACAGGGTTCACAAACTTTACAGCACCACTGGATATGAGCTGCTCTCCTGATCTACACACAGTGAGCTCTCACCTCCAGCTCATACGCTGACCTCTCCTTGTCTGAGTCAATACGTTCGGGTTTCTGTCCTGTACTGACAGAGCGCATGCGCCGGATCTCCTCTGTTAAACGAGACTGGAGATCCTATAGAGAGAGAGAGAGAGAGAGAGAGAGAGAGAGAGAGAAAAATGGTAAACATGGGAGACACAAATAAACATGTGGACAAAAGTATTGGGACACAAATAAATATTCTTTCTATTTCCCCCCATTTTAATCACTGTTGTAGTTCCTTAAGGAAATGCTGATCTAGTTAAACCGTGCGTGTGTTCCTGTGTGTGTGTGTGTGTGTGTGTGTGTGTGTTACCTGGTTCTGTCGGCGTAGCTGCTCCAGCTCTCTCTCCTTGATGCTGATGTGTCTCTCCTTCTCTCCACTGTTCTGCTGCTCTCTGTTCAGCTCCAGACATTTCTGAGAGTAACGATCAGATAAACCATCCAGCTCCCTCCTCAGAGACGCCAGCTCCTGTCTGCACACACACACACACACACACACACACACACACACACACAGCTATAACATGATCTGTTACACTGTAATAAGGTAGTCTATTTATACCACACACACACACGACTCACTGCTGCTGGTTTCTGAGTGAGTGTGTGTCTAATGATGTTCTTGTTGTGAGGTTTTTGGCTTTCTGCACCTCTTGATCCAGCTCCACTTTATAAGCCTTCCTCAGGGCCTCCATTGCTAACACACACACACACAGACAGTCAAATTATGGCATTACACATTCATATACTTACATTTTTACCCAAAGTGTAAATATGTGTGGTGTTTGTTGTGTTTATGTGGTGCACACACACACACAAATATATACACACAGTGGAGCAAAAAAGTATTTAGTCAGCCACTGATTGTGCAAGTTCTCCTACTTAGAAAGATGAGAGAGGTCTGTAATTTCCATCATAGCTACACTTCAACTATGAGAGACAAAATGAGAAAAAAAAAACAGGAAATCACATTGTAGGATTTTCAAAGAATTTAATTTTAAATTATGGTGGAAAATAAGTATTTGGTCAACTCAATTCTCAATAAAACATAACCTTTGTTGGCAATGACAGAGGTCAAACGTTTCCTGTAAGTCTTCACCAGGTTGGCACACACTGTAGCTGGTATTTTGGCCCATTCCTCCATGCAGATCTCCTCTAGAGCAGCGATGTTTTGGGACAACATGGACTTTCAACTCCCTCCACAAATTTTCTATGGGGTTGAGGTCTGGAGACTGGCTAGGCCACTCCAGGACCTTGAACTGCTTTTTCCAGAGCCACTCCTTCGTTGCCCGAGCGGTGTGTTTGGGATCATTGTCATGCTGGAAGACCCAGCCACATTCCATCTTCAATGCTCTCACTGATGGAAGGAGGTTTTGGCTTAAAATCTCACCATACATGGCCCCGTTCATTCTTCCCTTACCACAGATCAGTGGTCCTGTCCCCTCTGCAGAAAAACCAGCCCCAAAGCATGATGTTTCCACCCCCATGCTTCACAGTAGGTATGGTGTTCTTGGGATGTGACTCAGCATTCTTCTTCCTCCAAACACGATGAGTTCAGTTTTTACCAAAAAGTTCTATTTTGGTTTTCATCTGACCACATGATATTTCCTCCCAATCCCTCTTCTGGATCATCCATATGCTCTCTGGCAAACTTCAGACGGACCTGGACATGTACTGGTTTAAGCAGTGGGCACGCCTGGCACTGCAGGATCTGAGTCCCTCTCTGCGTAGTGTGTTACTGATGGTAGCCTTTGTTACTTTGGTCCCAGCTCTCTGCAGGTCATTCATCAGGTCCCCCCATGTAGTTCTGGGATTTTTTCTCACCGTTCTCATGATCATTTTGACCCACGGGATGAGATCTTGCCTGGAGCCCCAGATCGAGGAAAATTATTAATGGTCTTGTATGTCTTCCATTTTCTTACAATTGCTCCGACAGTTGATTTATTCACACACAACCTGCTTGCCTATTGTAGATTCACTCTTCCCAGCCTGCTGCAGGTCTACAATTTTCTTCCTGGTGTCCTTCGACAGCTCTTTGGTCTTGGCCATGGTTGAGTTTGGAGTCTGACTGTTTGAGGCTGTGGACAGGTGTCTTTTAAAAACAGATAACGAGGCCAAACAGGTGCTATTAATACAGGTAACGAGTGGAGGACAGAAGAGCTTCTTAAAGCTACAGGTCTGCGAGAGCCAGAAATCTTGCTTGTTTGTGGGTGACCAAATACTTATTTTCCACCATGATTTACAATTAAATTCTTTAGAAGTCCTACAATGTGATTTGTGTGTGTGTGTGAGAGCTCTGACCCCGCGCTGTAGCCTCCATCTCGTCCCTCAGCTCCCTCTCCCTCTCCCTCTGCTGCTCCTGCGTTTGCCGCTCGTGTTTCCTCTGCAGTTCCTCCAGGGCCTGCTGGTGGGCCCGCTCCATCTGCTCCAAACTCACGCTGCAACACCGACACACACGCACGCCACCCTCACTCACACACGCCTCAGCACACACACTGACCGACCGCTGCCTCAGGGACGCCACCTGCTGGAGAAAGCCACAGAGAGAGAGGTAAAGCTGACTGTATGAGGGATACTGACCTACACACTACAGACCAATTACTAACGACCAATCACACAGCGATTATACCACAGGTCCTACCGACACCCCAACCCGATTGGCCGAGAGACAATATTACACCTACCCGCACAACCTAGCAACGACACCAGCCATAAATCAGCACCGTTGGCTTCGAAATCATTCATTTGGATTTAAATGACTTAGCTGAAGCTCTCCATGAGCAGCCTAATCCTTTCAATGAGCCGAGGATCATCACTCTTACAAACCAGGCTTTGGATTTAAGCTATAGAGTTCACTAGAGTCAATCAGAGGTCCTGGATTCTTAATGGATCCAGAGCTCGACTGAAGATCAGTTTGAGTCCCATCACCAAAAATGAACTGGATCAGCTTCTAGCTGGGTTTGGTTTGATGGATCAGCAGAAATGTTACAGGACAGTTATACAGCATCAGCAGCTCCGGAGGTTCTTTCTGATTTACTTCACGTCGTTTGCTGGTGTTAAACTTGGCCTCTTTCATTAAACAAAGCTTTCATAAAAGCTCTGATAAACCCGACCGAACTGCTGATGATCTAGATCTTTCTGTCTTTCTCTAGCTTCATCGATCTAAATTAGAATCTCTAACTGAGTAATTTTAATTTTAATTTTCTTTACTTTAAAATCTAACAACAAATGATGATAAGAGAGCTGTGGTATAAGCACCATCTCTAACCAGGACCAGATCCTGCACATGCTCAGTACGAAAGAACACAGGAGGCTAAAGCAGGAGTCTCACAGGCATGCACACACACTAACACACACACACACTAACACACAAACTAATAAACACACTAACACCAGATGAATTGTTTAATTTGCAAAGTTGACGTGCTGTTTTGCAAATTCCAGAATCATCTGCACGCTGTACCTCCCTCTGCAGCGCCCCCTTCCTCGGCCACGTGCCCAGGGCCGGCAGCGACACCGTCATTTTCAGAGGCAGACGCTCAAACTCCTCCCACTTGTTCTCGATCTCCTCCTCCAGCCTCTTCTGATCCACGGTTCTCCCTGCCCACTTTCGGGGCGCTGTCGCTGTCACCTCCTGGCTCTTCTCGTCCGAGCCCCGGCCGTGTTCCCGCACCTCCCCTTCCCCCGCCTCTCTCTGGCCTGCCGGGGCCAGGGCAGGGGGCGTGGCTACGGGAGAGAGCTCGACGTGGTCGAATCTGCGTGCGGCGGCGGCGGGGTTCGGGGCGGAGGAGGACCGGGGCTCTGATTGGCCGAGGACGGCGTGGGACGGCGGGCAGCGGGAGACTGTAGTGCTGTCTGGAAACCTGAGAGAGAGGGGGGCTCTGTTTCAGTGTCGTAACCATGGAGACCAACACCACCACTGACCCCTTACAATCAGAGCATTCACCATTGCATACACACAGCATGTGTCAGTGTGTGTGTGTGTGTGTGTGTGTGTGTGTGTGTGTGTGTGTGTGTGTGTGTGAGAGAGAGAGAGAGACTAACTGTGTGAGATCCGGAGAGCTGCTTGGCCTGATGTTTTTCCTCAGCACTTCGATCCAGTTCCTCCTGATCCCCGCTGTCATGGCAGAGAGAGTGAACACCCCGCCGGCCGTCTGGCACCCGGAGACACAGACAGACAGACAGACAGACAGACATTATACACCATTAGTGCTGCTCCACTCCCTCCAGCAGCTCTGTACATATCAGTGCTAGCAGCAGCAGTTTATTCATGCAGCTTAATGTTACCATGCAGTTAGTCATTTTAAATCCTCACTCCATATAGTCCTTTGTAACCAGATTACTGCTTCATCTTCATTTAGCTGAACAGCTTTTAGTTGATATTATTTATATGATATTTATTTCATTCGGTTTTTTAAATTTATTTTACATTAGCCCTTATTTTAAGTTAGCCCTTTTTTATTCCACATTGTTATTGCCATTTTATTAATTTCTAATTTTATAATCATTATTTTATTTATTTAAAGTGTATTACCATTTTATAAATTTATTTAAAACTAACATATCATTTTTTATTATTCGTAGTAGTATTTTTTATGCAGCCAGTTTTGAATTTGATATAATTACTATTTTATTTATTTAGTAAATTTTTAAAATCGTTATTTAATATATTCATTTTTATTTTTAATCATATTACTTTTTGTTTATTCAGCTGGATTTTTAGTTAATATTATTATTCCTATTTTATATTACTTAGTTTTTTTAATGTTAGTTCTGTTTTATTTCACATTATTTTTTTAAATATTATTATTATTAATATTTTATTTAGTTAGTTGTTTCTTAATTTGTCATAATTAACGTCATTTGTTTTTCTTTTATGATATTAAAACTATTTTATTTCGTTTTTTTGTTTGACATCATTCATTTATGCAAGTACGCATTTCAAATCTTGTGTAAAAATGTTCACATATTTACATTTAAATTATAAAGTAATATTATAATTATATTATTAGTATTTAATTTAGTTAGCTTTATTTTATATTACTACTAATTTTGCTTTGTATTTTATATCATTATTGATTATTGTTTTTTAGGTTTGCTATTTTATTTATTTATTTATTTTTAATTATATTATTATTAGCATTTTATTTAGTTAGATATTTTTTATTTTATATTATTAAATTTCTGTTTTTTTTTACATAAATTTATTTAGTTAGTTTGTATTGATGTTATATAACCATTATAATGAAAAATAAATAAATAAATAATATAATATAAAATAAATAAATAAAAATAACGTAAAATATGAAATAAAATTGTAATAATTTAAAAATAACGTTAGCATCATTACTACTTCAGTTATTTTACATCAATATTATTAATTTATTGAATTAATTATTTCTTTTTTAATTTATGTAGTTAAATATTTCTTAATTTTTCTTTTTAATTAAATGTTAGTACTTTATTTTACATTATTGTTATTATTACTCCATTTATTTTGTAATCAGTTCTTTTACACTATTATGATTATTTTATATTATCAGCAGTATTTTATGTAGTATTTGTTACATTATTATTATTATAATTTAAACATACAATGATAAAAACAAGAAATACTTTCAGTTAAATTAATAATGTAAACTAAACTAAATAAAATAGTAACAACAGAATTTAAAACAAAAATAATTACTTTATTTAGTTGCATTATAATTGAATGAGTAAGTCATTTCATATTTGATATTATTATTATTTTTATTATAATTAGTGTTTTTATTGTTCTTATTTTATTATGATCACTTATTTCTCCCCCTGTCTCTTCCCTGGCAGTGTGTGTTGTACAGCCATGTGTGTTTCCCACAGTGGGTCTGCTCTGCAGGTTCTATGGCCAGGACCAGAGCAGGTCAGTGACAGGCAGCTGACCCTCAGTGGAACGAGAGCTCTGCAGTGAGCCCAGCATACGTAGCTACAGGGGACGGGGGGAACCGGCCGCAGGACCAGAGGCATCGGTCAGACCCGGGGCTCCGGCCGGGCCACACCTCTGCAGGGCTCCGGGAGAGCTCACCTGCCACGGGTCACTGAGCACCTCCACTCACCTGGATCTGAAAGCCATAGTTCTTCTCCACATCGAACTCGGAGACCTTCACACACGAGTGCAGGTCGATCTCCCCGTCCAGCTCATCCTTCTGCACCCATCATCATCATCATCATCATCATCATCACCCACAGACAGAGGTAACGTACACATTACCTCAGCAAAATAACAGAATAATGACAGCCTCCAACACTCATTACACTTCATCCAATTACCTAATGACAAAGAGTACAACACACACACACACACACACACACCTCCTCAGCTCCGGTGTCTCTGTAATACCTCAGGCCTGCATCGGTCAGCACAAACCAGTGCTTCTTCCACTGGGCATGAAATAAACACACACACACAGACACACACACAACGAGAGAGTGTGTAAATGCATAATCATCATCATCATCATCATCATAATAATAACAATAACAACAAAATATGGTGTTACACAGCCAAATCATTACACACACACACACACACACACACACACACACACACACACACACACACACACACACACACAGGACCAGTGCTAAAGGGGCCTCAGGCTCACCCACATCTGCTGTTTGGATCCATACTAAGAGGAACGCCAGACTGCTGAGCTCAGTAACCCCAGAGGAACTGAACACCCCCAAACGCCGGACAAACACCCCTCGAGGGGGTAGAGGTGGACCATCACTGAGAGTGTTTCCCTGCACCTAATGATCTGACCATGCTCTGATCTCTGCTGTTATCTGATTATCTAAGTGCTCCTGTACACAGCATGCTCCCATCTACAGATCAGATTAAGAATCCCATAGAGAGAGAGCTGGATTTATCCCAGTAGTCTGATTACTCAGAGCATCTACACCAGTTACTGGATTATCATCGGTGGTCTCAGTCTGGGCATGTGCACGGGCCTTCCATTTATTAAGATTAGACTTTATTTGGCCTCTCTTTCCGTTGCCTTTAGCATTTATTTTCTTTGTTTTATTCAGTAATCCGATCCACGAGTTTACACCCACTTGAGTAACCAATAACACTAAAGCCCCGGGTTTATATGACTCAGGTGATAATAGTCAGATTTCTATTTCGCAACCAGCCAATAGTCTCAGAAATATGTGATGTAAAGGTCTTAATACGAAATCATCAAATTAGTCGTTTTCCCGAGTACAGACTATGCTTCAGAATCTCCACAACACAGCAACATTTTTGCTGCCTTTAATTCCAAGGCGTGTTTAATTCCGGGGTTGCCAGATCCAGAAAAACAAAGGAACAAAGAAAAATAAGAAAGGAAGAAAGAAACAACGAAAGAAAGAACAGAGAGGAACGAAAGAAAAATGAAATAATGAAATAAATACATAGAAACAAAGAAAGAAAGAAAGAAAGAAAGAAAGAAGAATTTAATTCCGAGGTTGCCAGATTCAGCAAGAAAAAAAAAAAATCAAAAAAAAAAAAAAAAAAAAAAAAAAAAAAAAGGAAAAAAAAAAAAAAAAAAAAAAAAAAAAAAAAAAAAAAAAAAAAAAAAAAAAAAAAAAAGAATGGAAGAAAGAAGCAAACAAAGAAAAAACTACTAAATAAAAAGGAAAGAAAAAGAAATAATGAAATAAAAACATAGAAAAAAAGAAAAAAAAAAACAACAAAGGAAGGAAGAAACAAACAAAAACAAAGTACTACAAAAGGGAAAGGAAAGAGAAATTATGAAATGAAAACATAGAAACAAAGCAAGGAAGAAAGAAAACTTAATTCCGAGGTTGCCAGATCTAGCGATAAAAAAATAAAATAAAATAAAAAAAACAGAGCAAGAAAATAAGAATGGAAGATAGAAACAAACAAAGAAAGCACTACCAAATAGAAAAGAAAGAAAAAAAAAATGAAATAAAAACACAGAAAGAAAAAAAAGAAAGGAAGGAAGAAACAAAAACAAAGAAAGTACTACTAAAGGGAAAGGAAAGAGAAATTATGAAATAAAAACACAGAAACAAAGCAAGAAAGAAAGAACACTTAATTCCGAGGTTGCCAGAACCAGCAAGAGAAAAACACTAAAGTCAACGGAAAGAGGCCAAATAAAGCCTTTAGAAATGTGCAGACCTGGCAACCGTGTGATAAGGCCCGTGCACATGCCCAGACTGAGACCACCGATGATAATCCAGTAACTGGTGTAGATGCTCTGAGTAATCAGACTACTGGGATAAATCCAGCTCTCTCTCTATGGGATTCTTAATGTGATCTGTAGATGGGAGCATGCTGTGTACAGGAGCACTTAGATAATCAGATAACAGCAGAGATCAGAGCATGGTCAGATCATTATCTGATGACTCACAGGTAAACTCGTTGATCAGATTACTGACTAAATCTGATTTTCTGCAGTTATTACGGATTATTAAGCCAATACCCAACGAAGCACAAAGCCCAGGTCCCGACCCTGAGGCACAGACTGCATGCAAAGTGCTAAGGCATGACTAATCCACAGCACACACTGCCCACTGCTGCAGGAGCAGACGCTATGGAGCCCTACAGCACTGTCCTGGAAGGAAAAATGGTGCTTATACATCAAAACACACCTGTAATTACATCCGAGAGGGGAACATTAGGCATGACTGGGAACAAAAATGGAAGACAGACACACACCTCTCCAGAGTCGTCCTGTTTCGACATCCATCCTTTCTTAAAGTTTAACAGGTCAGGCTGGAGAGAGACAGAGAGAGAAATTAAAGTTAGACTAGAACGCTGTCACATGCTCAGTAACTGGGGTTAGAACCAAACGATGCTGCTACCCTGTGCCTCGCTCTAACCCTGATTATTGTCTGTAAGTATTGCTCTCATTTCTCCCAGGATGACCGTGACAGTGTTAGCTGGTGATCAGTGACGTAGTTAAGAGCAATACTGAGAGTGCAAACGGAGACGGGGCATTTAGAAGTAAATGTTCCAAAGTATTGTGCCATCGGCATGATATCAGCCATCGGTCACCCTGCTCTGAAATATCAGTATAGTCATCGCTGAAACAACTCTGGCACCCAAGGATACTCAAGAGCAACAGATCCTACCGAATCTGGTCACTGAACTGGCTGATGCTGGTTATGGGAGGAAGGTGTAAGTATGGGGCTGCTTAGTCACAGACTGGCCAAAGCGCCCACTGTTAACCCCATCCACCACCCAAAGAGGCTATAATGGGCACACCAGTGTCACCGCTGGACCTCGGAGCAACAGAAGAGCTTGTTCTAAGTGACGCTGTCTCATAAGTGGCCACGTCTCATAGGCCAGGTAGAAACGGGGGTATAACAAATGACAAATATAACACTATATATAGCATATTAAAATCATCTCCTGTATGTTCTGAAGGATAAACTGCGTTTATGGGAACATGTATGGGGTAGCCAGTGGTTTAGGTCCTGCACTATGCTCCAGAAGGTCCAGGGTTCAAACCCCACCTCTGCCAAGCTGCCACTGCTGGGTTCTTGAGCAGGACCCTTGACTGACAACAGCTTGAATGGTAACAGTTGTAGGTGGCTCTGGATAAGGGCGTTTGCTAAATGCCTAGATGGTGTAGATATAGATATCTTAACCATCTACTGCCGCATAAACTGGTTCTAGAGGTTCGGCTATGGGGGACCATCACAGTGACCGGGTTCGAGTCCGAGCCGTGCCAGAGTTTGTACTATTATAACAGACCAACGATGGTTTGGATGTGTGGGTTCGTTTTGTAGCAGTAATGCTGCGGTAAACATGTACAGTGAAATGAGGGAAGTGTGTGTCTAACAGAGTGTGAAAACTCACAGGAAACGACTACTACCACACACACACACACACACACACACACACACACACACACACACACACACACACACACACACACACACACACACACACACACACACACACACACACACACAGAGCAGAGTCTGCACTATTAGGAGTTAAAATTGAGCAACAGGCATTTCTTCTCAGCGACGAAGAGCGATACAGGACGACACAAAGTAATTTACTGTTAGTAGCTTTTTTTAACTAATAAAATTAGAGATGCTCTGAAATTTCAGAAACCCAACATTCGTGGTTGCCAAATACTCTTGATATCTGCCCTTTTCAAATAGCAGACTGTATGGCCTCTTTATTGGAGAATCTCATAGGACCACAGAAGTTAAACAAAATCAGTGGAACTGGTTTGGACTTTACACAACAAACAACGCAAACAACAACTGTTTGCTAAATACACAAAGACAAGACTGACACGTCTGGTGGAAACATCAGCTATCAAAAAGGAAGCGCTCCAAAAAGTACCCCCAAAGCTAGATAGCACAACAACCAGAAACAGTGCAGAAAAGAACAGCAAGCACAAAGCCGTCTGAAATGTAAAACACCTAATTAATTTTGGTTCGTTGTTCCTTCTAAACTTAGCAGAACAGCAAACAAGTTCCACCATGGCACGAACAGGCCGTGAAAGCATGGCAGCAGATAAACGCACTAGCTTATGATTGGTCGTACATCATCGTTCTGGACGACTTTAAACATGAACTCATGTGTACCAAAGCCCAAGCGGCCACACGAATATGAACGAATCCTTCTTGTGTTTCATAAAATCAGTTACAAATGGAAGTGCATTTCTAAAGTGCTGTTTGGAACGCTGTCATAGCGCTGCAACGGAGCATTCTCTCAAAGCAGCTGCACAATTTGAGATCATCTTCTAGTAACTAAGGCCAGTCCCACATTGAGCAAGCCTAAGGCGACAGCGGCAGGGAAAATCCCTCAAGGTTATAAGGACGAAACCTTGGGAGGACCAGGACTCAAAAAGAAACCCAGAACAGAAGCAGATGTTGAAGAATAGAGGTTATGTAATTAATAGGTTTAAATAAACAGTTTAAACGAACGGGATCTAAATAAATACTAACAGAGAGAAAAACATATAATAAGTAAAAATACAATGTAGATTAATAGTTTAGAGAAAATAAAATATGAAGAGTCTAATAATGATAATAATGATTGATTACAGTACATTTTATAGCCGTTCTATGGAACTTGTATCATAAATAAGTCAAATAAAACATTTTCTAATGATGTTTGTTCTTTGTTTATAAGATAATACACTGCCTGGCCAAAAAGGTTGGACTGAACTAAGCAAAGAGTTAAATAGTTATAAAACGAGCCTCCCATCGGATAATGACTGCACTGGTCAAGATGTTTCAGCTCCCAACAAGCTCTGTAAGCCTAACTGATGCAGTGAGTAGCTTCTCATTTGTTACACAACCATGTCCACAGGCACATCCTGTGGTCGTGGAAAAGATGTTCATCTGCCTCAGAAGGGTCAGATTGGGAAAGAGTGGTTCAGGGACCATCAGCCATCATTTCCACACATGGATTGTCCACCACAGACTCCAGAGCTGAACCCCATTGAGAATCTTTGGGTTGTGCTGGAGGAGACTCTGAAGAGTGGAACAAATCTCATCATCAACACAAGATCTTGGGGGAAAATAATGCAACTCTGGAGAGAAATAAAGAAATTGTGGAACCAATGCCACAGCGAATGCGTGCCGTAACCGAAGCTAAAGGAGTGTGTGACCTTTCTTTTGGCCAGGCAGAGTAAAATATTCCTCTGCTTACAGGAGCAGTCCTACACTCCGGTAAGAGTTTAGCAACATTTCCTACATGTAGCAGACGCTCTTATCCAGACAGGCTCACAAGCGATAAACAAGATCTTACAACGACCAATAGCATCAACTGAGGGTTAAAAACACTGTGTTCAAGGACCAATGGCTTATCATCAGCTCAAGGGACCTGAACCCTTACTGTTGTCATCAATAGTCCAGGACCTTATCCACTGAGTCAGCACAATCCTGTTCGTGTTCGTCTGTGTGTGTGTGTGTGTGTGTGTGTGTGTGTGTGTGTGTGTGTGTGTGTGTGTGACGCAATAAGTAAATAAAGGAAACTAAACTAAATCTGTACACTGGGTAACAGGAGAAGGAAGGGGGCGTTTGGAAAAACACACATCTTCCTCGTTCTGATTCATGGACAGACTGTGCGCGCGCACACACACACACACACACACACACACACACGAGAGCGACAACCAAACAAAACCTTGGGAAATCACACAGACGCAAACAAGCTTTCAGGTTTGAATAGCACACATAATGTGTGACGCAGACACACCCTCTGCGCTCTCTCTCTCACACACACACACACACACACACACACACACACACACACACACACACACACACACACACACACACAGACCTATTTCCGCTCACACAGCTTCATAGGGCTGATAAATCAAATAAAGTCCACCTGTGGTCCTATTGAGCACCGATCTAACTCTGACACAACACAACACAACACACCCCCTGCATACAGTCACCACAACGTACACACCTTAAACACACCACACACACACACACACACAGATCCAGCTAAGAGAGCCGAGGGAACCCGAGGAGAGACCATCCAGACAGGAGCTAAAACTCCAGCTCTAACCTGAGATCTCTCATGAGATACAAGAAGGTCCGAAGCACAGGTCATGTGACCTGAGGAGCCTCCATGGGGACACCACCATATATAACAATTACTTACTAAACACACGACCAGCATCTAATTATTCTACAGGTCATCTGGAAATACTTTGACGTAACTCAATTGTAATTATTTGGTTACTTTACAAAATCCTTTTCGAATACATGTCCTTTTAAGAATGATAAACATTTATATATTCTATATGCATAAATAAGTCATAAGGCATAAGCCTTTTTAAAAATGCTATGTATATTCTACTATTTATATATTCTAAATGAATCAATAAATTACGAGACAACAGAAATAATTTTACAAATACATATACTTTCTCTATATTTTAAATATATAAATAAAATATATTATTACAATACAATCTACAATATAGATTACAATATAATCTACAACAAACTATTTAAAAATACAACCTATTTTTATGTTAGATATTCTGTGTGAAGAAATAAATTAATAAATAACATTAAAATATAACAATGCAAATAATTAAAATGTTTGTGATATATTCCACATGTATACATACAGTTCATACATTATTATAACACCTTAATGTATACAAAAAAATTCATTTAAACAATATCTATTTTTAACTTTTACATATTTTATATAAATAAATTATGAATAAATTACTACATTATATGATAGTACAAATAATTAAGTAAATCTATTATTTATATTTTAAATATAAATGTACACATTTATAACTATTTAAAATTGTATATATTCTATGCATACATTAATAAATACATATTTTAATATCTCACAGCATAATCCACAATAAATGATCTTCTAAACATCTATTTATATTTTAATTATATAAATATGCAAAATGTAAATATTCTGAAAATTCAGGGTATACATAATTAATACATTATTATAAATCTTGCAACATAAGTTAACAAAAATATAAGTTATTTTAAATATATTCTTAATTTTTTTAATATATAAACCATTTTTGTTACAATAAACAAATTCTCTGTATGAATAATTAATACATTATTATTTACAACATAAATAATTCAAATAATTAATTATTAATTTCCATTACACTGTAATACGTTAGAATGAACCAATAGAGTAAAAATATATGTATATATAGAATAACAAATATGATTTTCATATATCTTATAAAATTACAATATAACCTAAAATACAAATAAAATATCTTCTATAATAAATTTTAATATATAAATATTTTATACTCTAATACGTATACATGGACAATTATAAATTGAGTATATTTCAACATAATCTACAGCATAAATAATATATAAATATAGGTTATTTTATCTAGATTTAAACATTTAAAATATATAAAATATATAAATTACAATACAATTTGCAACAGACTGGTAAAAAAATCGAGTAGAAAATGTTACGAATACTTTATCACGGTTTTTTAAAATATTTTTAACGTAAAAACATAATAATGTAAGCATATTAATTAAAATGTACGTGATGTATATACTTAATATATATATATATATATATATATATATATATATATATATATATATCACACACACACATATATATATATATATATATATATATATATATATATATATATATATATATATATATATATATATATATATGAAAAGTAACACACCACACTAATGCACAACACAGGGTAAGCTCAGTCCAATCACAACACTGATGAACATGTCATTTATAGAGCATCTGCTTACCGTCATGTTCCTACAATCCCGATGTGAGATATACATAAAACGAAGGACTAAAGAGTGAATAAACAGGAGCTTCACTGGTCCATCAGTGTTTACCCGGGGCAGAGGGGCGCGTGCAGCTCTAGCTTCACTAACTCACTACCTGTTACTAAGCTAACAGGCTAAAGCCTGACTAAAAACATCCCAACTGCTCCGGTAACGACGGAATTCGACCCAAACGCTCCAACGGCGACAAGAACATCCGAGAACCACGGCTTATAACTTAGGGACCGCGAACGGGAGGCGCTTTTAAACCCAGAATCCGCAGTTTGAAGAAGTTTCCAGTTCGGTTGCAGCTCCTCTTCCTGGGCGGTTTCTCAGAGCCTGCACAGCAACAGCCAATCAGAAGCGGCGCTGGGGCGCGCGGGACACTGACATCTAGCTGCCGATTAGCTTAGCAATGGAGGATTCAAAACACACACAGCTAAAAGTTTTAGCCTGTCTGAGGTACTTACAGGGTCCAATTAACCCGGGCAGGACAGTTTGAGAATCACCTGAATGTCTTCATAAATATGGGCTAACACATAATCTGTCCTAAAAGTAGATAAAGAGAACCCAGTTAAACAAATTAGACAGTGAAGTATGTGAACCTCTAGGGTTAGCAGTTAATTTGAAGGTGAAATTAGAATCAGGTATTTCAATCAATTGGATGATCACTCAGGTGCCAGGGGAAAGAACAGGGATCTATGAAAGTGATCTTCACACCACATGGTTGTGGAAGTGGATCATGGTACGAACAAAGGAGATTTCTGAGAAGCTCAGAGAAAGAGTTGTTGATGCTCATCAGGGGCCAGATTCACGAAAGCTTTCTTAAGAAAAAACTTGCGAAGCTTCTTAAGACAAATACTAAGAAGTTCATAAGAATGTTTTAGATGTAACCCAGGAAAAATGTGCTATGGAATTTGACAGTAGAACCATGACGTGGCCAAATTACCATCAAACTTCATAGCACAACTGTAAATTACTTCCCGTTCAGTTCATAGTCGACCAAGTTTACAGTTCTACTACGAAATTTGACAGTAGAACCATGAAGTGGCCAAATTACCCATCAAAAATCATAGCAGAACTGTGCACTTCATGGACAAACTGTGAAGGTCCACATTAACACTTTTTTTTTTACTAAGCCATTTTTTCATGGGAATTCTCGAAAATAACTTAGGTTCTTATATATTAATTATTTCCTTACGATTTCCTTAGAAAGTCTGTTTTCTTAAGTAGGCTACGTTGCATTTAGGATTTCTATTTACCCTTATTTCCGTTATTGTTTAATCGTCAGAAACATCAAACCAAGCGTGTGTACACAATGTTTGTATTTTAAGGATGACCAACACTCGAAAGGCTTTTAAACTTTTGATTTGAAAGTATGTCAGCCTTATTTCCAATAAATAAACTGTTTAAAGTTTTAAATGTCAATGCTTACCTTGTCATCTCTTACAGCCTAAGACAAGTGTGATTCTATCGTAAAGTTAAGAAAACATTTAAGAACAGAATGCTCAAACCATCTCTAAAGAGTCTGGACTCCACCAATCCGCAGTCACCCAGATTGTGTACAAACAGAGGAATTGAGACCATTGTTACACAGTCAACCAACAAAGATCACTCCAAAAGCAAGACATGTAATAGTTTACAAAGTCCCAGGGTAATTCTAAGCAACAAAAGGTCTCTCTCATATTGGCTAATGTTCATGAGTCCACCATCAGGAGAATGCTGGACCACAATGGTGTGCATGTCAAGGTTTCAAGGAAAAACATTGCTGCCCATGACAGGGCACATGGATAATCAAAGGCGCTCTTGGAAAAATGTTCTACTTTTAGGAATTGTGAGTAAATCTGATGATGATTTAGCTCATATTTATGCAGAAATATAGATTCTAAAGGTGTATTATATACTGTTTGTTAGGTAACATTTACCTGTTCAGGTGTACCTATAGGTAAGCCTTTGTCTGGTCTGGTCATTGTTATTCGAGTTTGTTCACACAGACGTTGTGTTTCCATTGTTTAAGGTTCCTCTCATATCCCATGTTCAGTGGTGTGTGTGTGAGTGTGTGTGTGTGTGTGTGTGTGTGAGATCCTGGTTGCTCAACACACCCACACAGCTACTGATTTAATCTGACTTACATTTTTACCTGTCATAATGAGAGGGGTGAGGAATTTGGAGAGCATGTACAGGCAGAGCTCTCACATCACGCCTAATACACACTGCCATAGGGCTACGATTCTTCTATATTTACTTAAGACTTTATTCTTAACTACTCTGTAAATACATATACACACACACACACACACACACACACACATACCCGCTGAACTCTCTCGTTCTGGTCAGCTCTGTTTTCCTACAGCACAAAACAGATTACAGTACATACATTTAAAAATTACACAATGTCTCACTGTATGTCATCTCTAAAAGACGATATGCATTAGACGTGCAGATGTGTATTAGTTGTGCAGATGTGTAATACCTGTACAGGTGTGTAACGTGGAGGTGTGTTATCTGTGAAGGTGTGTGTATTACATGTGGAGAGTTGTTCAGGTATTACCTGTGTAGGTGTGTTACCTGTGTATGCAGAGGTGTGTGTATGTATTACCTGTCCAGATGTGTTACCTGTGTAGGTGTGTTACCTGTGAATGCAGAAGTATGTTTATGTATTACCTGTGTATGTGTGTTACCTGTGTATGCATAGGTGTGTGTATGTATTAACTGTGCATGTGTGTTTACCTGTGTATGCAGAGGTGTGTGTATGTATTACATGTGCAGGTGTGTTACCTGTGTATGCAGAGGTGTGTGTGTATGTATTAGCTATGCAGGTGTGTTACCTGTGTATGCATAGGTGTGTGTATGTATTACCTGTGCAGGTGTGATACCTGTGTATGCAGAGGTGTGTGTATGTATTACATGTGCAGGTGTGTTACCTGTGTATGCATAGGTGTGTGTATGTATTACCTGTGCAGGTGTGTTCCTTGTCCCTGGTCCCTGCCTGTTCAGCATAGGTGTGTCACTTGTGCAAAGGTTTGTTATCTATGCAGATGTCTGTGGGTTTTACTTGTGTAGGTGTGCAGATGTGAGTGTTACCTCTGTGGGCACATTACCAGTTCAGGTGTGTGCTACCTGTGCAGATGTGAATGTTACCTGTGTGGGTGTTGTGTAACGTGCATGTGTGTCACATGCATAGTTGTATTTGTTACTTGTGCAGGTGTATTACCAGAAGAGGTGTGTGTTACAAGTGCTGATGTTTGTGTGTTACCTGTGTGGGTGTATTACCAGTTCAGGTGTGTATTACTTGTCCAGATGTGTGTATGTTAGCTGTGCAGGTGTATTATTAAATCAGGTGTGTGTTACAGGTGCAGGTGTTTGTGTGTTACCTGTGCAGGTGTATTACCAAAGAAATGTGTGCAAGTGCAGGTGGTTAACATGTAGGTGTGCATTACAAGCGCAGGTGTTTTTGTTACCTGTGCAGGTGTGTTTACTACCTGTGGAGATTAGTGTGCAGGTGTGAGTGTGGCGTCTAGGTGCATTGCCTGTGCGGTGTTTTCACTGTGCATGTGTAACATGTTCAGATGTGTTACCTACATAAACTGAGATGCAGGTGAATACAGCATCTGTTACTTGTGTGAGTGTTTTACCTGTGATGGTAGAGGTGTGTGTGAAGAAGAAGGATTCCCTCTCTGCTCTATCATGTCATCCCAGATGATGTGGGCAGGTTTAGTGTGGGAGTGGCTAAAGGAGGACACGCCCAATAATCAGTAAATCAGTGACGCATTGTGTTGTTGTATTGTGTTGTTTCTCACCTGGCGGGTTTGTATAGTGACATTTCATCTCGGGTTCCTCTCTCGGTTCCCTCCAGCCGGTTTGGTGCTGCCCTCTGGAGGACGCTCTTGACCATCGGAAGATCGGCCATGTCGGCGTATTCCTCTTTGTTCATGCCGGATGAGCAGCTTGACATCAACGAATCTATTGAACTCTGTGAGGAAGTGTGAGTTCTCATGCCAGGGGAGGGGCTTCTGTTCTGGTGGGAGGGGCTACGATAATCCTGACCCTGTGAGGAGGTGTGAGTTCTCATGCCAGGGGAGGGGCTTCGATAATCCTGACCCTGTGAGGATGTGTGCGTTCTTGTGCCAGGGGAGAAGCTTCTGTTCCGGTGGGAGGGGTTACGATAATCCTGACCCTGTGAGGAGGTGTGAGTTCTCATGCCAGGGGAGGGGCTTCTCTTCTGGTGGGAGGGGCTATGATAATCCTGACCCTGTGAGGAGGTGTGAGTTCTTGTGCCAGGTGAGGGGCTTCTGTTCCGGTAGGAGGGGCTACAATAATCCTGACCCTGCAAGGAAGTGTGAGTTCTCATGCCAGGGGAGGGGCTTCTGTTCCGGTGGGAGGCGCTATGGGAATCCTGACCCTGCAAGGATGTGTGAGTTCTCATGCCAGCGGAGGGGCTTCTGTTCCGATGGGAAGGGCTACAATAATCTTGACCCTCTGAGGAATTGTGAATTCTCACCCCAGGGGAGGGGCTTCTGTTCTGGTGGGAGGGGCTATGGGAATCCTGACTGTGTCTCCTTTCGCTGCTACTCCAGGAAACATGGGCATTTTTCCGTGTGCCAATCGGTTTGTTTTCCTTGCGCACTCTGGGAGGGGTGGAGCTACGAGAGATGGGCAGGCTGTTGAGAGAGAGGGTGGAGCCTCTCCATGATCCTGAAATGCTGTTATTGGTCGATTTTCCCCTGTAGGAAGCAGTGTCAGTCTTGGGGTTGCTGAAAAGTTGCTCCCATCCACCACCTTTATGATAAGCACTGCTGTCTGGTTTGCGGAAAAGTGACTGGCTCTGTTTTAAAGGGGAGGGGCTTCGGCTAGAGGATGCCCTGTTTGATCCAGCTTTGTGTGGTCCTGATTGGCTGGGTGAATCCCAGCCATGCCTTGAAGGTGAAGAGTGTCGTCTAGACTCAGTTTTAGGCAATGATTTGCTGCCAGTTTCAAAGCTCCTCCACAAAGAAGAAGAACTGGTGCCATTATGACTCCGCCCATTTGGAACGATGCTCTTCTCTGGTTGGCTCGTCCCATAGCCCTTCCTCACAGGTGAAGCGCTACGTCGGCCGTCGACCGCTTTGCCGTTTTGGCCTCTTGTCCTGGTTAGTGAGGAGCTACGACTTTCACTTCTTTTTTGAGTATTTGAAGAGCTTTTTGAATCTGTTTTCAAGAGATATGATCGTCCTGCAGATTTGTGACTCTGCCTTGTAGGGGAAGGGCTTTTAGTCCGAGTGCTTCCCCCACTATTGGGCTCTGCTTTCCGTAAATTGGCTCTCAAATCAGCATATGGGTTCGCAAGGGACTTTGTGACCTTACTGGCGGTACCAACAGAGCTGGCAACGCTTCGGAAATTTTTCCGGATGCCCTCGATTTCAGATGAATGACCGTAGGAAGCCCGGTTAGGACTTTTAGACCTTTCAGAAATGGTGCCACTCCCATACCCACGAGACTGAACAGAGAAGACGGACTCTGCCCTTTTGGAAGGGGATAAATTTCGAGATGGAGGAGATGAGAGAGAACTGGAGGAATCCTGTTTGGGGAACGAATAAGACGTTCTGACCCCTCGTTTTCGGGATGCAGCCAACGATTCTGCCTGCTTGAAGGGAGTGGGGCTTAAAGACCTTGGGCCGACCTGAGCCTCGACCTCAATGCTGAGGTCCACAGGCTCTGGGGAAGGGCTTGATTGATCACTGGCCAAATCTAAACCCTGGATCTCGGAGGTTCGTCTGTGCGAAGGGACGCCGAGGTCTGGATTTCGGAATGGAATGGCCGCTTTGGGTTCTGGCGCTCGGCTGCTTGGTAGAGGATGCCCACGTTCAGTGTGACGATGAGGAGCGGGAGGACTTTTGTCACGCGATGCCAGAGAACCAGTCACTCGACCCAAGGAGAAAAATCCACTGTCTCGATCCCGGTCGCCCTTTGAACTCACTGGGATGGAGAAACAGGTTAAAGTGTTAAAGACAGGAGTCCTCATTTATTCCAAAAGCATCATGAAACTCAAACAAATTCAAACAAAGGTTGACTGGCTGCATCCAACACCAAATGGGCTGCGGTGTCCAACCAGTTTGGTCCGTGAGCAATTCCTTTATCAATAAACTCCAACCTAACATTAGAACCCTATCATGGCATTCTGTAACCCAATAAGGTCATTTGATGGTGGCGCACACTGTAATGAAGCACTGAGGGATTACCCGAGGAGTAATTCTCCCTAATCAGTGGATCCATGTCATTAACACCCGAGCTGCAGCGGTACGTAACCCGAGCTCTGGGAGAGCAGTGACGTGAGAAGGTCGTCTAATCGAGTGCTGGATCTACGACATCAGAGATGTGACTTTCCTCAGAGAACCTCAAACCCAGCTTCAATAGCTTATGGATGTGTTGTCAGATAAAGACTTTTGTAGCCCTTCTGAGCCCCGAGTGATGTACAGATGCCCCATCGGGGGTACGACTTCACTTGTGCCCCCGAATTTCTGTAGATGTAGATGCTGTTAATCAGGCGGTTTGCCTGGGATGTCTTCAGAGGCAATTTGGCAACTTTTTCCTCAACAAGAGATGTCTAGACCTCTTTTGAATGGGTACAGGTTTCTCAAAAATCTGGTCTGGTTAGCAAGCTCTCTAATAACATTATTAAGGATGATAAACTTATGGGTTTACTTATTTATGGGTGCGTGGGTGGTCCAGTTACCACAGGAGGCCACTACCATTGTGACCCAAGTTCAAGGTCTGCTGGTGCCTACAGGAGTCATGTGCAGGCACTGAAGGAGAGGAGCTGTAACAGCGACCCCTACCAGCCCTGTGATGGGTTGGGTTGCCTCCAGGATACAATTACACCTGTGCCCTGTGTTCTCTGGGGTTCGGTGCTGGACCCCAGTAAACCTGACCAGGAAAAGCAGGGATACTATGTGAAATAATAATAATAGTACTATAATGCTATAGTAGGACCTTCTTTCTCTCGGGTAAGACCTTCTGACTAGCCTCCGATCCCCTTCAGACTCAATCAATTGTGCCTGTATTGGACGCCCGACTTGACTGGAAGGCACTGCCAAGACTTGAACCCTGGTCTCTGCCGTGGTGAGCTAGATTGTCAACAGCCTATCAACAGTTATTATTATTATTATATCTCACCGTGTGGGACGGAGGAGCGACGCCCAAAGTTCCCACGGTTTTGTGCTTCTTCCATCCAGGCTCTTGCACTCGTCCGGTGCGATGAAGGGTCCAATCGCGTCATCCTGCTCTCTGGAAGAGTGAAAAAGTCGTCGTCGCCGTCTTCTTGGTTGTCTTCTTCCTCGGAAAAGGTGAAGGTTGAGTCACTTTCACCCTGGCTGGAGAAAAACAGAGAGAGGAAACTGAGAAACATCCATATCAACTGCCATTTACGTTTAGGACTTTAGCAGATGATCTTATCCAGAGGGACTTATGACTGATATAACCTCAAAATGAATCCAAGCAACTGTGGGACAAGGGCCTTTTGCTCAAAAGTCCAACAGAGAGAAGCCCAGAGAAGTCAACGCCGCTTCTGGACATGGTTATAACATAAGGCTTCTTTTTTTAGCACAGTAACGTTTTAAGTGGTATCTGTAAATATAACTCTGTATTGTAGAGCTTGATAAAGGTTTGATAAAGTAATCCCTTGTCCATGTGGTTCTATCAGCTATTGATGAAAGACGGTCCTTGATGCAGTGCCGTCTGAGGGAGCGGAGATCACCCCTCTTCAGTGTAGGCTTGTGCCCTTACCCTTTACGCACTGAAATTCCTCCACAGTCCTTGAATCGTTTAATGATTGGCCAGGCCGGCCCTCGAACCCAGGTTGCTGGAGCTGTGAGGCGATCACTGCTGGATGTTTAAAGATATATTAAAAGTGAATTTTGTGCAGTGTACTTAACTGGCTAATAAAGCTTAGAGAAAAAGTGTATCTGTACAGCTTGTAGAGGTGTATTCCTTCATATTAAACTATATAAAAATACAGTTATCTTAATTATTTAAAATTGAAAAGTTAATTGAGGAACTGAGAAAATAACATAGATGAATTACACTCCAAACTCTGCATTTTTATACTAAATGACATGAATGTGATAATAAATGACTCATTTTATTCTGATTATTTACCTGTCAGAGGTGTTATCCTCCTCGTCGCCGTTCCAGACGTAGAGGTCACACTCGGGACTGAGGATACACAGAGAACCTCCACTTGCTGCTGACACACCGTCAGAGTCCTCCTGAACCAACCAATCAGAACACAGTATCGTCAGCCAATCATTGTCTATGAGGCGGAGCTACGTGTAAAACTTTTAGAACGTACAATTGACCACCATCTGACAACAAGCTCTGTCAATCACACACTTTGTTCTCTGTGGAAAGATACATAACTGTGATGCAAGGGTGTGTGTGTGTGTGTGTGTGTGTGTGTGTGTGTGTGTGTGTGTGTGTGTGTGTGTGTGTGTGTGTGTGTGTGCGTGCGTGTGTGTAGGGGTTTGCGTTACGCCGTCGTAACCCAACCCAGGTGCTGCTTTACTTCATCATTATTTCATTCCTCAGCTGTTCTTCCTGTTCTCTCTCTCTCTCTCTGTTCCTCCTCCACTCTAACTCTATGTCTCTCGCTCACTGGAAATGTGTATTACATTACTTATTCCCAAAAGAGCAGCAAAATGATCTGCCTTCATCAATTCATAATGCAAGAAACCCCACAGCTTTCCTTCCATCTCTTCAGTGAATGTGGAGTCCATCCCTAAAGACCAGCTCTGGCAACCATTCCTAAGGACCTGCTCTGGAGACCACCCATGATGACATTTCTAAAAACCATCGCTGAACACCAAAAGAGACCTGGAGACCTTCACTAAAATCATGCCTATAGACCATCCCTGGAGACTATTCTAACAGACCATCTCTAAGGACCATCTCCAAACACCATCCCCAGAGACCATCCCAAAAGACAATCACTGAATACCAACTCTGGCGACTATACTTGGAGACCACCCCTAAAGAAAATAAAGAAAGAAGATTTCTAAAGATCATTCCTGGAAATCATTCCTAAAGGCCATCCCAATGGATCATCTCTCTAGATCAACTGGAGACCATCCCTCATGTCCATTTTAAAAACCAGGACTATATGCCATCTATGGACACCATTCCTTTATAATATCCTTAGAGACCTTCCCTGGAAACCATTCCTAAAGAATATATCTTGGAGACCATTTCTAAAAAAAAAAAAACATTCCTAGAGACTATTCCTAAAAACCATCCCAAGGACCATCCCTACAGATCATCCCAAAAGACCATGTCTGAAGACCAACCCCAGTGACCATACTTGGAGACAATCTCTAATGAAAATCTTTGGTGGCCATTTCTAAAGTTCATTCCTGGAGACCATCTCTAAAGGTCATTCTAAAAGACCAACCTTGAAGACTAACCCTGGAGAACATTTTAAAAACCATGCCTATATGCTATCCCTGGAGACCTGTCCTAAAGAATATCTTCAGAGACCATATTTAAAGAGCATCCCTGAAGACCACCTCCAATGGCCATGCCTAGAGACTGTTCTCTGAGACCCTCCCTGGAGAAAATTCCTAAACTCCCACCCTAAAGCCCTAAATTGGGAGATTCTCCCTAAAGAGCATTCCTAGAGACCACTCCTGGGGACCATTCCTGTATTCCCTATTCCTAAAAACCAAAAAAAGATAACCAACACCAATGACCTGCCTAAGAGACCATCCTTTAGACCATCCTTTAGGGCCAGAACATTTCTAAAGACCATGTCTAGAGACCATTAGTTGAGACCCTCCCTGGATAGCATACTTACAGACAATTCCTAAAGACCATCATTGGAGACCAAACTTTGAGATCCTAATAAACATTCCTGGAGACCATGTATAAAAGTCATGCCTAGAAACCATGCCTGGAGTCTATTCCAAAAGACCATTCCAAGAGACCATCCCTGAAGACCATTTTAAAAACCATACCTATATTCCATCCCTGGAGACCATTTCTAATGAATATCCTTAGAGATCTTCCATGAAAGCTATTTCTAAATAATATCATTAGAGACTCTCCCCTATTCCTGGAGACTATTCCTAAAGACCATTTAAAAGGACCATCCATAAAGAACGTGCTAAGAGATAATACCTGAAGAGCAACCCTGGAGACCATTTCTAAAGAACAACAATGAAGAAACTATTTCTAAAATCTATGCATTGATACCATCCCTGGAGACCAGACTTGGAGACAATCCCTAAAGACAATATGTGAAGACCATTTTAAAAAACTGTGGCTACAAGCCATCTCTGGAGACCATCTCCACCTCTGAATGAATGAACTGATTGTCTGGCAGCACTGATGACTGTGGTCATCAAGAACAAGATCCCGCTAATTTAGCATCGGATTGGGTTTGTGCCAGTCTCCAAGAGGCAACAACAGACCCTTTAATATATACATTTATCCATCCCCTTATTTCTACAAATCAGTAACCCAGGTCCCAAGATTTGTTCATTTGCCAAATTCCAATACATAAGTGACTCTGTAGGTTGCTGTAACGGCGGTGCTTTCTTTCGTTTTTGGACTGATTTAGCTGTAAACTAAATAAATGAATGTGAATCAATATGAATTGTGTGTCTCTTGCACCCCCAAGAGCTATTAGAGAGATATTACAGCTATTTAGCAGCTCAAAACAAGGAATGCAGACGGACCTAGAATTTTCGGAGTTCACATTCAGGATTAATTTGATTTGTACAGACCTTTTAACAATAGACCTTGTCAAAAAGCAGCTTTACAAATAGTGTCTAGATCCCGAATGAGCAGCCAGATGTGGCAGCCGCAAGGAAAAACTCCCTGGAGGTGAACCAGGCCCAAATATGGACTGGAACTGACCTAGGTTCTTAACAATTTATATAAAGACAAGTACTCATTAACCTCACCTTGTCGCTCGGTTCCTTCTCTCCGTCGCCGATCTTGGCCAGTGTGTGTACCTGTTCAGGTGTGTTTGTGGCCGTGGGCGTGGGCGTGTCCATGTGCTGGTGCCTGAGACGCAGACATTCGTGGCAACGTGACGAGTCGAAGATGTTCGGCTGGAACTTCGCACACAACTGGTCATCACCAGTGAGAGACATCATGGGTAAGAGGTGTCACCCAACGAGGGAATATACACACTGAGGAAAGAGAGAACACACACACATGTATACACAACACAATGACAATGATTATCACTGTGCTTAAACACTCCACAGTCACCAGATCTCAATCCAGTAGAGCACCTTTGAGATGTGGTGGACCATAAAGGGGTGCACATGGTCAGAAACAATACTCAGGTAGGCTGTGGGGTTTTAACAATGCTCAGTTGGTAGTAAGGGGTCCAAAGTGTGCCAAGAAGCCAGGATGGATCCATGCTTCATTGTTAACACCAAATTCTGACCCGACCATCCGAATGTCCCCGCAGAAATCGAGACTCATCAGACCAGGCAACGTTTCTCTAATCTTCTATTGTCTAGTTTTGGTGAGCCCAAGTGAATTGTAGCCTCAGTTTTGTGTTCTTAGCTGCTGTAGCCCATCTGCTTCCAGGTTTGACATGTTGCACGTTCTGACCTTGATTGTAACGAGTGGTAATTTGAATTACGGTTGTCTTCCGAACAAGGTATTTTCACCCAGAAAACTGCCCTCGCTGGATATTTTCTTTTTAGGACCATTCTCTGTCCCCTACAGATGGCGCTGTGTGTGAAAATCCCAGTAGATCAGCTGTTTCTGAAATGCTTACATTTTTCATTCTCTTTTTGGAAGTGTATGCTTTAAAATGTGTCATATATAAGTTTTAAATTGAAAAAATAAACTGCAACAAAGAAAAAAACTCTTCATCTTTGGTTAACCCTATAATTTCCTGCTACTTAGTGTCACGTTTAGTGAACACACTGTTATCATGTCACTTACTCAGGGACAGCACTGAAACACTAGACACTGCAGACACACTTCACACAACACAACACACACACACACACCCTATTAACATCCAACAATCAGCTCTAATTAAAACATGACTACATGTTAAGGGGTTAATAAGCCATAAAACATGCACTGAGGCCTTACCTACTGCTCTATCCTCTGGACGTGTGTGTGTGTGTGTGTGTAAAGAGTGTATATGAGTGTGTGGTTTTGACAATACTAGGCCTCTTCCCCAGTTACTCTGCCTTATTCACGTGCCCCATTGGCTAAAACAACAATGGAGGCAACAGGACCACCATCGGCCACCATGTTGGATCTGATGCCAATTCACTTTGAATCATTGATCTGTCTGTAGGTGGAGCCAAAATGGCAGCCGCCGCAGACCTAGGGTCAGTATTAAATATCAGACAGCGACATGAGACGGCTAGCAGATGGTACACACACTCACACATCTTATATTAAAGACCAGTCAGTTTATTGATGATAAAACGTATTAAACCTTTATAGAAAAATCCTATAAAATGCTGAGACAGAGATCACTAGTAGATCTTATCCATAGGGACTGGAAACACAGAGTTACATACATACAACTGTGGGTACCACAACACACACACACACACACACACAAAATCAAACTAAACACACACCTGGAAGAGTTACACATCCTCTACAAATCAGCTTTACAATCCACCCAATCAGACCCCAACCTCCCTCTCACCTACATCAGCCCTCCTCCACTATTTTTTATCTGAGCCATCTTCCATCTCCACTCAACCACACCAGTCTAACTCTCTCTTTCCACCAGAACTTCAGCTTCCACCCAACCGGACCAGCCCAACTCTCTTTCTATCTAGCACAATTAGCACAATTCTCTCCATCTTTCCACCAGACCATCAATCTTCACCCAACCTGACCATCACAACTCACTCTCTCTTTCCACCAGATCCAGAGTCCCCATCCAAACAGATCAGCCCCTTTTCTCCACCCAACCACACCAGCCCAACTCTCTCTCTCTCTTCCCACCCAATCTTCAGTCTTTAGCCGACCAGGTCGCTCCTCATTCTCCACCTGACCTGACCACCCCAACTCTCTCTCTCTCTCTCTCTCTTCCCACCCAATCTTCAGTCTTTAGCCGACCAGGTCGCTCCTCATTCTCCACCTGACCTGACCACCCCAACTTTCTCTCTCTCTCTCTCTCTCTCTCTCTCTTCCCACCCAGTCTTCACCCACCTAACCAGACCAATTCTCTCTGTCCTTCCACCAAACCTTCAGTCTCCACACGACTAGATTGGTCTGTAATCTCCACCCGACCAGGTCAGCCATTATTCGTCACCAAACCTGACTATCTAAATGCACTCTCTTTCCACCAGAACTGCAGTCCCCACCCAATCCTTACCGGTCCTCATTCTCCACCTGACCTGACCAGCCCAACTCTCTCTCTTTCCACCAAATTTCTCCACCCCATCAGATCGGTCCTTATTCTCCACCCAACTGTCCAGTCCAACTCTCTCTCTTACCACCAGACCTTCAGTCTCCACCTGACCAGATTGGCCCTTGTTCTTCCACTTGACCTGACCAGCTCAACTCTCTCTCTTTCCACCAAATCTTCAGTCTCCACCCAACCAGATCAGCCCTTATTCTCCACTTGACCTGACCTGACCAGCCCAACTCTCTCTATCTCTCTCTCTCTCTTTTCCCCCAGACCTTCAGTCTCCACCCAACTGTCCAGTCCTACTCTCTTACTACCAGACCTTCAGTCTCCACCCGACAAGATTGGCCCTTATTCTTCCACCTGACCTGACCAGCCCAACTCTCTCTCTTTAAACCAAACCTTCAGTCTCCACCCGATCCTGATGGTTCCTTACTGTCAGATCCTCTGTGTGTATGTATGTATGTATTAATGGAGGTAGGACCTTAAGGTAAATATTCTTTACATCACGTTGAGGTCGTAGCTCCCCTGTGTGATGATATGTAACTCTAACTCTGATCTGTTACTGTATGTAATGTAACACGCACTCTAATGATGATCACACTGCCTGTGAGGAGCAAAACCTCCTCATTATTATTATTACTATTATTTTAAATCATCATTAATGAACATCATCATCAAACAGTCCTAAAGCAGGAAGTTCTCAGTCCTGACTCCGCCCCATCCTGCCAGTCCTTTGGCGTCGTTGCTTCTTAGTGGTTCTGCCGACGCGGTGCTTGTTGCCCGTGGGCCCCGATGACTTCCTGTCACCCTGCTGGCCCCGCCCCCTGAAATCCTGTTTCCCTTTCCTCTTCTTCTGTTTGGTGAAAGAGTTGATGGATGCCGAGAGAGACCGAATCCTACAGACAGTAAGAGATTTATTTATTTATTTATTACATCTGAGTTTATTACATCTGAAAAAACAGAAAAGAAGAAAAAAGAATGAAAAGAGATGAGAAGATAAGAAAGAAAGAAAGAAAGAAAAGTAAAAGAAGATGACAGGAAAAGGAAAGCATAAAGAAAGAGAAAGAAATGAAAGAAGAAAATGCAGGGGAAATGTTTTTTCTCTGAAGGAGGAAAAAACTAAATAAAAGTATGGATAAATGTACAAGAAGAAAGTACAGTAAGTACAAGTGGAGTAGAAAATGGTGAAAATAAGCAAAAAAGTATAAAAAGAAAAGAGGGGAAGAAAAAAAACCCAAGAAAGCTCTGACAGTAGGGGAGAAGACATAACAATATAGCCTAATAAGCAATGAATAGGCAAATTAAAGATAGACGTTAAATAATTTTAAAAAAAGAAAAAGCCAACAAAAAGAACATAAGTACAATAAATCTGTAAAAACAAACAAACTAAAAGAACAAAAAAACAGGAATGGGACAAGAAGAGAAGGTGAAACTCGTAAAGAAATTAAAGAAAAAAGGACAGAAGTAAAACAATGGCAAAAACAAAAGTGGACATTGAAGAAGAAAGAAAGAGAACGAAGGAAATGTAAAAAACTTAAGAAAAAGGGTAGACAAAACATAAAAAGGCAAGAGAGGAAAGGGAGTAAAGAAAAGGAATTATATATAAAGCAACAGACAAAAACAAAGAAAGAATCAAAAGATGGAAAGCTACTAAAAATATCAGAGAAAGAAATACAGAAAGTAGTACAGAAAAAAATAACAGAAATGAAGGCAGGAGGAAAATAATAGCAAAAAGAAAAGAATACTAAAACTACATTTAAAAAAGCAGTGAAAGAAGAACATTTGAAAAAGGACCAAAACAATGAAGGAAAAAGAAGGTAGAAGGCTTGAATGTAGAAAGAAAGTGAGACAGAAGGGAAGAACAAAGTGTTGTGGGGAAACAATATAAAGGAGTAAAGAAGAAAAGAAAGTAGGCAGGTAAAAAAAAAACTGGAAGAGATGCATGGCATAAAAGACAAAAAAAGGAAAGAAGCAGGTAACAAGAGAAAAGATGGAAAGATGGCAAGAAAAGAAAAATGAAGAAAACAAAAAAAAAAAACAACCAACCAAACAAAAAAACAACCCAGAAATTTGGGAGAATGAAAAAAGTGAAGAAGGAAAAATAAATTATGCAGTTTAAAAAAAAGAGAGTAAAGACATGAAGCAATGCAGCGTGTTACTTTTTGGAAAGAAGAGGGTGTCCAGCTTTTTTTGGCAGTGCTTTTGCTTCGTTATCACTCTTCTTCTCTTCATCCTCTTCCTCACTCCTTCCAGCTTCCTGCTACAAAAGCACACAGAATTACGGATTTCCCTCCTTGGATTTTACCCCCAAAAGCCGCCGCCCTCGCCTCTCGCCTCTCGCTCTCGCCTCTCGCTGAACATGTGACAGATGTCCTGCCAGTGATTACATTCTATATAGAAGTCTCTCTCCGTTCACCTTAGCTACACTCATGCTTATTAAAACCACTTCCTCATCTTAGATGAGAAGACTCATGTCACTCTTGGTACACCAGTCTATTAATAAAACATCATTACTGCGTCTAAATCAAGTTCAAAACAAAGAGCACGCTATAGCCTGATTGGTGGTTGCTTCTCATTTCTTTTGGGTTTTTTAAATGTTTTTTAAGGCCAAGAGGAACACCAGACTGCACATAATGTAGTGGAGTAAAAAGTATTAGACTTGAAATGTAGTGGAGTTAAAGTGAAAAGCCACCCAAACTCGATAACCTCAGAACATGAGGAAATGTGTCTCGGTTCTCAACGCACTTGCTTAAACTTGTACGAGTCAAACCACATGACTCGTTCCAGTTGAAACTTGATACTTGGCTAATGTTCCCAGTGTGTTTATTGTGTTGTTCTTTATTTTTACATCTACAATACATCTACAGTATCCTCAGTGCAAATAAATCTCCGTGGGTCCTAAAAAGGTAATAATTAGAGTTCACCAATAGAGCAAGTGTTTTGCTTTTACTTTTCACTTTCAATCCATGACTCACCAAATTACTTGAGATTTTTCAATGCTTTATTATAAAATAAGCTTTGTGTTCATGATTTGGGGTAACTGTAGTTTAATTTAAGTGTTAATGTGTAATTGGCTCCTCTATGATCCAGTACAGACTCTATTAAACTCATCAGTTCATGATATATGGATTTGCTGAACATATCCCCATCATAAATCAGCTCCTGTACAGTACAGCTCCATTAATGCTGACATTGCCTCATACAGGGGGATTTTCTGGGGGATTTTCTGGCGTCTGGAACCCATCGTTCCATTTACATTATTCCTTATGGGAAACATTTGCTCGGTACTCATCGTTTTGGGCTCTCCTTCTGGAACGAATTAACAAGAAGAACCGCACCAAGGACAGTTTTAGTGTACTTTCTTTTCCTTCTTTTTTTAACCAGTGCTTTTTACATGAAGCCGTACCTGATTGGACAGCGGCTCCAGCAGCCGAGAGCCTGATAGGTCCAGGTCGCTGATGGTCGTCACGGTGACGGTGTGGTTGGGGTGATCGTACTGCACACTCTCCGTCTGAGAGGTGATGGCGTCGCCCAGTTCGTCGGCCTCCTCTGAAACCAAATGCCTTTGTTTACACACCGAGATTTTACACACACTTCAACACACACTGTCACCTATGTATTACCGAGAGCTTCTGTCCTCTCCTTCAGCATCTTCAGGTATTCCTTATGTCTCTAAAACAAACCCAAAACATTATAAAGTTATTATAAAATAATAATCCATACTCTCTCAGTACATCAGTAATGTCTCTCTCTCACCTCCTCCCTCACTCGCTTCTGCTCCTCCCTCAGCTTGTTCTTCATCTCCTCCACCGCCGCCTTACGTCTCTCCACCTTCCTCCTGTGGAAGCCGGTGAGAAACTCTCTGTAACGTGCGCGCGCACGCGCACACACACACACACACACACACACACACACACACACACACACACACACACACACACACACACACACACACACACACACGGCATTCAGAGGGAGTGCTCCCTACTGGACAGGTACGGCGTTACAATGCTGAACAGAACAGATCTGAACATGAAAAAAATGTGAGAAAACCAAGAGGTGGAGATAATCAGTGTCTCATTACCTGTGTAGTGCACTATATAGGGAGTCTAATGTCTTATTAGTGCACTACATAGGGTGTATAACCTCTTATTAGACATGTAGTGCGCTATATAGGGAGTATAATCTCTTATTAGTGCACTATATAGGCAGTATAATCTCTTATTAGACGTGTAGTGCACTATATAGGGAGTATAGTCTCTTATTAGACGTGTAGTGCACTATATAGGGAGTATAATCTCTTATTAGTGCACTATATAGGGAGTATAGTCTCTTATTAGACGTGTAGTTCACTATATAGGGAGTATAATCTCTTATTAGTGCACTATATAGGGAGTATAGTCTCTTATTAGACGTGTAGTGCACTATATAGGGAGTATAGTCTCTTATTAGACGTGTAGTGCACTATATAGGGAGTATAATCTCTTATTAGTGCACTATATAGGCAGTATAATCTCTTATTAGACGTGTAGTGCACTTATATAGTGGATAATAGTCCTCTTATTAGACGTGTATGTGCACTTATAGGGAGTATATCTCTTATGAGTGCACTATATATGCAGTATAATCTCTATTAGACGTGAAGTGCACTATATTAGAGGGAGTAATACTTCTTTTTAGTGCACTATTAGGCAGTATAATCTCTTATTAAGACGTTAGTGCACTATAATAGGGTGTATATCTCTTATAGACTGTATGCACTAATAGCGAGTATAGTCCCTCTTATAGACGTTTAGTGCAACTATATAGCAGTATAATCTCTTATTAAGACTTGGTAGTGCACTATAAGGGAGTATAGTCTCTTATTTAGTGCACTATATAGGCAGTATAATCTCTTATAGACGTGTATTGCACTATATAGGGAGTAATAATCTCTTATTAGTGCACTATATGGCATGTATAATCTCTGATTAGACTGTCGTGCACTATATAGGAGTTAGTCCTTACTAGTGCACTATATATGGCAATTGATAATCTCTTATTAGATGTGGTAGTGCACTATATAGGGAGTATAAATCTCTTATTAAGTGCACCTATCTAGGCAGTAGAAGTAATCTCTTATTAGACGTTAGTGCCTTAGATAGGGAGTATAACTCTTTTTAGTGCATAGATAGGCAGTATAATCTCTTATTAGACTGTAGTGCCCTATATAGGGAGTATAATCTCTTTTTAGTGCACTATATAGCAGTATAATCTCTTATTAGACGTGTAGTGCACTATATATGAGTATAGTCCTCTTATTAGTGCACTAATATAGGAGTATATCGCTTTATTAGACGTGTAGTGCACTATATAGGAGTATAATCTCTTTTTGTGCACTAGAATATGCAGTATAATCTCTTATTAGACTTGTATTCACTTATAAGGGAGTAATAATCTCCTTTTAGTGCACTATAATGGGTGTATAATTCTCTTAGTGACGGGTTAGTGCACTATAATAGGGCATATAATCCTCTTATTAGACCGTGTAGTGCACTATATAGGCAGTATAATCTCTTATTAGACGTTATGCCTATATAGGGAGTATAATCTCTTATGATGCACTATATATGCATTAGTATAATCTCTTAGTAAGACGTTAGTGCACTATATAGGGATATAATCTCTTTTAGTGCACTACTATAGGCGTATAATCTCTTATTATAGACGTGTAGTGGCACTATATAGGGAGTATAGTCTCTTATTAGTGCACTAATAATAAGGCAGTATAATCTCTTATTATACGTGTAGTGCCTATATAGGAAGTATAACCTTTTTAGTGGCACCTATATAGGCAGTATAATCTCTTATTAGACGTGTAGTTCACTATATGGGAGTATAATCTCCTTTTAGTGCACTATATAGGCAGTATCATCTCTTATTAGACGTGTAAGGTGCACTATATAGGGTGTATAGTCTCTTATTAGACGTGTAGTGCACTATATAGTGAGTATAGTCTCTTATTAGACGTGTAGTGCACTATATAGGAGTATAGTCTCTTATTAGGACGTTTAGTGCACTATAGGGGGTATAGTCTCTTATTAAGACGTGTAGTGCACTTATAGGGAGTATAGTCCTTATAGACGTGTAGTGCACTATATAGGGAGTATAATCTCTTATTAGTCCACTATATAGGGAGTATAATCTCTTTTAGTGCACTATATAGGGTGTATAATCTCTTATTAGACGTTTAGTGCCACTATATAGGGTTGTATAGTCCTCTTATTAGACGTGTAGTTCACTATATAGGATATAATCTCTTATTAGTGCACTATATATGGAAGTATAATCCTTATTAGTGCACTATATAAGGGTTGTCGAATCTCTTATTAGACGTGTATGCACTATAATAAGGGTGTATAGTCTGCTTATTAGGACGTGTAGTGCACTATATAGGATATAGTCCTCTTATTGACGTGTAGTGGCAACTATATAGGGTGTATAGTCTCTTATTTCGACTTGTGCACTATATAGGTGTATAATCTTTATTTAGACTGTATTGCACTATATAGGGATTATATCTCTTATTAGTAGACGGTAAGTGCACTATATAGGGAGTATAATCTCTTATTAGTGTCACTCATATATAGGGTGTATAATCTCTATTAGACGTGTAGTGCACACACAACTATATAGGGTGTATAATCGCTTATTAGACGTGGAGTGAACTATATAGGGATATAAAGTCTTCTGTATTGAACATGTACTGCACTATATAGGAGTATAATCTCTTTTAGTGCACTAAATAGGGTGATAATCTCTTATAGGACGTGTAGTGCACTAATAGGGTATGGATAATCTCTTATTAGTGCACTATATAGGAGTATAAGCTCTATTAGTGCACTATATAAGGGTGTATAATCTCTTATTAACGTGTAGTGGCACTATATAGGGAGTATATCCTCTTATTAGACGTGTAGTGCACTATATAGGGCATATAATCTCTTATTAGTGCACTATATATGGAGTATAATCTCTTCATTAGTTGCACTATATAGGGTGTATAATCTTTAGTATGGCACTATATAGGGAGTAATAAATCTGCTTATTAGTGCACTATATTAGGGTGTTTATAATTCCTTATTAGTTGCACTATATGGGAGTAATAATCTCTTATTAGTGCACTATATAGGGTGTATAATCCTCTTATTAGACGTTTAGTGCACTTATATAGGGAGTATAATCTCTTATTAGTGGCACTATTTAGGGAGTATAAAAATCTCTTATTAGTCACTATATAGGGTGTATAATCTCTTATTATAGTGCACTATTATAGGGATTAATAATCTCTTATTAGTGCACTATACTAGGGTGTATTCTCTTATTAGTGCACTATAATAGGGAAGTATAATTCTCTTATTAGTGGCTCTATATAGGGTGTAAATCTCTTATTAGACGTGTAGTGGCACTATATATGGAATATACTCTCTGTATAGTGCACTATATAGGGAGTTAATCTCTCCTTAGTGGCACTAATAGGGAGTATAATCTCTTATAGTTCACATATAGGGAGTAATATGGATCTCTTATTAGACGTGTAGTGCACTATATAGGGAGTATAATCTCTTATTAGACATGTAGTGCACTATATAGGGAGTATAATCTCTTATTAGACGTGTAGTGCACTATATAGGGAGTATAATCTCTTATTAGACATGTACTGCACTATATAGGGAGTATAATCTCTTATTAGACGTGTAGTGCACTATATAGGGAGAATAATCTCTTATTAATAAATGTTTTTATTACTTACTGTCGGTCTTTATCGTCGAACACGAGCACGCGTTTTTTCTGTCTGCTTTTGGCTCCGGGTTTGAGCTTCTTAGGTCCTGCTTTAAATCCCCCATTCTTCTTGTTTTTCGCCATCACGTGTAGGATTAACTCTCACTCCTTGTGTCGCTTTCAACACAGTCCGTCCTGCCCACTGCGCTGCGCAACTCAGTTCCTACTCATATTTCATTACGCTCAAACGATTTGTTTTCATTTTATTTCATACCTTATACCGTAAACTCCCTAATAATGTTCCACATGACACAGAGAACTCTCTATAGATTTAAACATGCTATAAAATCCATTTGGATGAATCATATTTCTGTTTATATCACAATAAAAGTCGAATATTGTTTAATCCCAGGAAAAAAATGTACTGTGAAATTTGACAGTAGAACCATGAAGTGGCCAAATTACCACCAAAATTCACCGTACAACTGTGAAATCATTCATGGTCAGTTCACAGTCCACCAAGCTTACAATTGTACTATGAAATTTCACAGTAGAACCATGAAGTGGCCAAATTACCATCAAAAATTCATATTAGAACTATGAACTTCATGGTCAAACTTTAAAATTTCACATTAAAACGGTCAAGCAATTCACAGTTTTACTATGAACATTCAAAGTACATTTTTTCCTGGTAATTTGAGAACAATCTGAAAACAACCTATTTTGCACTTAGACGGTGAAACTAGTCTCCTTAAGCCCTTAATAAAGATAAAAAAAACATCCCAGTCTGTCCTAAAAGACATTTTAGATAATTTATTAAGACATAATAAGGAATCTGGTACGATGTTAATTAATTTAGATGGAAATCAAAGTCTCTTAATTCACATTAAGGCTTTGTTTTGACAACGTAATACATTTCGGAAGAAAATAATGTGCGTTTATTTTAATGAAGTATTTAACCGTGACTGTACTGTAGTAGAAGCAGTTAATGTAATTCTACATTTAGCCGACGGGTGGCAGTGTTTTGTTGTTGGTGGCACTGTTCCGTCCCTGGTGTAAATTGAAACCGAAACTATTGATGTGGAAAACGATTGATTAATTTTATAGTTTAAATGTTTAACGTGTTCAGTAACAGTACTTATTTATAGGGTTTCAATTCTAGCATTAGCTTGTTAGCTGTTTGAGGTCGCCTGATATAGCTCAATAAGCTAATGCTAACCGTGATTTCGTTGCGTTTTTGGAATCTGAATCAGTTCTAAAATATGTGAACGCTTGTGTTTAACAGGTACATTTACATTTACAGCATTTAGCAGACACCCTGATCCAGAACGACTTACAGAAGTGATTTTACTTCTTCTTAGTAGACGTTAATACCTCATGCTGGTACAAATGAACAATAACACAAAAACACAGCCAACTAAATCTTGTTAGGACTTGATGTGGGTAAATCCACAAAACAAAGTTTCTGTTAAAATACAATTTCTCATTGTGACAGCAGGTCCTGCAGATTTACATTTACCACGGTTAGCAGAGGGTCTTATCCAGAGCAACTTACAACTGATACTGTTTAATAAAGTACACTCTGAGCAACTGAAGGTAAAAGGCACTGTACAAGGGCCCAACAGTGGCAGCTTGGCAGTGGTGGAGCTTAACCCCCCCTTCCGGAGTCAATAGTCCTGCACCTTAACTAGTCAGCACCTTAACAGGACTAACACAACCATTCTTTCCAACTTCCCTGTCCTTCTTGCCAGAAAATCAGTGCCTGGTCAACTCACTTGATGTGAAGAAGTAAAGAGAGCAAAAAACAACAACAACAACAACAACAAAAAAGGAACATCCTCCCAATGAAATTAACATTGTTCCTCTAGAGCAATTTTATGACAATCATGATTATAAAGAAACCCCAGAAAACAAAGAAACTCTGTATGTTTTAGTTCTTGTTGAACTTGATAAGCGTGATCCTTGGGCCGTAACTACAGCAGAGCCCAAGAACACATGAATACAGTGTCTTGTTACCATTGTAACAAGCAGGTTCCTATTCCAATTCATGTTGGCTCTTTGTTTTTACCAGGCATGGCTTTTTTACTGCCATGTCTGCTTCTTCACATCCAAGATCTATGACAGAGTGTTCAAGCTCTTGCTGACTTGTGTAGAGGAAAGGATCAGAGGCTTTACTTTGCTCAGGTTAACTTTATTAACCAGCTTCAATCATGCAACAGCATACACACACACTTCAGTAACGGAGTTGTGTTATTCCCCATCTCCCCCGACTCTGTACTGCCGTAAATGACATAGTACAAGCGCCAACACATTTATACTACCGTATATGACAACTTGGTCCTCCCATGTTGAAAACAGGGAATTAAGAAGCGAAGTTGAAATTGAGAACCTTGTAGAACACATTTTTAATACTGAAGATGAAGGATCTGAGGAGGACTCTCTGAAGTAGAGAGGGAGCCATGAAAATGTCTAAAGGTTTTCCAACTTTCACTGTAAAAGCATTGTCCCCAAGCCTCCTGACCAATCATGCTAAATTGAACCATAGACATAGGCTTTAGCGGTGTCCATACTTCAACTTTGAGTTTGGTCTCTGAGGCATCCATCATCACATTTTGTGGAGGAGGGGAGTGAGGGATTAGGATTACAGGACGCAGATCTTTCCAATTCATTCCAGTGATGGATTGCAGGTTCTTCTGGTGTAGCCCCTCCCACAACAACATCACAGAGAGATGGTGGCTAACCGGCAGCACAGGATGCAAGATGGAACCAACCCTAGAAAGAATGCCAATTCATTGCAGAGCACAAGCACACACATACTCAGTCACACTGGGAAACTTTAGAGACAACATGCATTTCTTTAGAATGTGGGAGGAACCCATGATGATATAGGATGAACATGCAAAGCCCTGGTTGGGACTTGAAAAAATGGCTCTGTGGAGGTTTTATGCAAACCACTGCACCATTGTACTACCCCAAATACTAATAAAAATAAATATTTTTTCTTCACTCATATTGTCATACTGATTTTGTAATTGGTAATGGAAAACATTTTATGAAGTTATAGAAAAATGCGAAATAGATGCATTTACACTAGTGGTCTGAGACTTTTGCCCCTTATGTACATACCAAGCTAAACCAATTTCATACAAAGGCAATGCTTCAAAGTCGTAATTACCTTAATAAATGTGCAGTGCTTCACAATTTGGAAAGAATGATATAATGAAAGTGTCGGGTTGAGGATGAACTTTGTATAGTCACTAAATCACAAGCAGGACATGAAAGAAATATAAAGTTCAATTAAATTCAATTCAAAAGTGAAAGATCAAAAGCAAGTACATTTATTTTAAGTAATAATAATAATAATAATACAACTCTTAACTAAAACAATAATTATTTGCCATGCAAGGAACCTTGAACCTTGAAGTTGATCTTTTTGTTCCAGTCTCAACCTACAGGATTAATTTGAGCCTTGCTTGGCTTAAGGTGTATCAGGAAGGGTTTTTTTGCCCCTGTTACCTTTGGCAACAGTGTTTATCGTTAAAAGCATTATACAATTATTAATTGGCTCGGTGGGTAGCATTGCCGCCTCACAGCAAGAAGGTCCTGGGTTCGATCCCAGGGTGGAGCGGCCTGGGTCCTTTCTGTGTGGAGTCTGCATGTCCTCCTCGTGTCCGCGTGGGTTTACTCCGGGTACTCCGGTTTCCTCCCACAGTCCAAAGACATGCATGTTAGGTTAATTGACTACACTAAATTGGCATTGACTTGAGTGTATGAGTGAATTGTCTTGAGATAACCTTGTGTATGGATGTAACCTTGTGTGTGTTGCTGACCATGGCCACTGATGCTGATAGTGACGTTAAATAAGTCAATGAACGAACGAACGATCTTACCAGTAGACCTGCCAGGGCACAACTGCATTTTCATATGAATTGTATTGTACAGAAAAGGTTTCTCTTTTCTGTCACACCCTGGTTACACAGTTGACCTTTCAACAAAGTGTGTAAATAGTACCTGTTGCCTGATTGGAATGACAACCTGCTGACACATCACTGCTTCAGAGGTATTAAAGACGTGTTATTCCGTCTTTACTCTCTGCCTCAGGTAAGTTAATCTCTCTCTCTGATTTCTGTAGAAATGTAGAAAAAAATAATAGCAGAAGAACAACTTAAAGGAGAATCTATTTAACTCATTAATAAAAGTATTATGTAAGTTTCAAATCACATACAATATGAAATAAAGTAAATTATAAAGTTAATATTTAAATACTTAGTGGAACTATAATTAAATGTATGTTTTATTAATATCAATTAATATTTACTTAATTCTGTTATACATCTTTGTCATGTTTTCCTTCTCACAAATAAATGTTAAACGCTCATGAAATATAAAAGTTCAATAAGAGTAAATGTATCAGACTTTACATTGTTATAGTGTATTTTCTCTTTTCCTCCAGTTTCAGTCTGCTCTTCTCTGTTTACCATAGAAAATGGCGGAGGCATTAGCTGGTAAGATCTGATCTGCTTAATATAAATGCAAACACAGTATGTACAAAACAATTTAAAATGAAACCTGTTAACTTAATGAATAACTTGTGTCAGAGTGCTGTCTGACTTTCTCCTTCCATACTCAATGGTGGCAGAACCAAACATTAAACAGAGTGTAGATGGTAATGACAGAGCAAACAGGAACTCTGGTAGCTCTAGCAATACTGACCTTTAGGGGTTTATGGGATGTGTGATATGTTTCGTTGTGTGATATGTCCCGAATCCTTCAAAATGTAATATTATATCACAGTAAATGTAATAATAGTAATTTTGGGAAAAAAAACATTTTGGTAAATCCAGTTAATAAACACATTGAAAGGCACTGCTTTATTTCAAACTGCTTTATTTGAAGCTGTTGTCCCCAATATAAAGGGAACTTGACTTCACTAACCTGCTTGTGGCTCAGTATTAGACCAGGTTTTTGATGAGTTCCTCAAATTTAAGAGGAACTCATCTTAAATTTGATTTTGTTGCATGGAGACAGTTTTAAAAAGCATTCAGCCAAACCTTTTTGAATGTGACAAGACTCTCAATTTACTTGTAAAACTTGATTTACTGGTTTCCTCATTGGCCTACTTCATAATGCTGCTTAGCACGCTTCATTTTAAGACAAAAATTGTTTATACGCTTGCTCCCTAAAGCTACAACCACCAAAGCTGTATTTATAGATGTTTTTCTACTCAGTATCAGGTTTTAAAACCATTTTATGTCCACAAAACAAAAGTGTCACTCACATGTAAAGAATAAAAGCTGTGCCAACTCTACACACTATTTCTACACAATATTCTACAATCACATACTTTACATACTGCGTAGTCTTACATGACATCATAAGAGAAAGAAAGAGGCAGAAGAGGTGTCACAGACATAACAGCACCCTTAGACATCAGTGATCCAAAAGTCACAACCTAAGTGGTCATGTAAGAGAGGTGAAGCTACAGCAAATAACATGATTATTTAACAAAATTCTCTTTTGGGGGAAAAGCACGCTGATTTTTATGAGGAGTCGTGCTCCCGATGCTAGGGGGTTTCGTCGGTTTGGCTTGGGCAGGCTTGGTGCAATCGCACATGTGCCAGCCCTTGCATGCTTGACTGAACCTGAAACCTCACCAGTCTCACTTGTGTTATATCATGGTTTGTGTTTTTTAAGGGACAGTAGGTAGCTGGCGGTTTGAAGACTGTCAGCAACAATACGATTTAGAGACCGGAGGTAACCTGGTTAGGGCTTAGAAGACAGAGTAGGGTCAGATTCCTCACGCTTCACTCCCGTTTCCTCCACGGTCTCGCTGTCATCCTCGGCGGCTTTGGCCCGCTCGCTGTTGCTACGCACGCCCCCTGCCTTCTCCCTCATTCGCTGCCAGCCGTTCGGGCTTTAGACTACCCCTTCCTCACCAAGATCATGGGAAGTAGCACTCCCCATGCGATTGCATTTTAAAAGGACACTGTGCTGCCAACGGAGCCTCGTCCTTTTCACTTCCGCGTCTGTGTCACACTTCGTGTATGGAGAACCGTGAGTCGCCTTTGCGGTGCTCTGCTCGGGTTCCATGACTCTCCACAGGCGCGGACACGGTTATGTCGGAGTTTTTGTTGGGGTTTTTGTTAATTTCTCCTCAGTGATTGAGTGGCGCATTCGGTTTACAAAGTGGCAACCAACACATCCCCCCAGGGTTCGATCCTCAGCCAATGAAGTTGTTTTATTTACTTTTACTTTTTATTGTGTATATAGTTTCTTTCTTTGGATTATATTTTGGTTCACCTATTCCATCTGGAGCTAACTGCATTTGGGTCTTTTATGGATTTATTTACCAAATCAATAATTGAGGATTTTAATTAGAATTATCATACATGTTTCCAAAGTTTACTTATTATACATTTGCTCTGCTACAGGTCCCTCTCAGGTTCCTGATGACTCCACCATCAGGATTTTACTGTTGGGAAGATGCGGATCTGGGAAAAGTTCCTCTGGAAACACAATACTGGGAAAAGAAGCCTTCAAGAGCCCCAGACGTTACAAAGAGAAAGTGACCAAAACATCTGAAGAACAGAGCGGTGATGCAGCAGGACGGAAGGTGTGTGTGATCGACACTCCAGACCTGTTGGATCCAGATCTCTCTGAAGATCAGCTGAAAGAAGAGAAAGATAAACTGGTGTCTCTCTGTCAGTCTGGTCTTCATGCTGTGCTGCTGGTGGTTCCTGTTGGAGAAGATCTGCAGAATGAGGAGGAGGTGCTGAAGTTCATTAAAGAATTATTAGGTCCAGACATTCAGAGATATACCATGATGCTCTTCACACGGGGGGATGACCTGGAGGATGATGAGACCATTGAACAGCTTATCAAAAAAAAAGGTCTGCAGCAGCTGTTGGACAGGTGCTCTGGGATGACCCATATGTTTGAAAACAGACACATTGCTGGTGATCAGGTTGCAAAGTTACTACGAAAGGTCGATACTGTGATAACAAAGAATGAGGGTCATTTTACCATCAATATACGGAGAAACAAAATCATAGATTTTGCCATTCAGGGTATGTCTGACCTGAACATTGTTTTGCCAGAATTTATCACTACTGTTCAGTAGCCATTTGTTTATATTTTTGATATTGGCATCTACTGGTTTTCCTGGTCTGGGAAATGGAACATAGTCTGTGTCACATGTTAAGTCCTAAATCTTCTGATATTAATAGTATTTTTTGTTCTGAGAGAATACTTTAAAATGATACAAAAGGTATATTTGGTTGCATTTGATGGAAAAGATGGATATTGCATGGATGTTGCATACAGAGATCTGTTTAGCTGTTGAGAGCTTTAGCTGTTGAAATGTTACATATAGTTGTACCCGCTGACCTGTCAGACCACAGGATATTGCAGAATGATATTAGGGATGTTGCTGACAAGGTGTTACAAACAGGCATGTTTGGCTATGCTGTATGAAATGGAGGCCAGTAGGGGATCGTCCACCCGTTCTGCAACAGCAACCCATAACTGCCCTATATAGGACTGCTGTCCCATTGAGGACACACTCACACCTGTGCCTGGAATAGGCACTGTCTCAAGGCTTGGTCTGTCCAAAATCAAATCTATCATTTGTGGTTTCAACCCCAATAAGGAGAGTGAATCCACCTGTTTTCAGTTACAGACCCCGCTCTGGCATGCAATGCAAATACGGCAAACAGAGTAAGGGGGCAAACAAATATTTATTTGACAGAGTTCTGGTAGGGAGGGAGAGAGGGAGAAAAGAGACTGTGGCAACCAGTGAGCTGACAGGTGGTCCAGGAGGGTCAGCCTTAATGCATGTCGAGAGGATCCTAGCTGGGCTGGCAAGATCGAGTAGGAGGCAGGGGGCAGGAACTCAGTCCACCCGTATAACAGTGGGATGAGGGTCCGGATGGGACCAGACATGCAGGGTCCAGTAAGCTGTCGGAACACTTGACATCAGAGTTTCCTACAGGGGTGACAAATCAATTAGAAGGCTGAGCAGAATGAGACAAGACCAGTCTAAAGGAGAAAAGTCTCAACAAGAAGAACCCATGTGACTCTTATCCTCTGGAGTCCATCATGGTGAAGGAGATGCAGATGGAGGAAATCATTAGGGATCGCTGGTGAGACGAGGAAGGCGAGTACCAGGTTCAGGGCACAAGCACAGATCTGCAAAGTTAGCACACAGTCTCAGAAGAGAAGGGATGACAGGACAGACGGAAACCAAAAACGAGCAGACATAACCAAATCCTATCATCTATAGTTACCAGAGGAAAATGTTTTCCTTGTGGTTTCAACATTCATCAGACTGATCCTGTAACCTGTTCTGTGTACTGCTACTTTTGCATGACTGAACAAAATTAACCTCAAATTTGTTTATTTTTTCTATTTTCCAGTATCAGGAAATTTGACTGCTGAACAAATATCAGAGTTCATGCAGTTGTTGAAGAAGGAAGAGGAAAAAGTTCCAAAAGTAAGACTAGTTCTGCTGGGAAAGACTGGAGTTGGAAAAAGTGCTTCAGGAAACACCATCCTTGGCAGAAATGTTTTTAAGTCTGAGGTCGGCTCAGACTTTCGAACAGTCGAATGCCAAGCTGCAACCAAACAAAGATGTGGAAGACAAATCACAGTGATCGACACACCTGGAATATTTGGTACCAAGCTTTCTGAGAAACAGGCAAAAGAGGTTATAGTGAAGTGCATGGCCCATGTCTCTCCAGGACCTCATGTTATCCTGATTGTCATAAACTTGGCTGTTCGCTTCACTCTAGAAGAAAAACAGGCAGTTGAGTTAATCAGAGAAGCTTTTGGAGAGGAGGCCCTCAAATACACCATGATCCTGTTTACCCACGAAGACGGTCTCGAGAGAAAAAACATCAGCCAGTACTTACAGGAAGACAAATCAGGTCTCAAAGATCTGGTGGAACAGTGTGGAAGAAGATACCACTGCCTCAACAACAAGTCCTGCAGCTACCCACAATTCAAAGAGCTCCTCAAGAAGATTGACAGAATGGTTACTGAGAATGGAGGGAGCTTCTACACAAATGAAATGCTGCAGAAAGTGGAAAGAGAAATTAAATCACAAATGTTACAGAATCTTAAGAGAGGAATTAAATACTGGATAGATCAGTTAAGAATGGGAGTTAACAGAAATGCAGCTGAAGTTCTGAGCGACATCAGAAACGAATCCATCCGTGATGTAATACAAAGTCAAATCTTGATCACATTTATGACGCTTCTATGTAATATTTTTATTTTTAATAAACCACCCTGTCATATCCAGTAAGTGAAGGCGATCAAGGGACAAGTCACAAGAAAGTCAGAACAGATGAGAGGCTTTAATGGTGTTATAATTCCATGTGTTTTATGACACTAATATGTTTTCTTGATATGATAGATTGAAGTACAAGTGTTTAAAACTGCATCATTATAAAATAGAATCCACAATAAAGAAGTTTAGGAATGCTCTACTAATTTGTGATTGAATAATAAACGTTAGAATAATGTACAGATTAAAGATGCACATTGTTTTTTAGGATGTGTAAGAAACTCACTGTATGTTACGTGTACTGTAATAGTTTTGTTAGTTGGTACAACAGAAAAAATGACACTGACAGTGACCTAATGTTTTATCCCCGTTAATGAGGTCAGGAATGTTTTTATTTAGACTTAACTTGTTAGAATTTGCTTTAGTGGAACCAGGTTTTTATTTTTGTTATCTAGGCATAACAAGATTGTAAAAGTCACTTCTGTCATTCATGGTTTATGTAGTGGTGATGTATAATGCATATAAACTGTCATATAAACTGTCATATAAACTTTTATTTTTACGTCTCATTTTTTAGTTTTACTTCGTATTTTCTATGTGTCTTTCATTTTATACTGGTGTGATTCTCTGCACTTCCCTTAATCAGCTTTGAATGATGGTTCATGTTTAGATATAAAAAGTGTCTGAATGGTTATTGATACATTTTCATGCTTTATTTCTTTGTTGCTTTTCCTTTCTCCTAAAATCAGTGACTCTTTGTGTTAATACTCGTTCCTGCAAGACCACAATAAATCAGATAAAGACAATTTTGGCATTGTTTGGATTAATAAAGACTCCTAATTATATTATGTTATACTGTAAAATGACAGTGTACACCTGGTATCAAAATGGCATGACATGGCAATTATTTATGTAATCGTTTTTACAATGGAACATTGTCTGAAACAGCTTTACAAATATCTAGGCTCACAGGCACAATTGAGCAAGCCTATGGTGACAGTGTCAACAAACCATACAAGATGTTGCTAAAATTTTAAAGCACAAACTCCATGGTTTCATTTTAAGTGTAGTGTGCTGATGTACAAAGCCAAGCTTTCTGCATCTAGTCATACTGCCAAAGACTGGAACTGACCACTTAAATATAAGTGTCAAACATCCCTTCCAGCTTCCAACTAAGACCATCAAAATATCCAACAGCAGCTCCATCATCCTCATAGGCTCAAGCAATCCAGCTTATCCAGAGTTACGAACAAAAGCAACCTTTGGGCAACAGTGGCAAGGAAAGACTCCCTAAATTTTGTAAGGAAAAAACCTTTGGCGGACCATGACTCAAACAGGTGTCACACTTCTTGGTGTCACACTGTTGGCACAGAAGGAAAAGGGAGGCAGACGTAAACACAAGTGACGAGGGTTTATTTACAGTGGATATATTAAATAATACAAACAAACCACACAGACATAAACTAAGAACGATGACAAACACAACAAACAACATCTAACACGAGACAGACAACCAAGGCTAATGATAATGCAGGCAAAACTATGCTAAGACTTATGCTAACGTGACAAACAAAGCTAACAAGGCTAACATGCTACAAGAAGGCTACAACATAGAAACAATAACAAAAGATGACTAGAGACTAACACATGGGAACAGAGACTAAGTCAGGCTCGGAGACGGGTGACGTGCTCTGGACGTCCTCCGATGTGGGCGCACCCTGGATGTCCTCCGAGGCAGATGTCATCACAGTGACGAGCTCAGGGGACACCGCCATGTTGGACTCCGGAGCTGGTGTGGCTGCATCAGACTCTGGAGATGCAGGTGGTGAGATGGCCCACGATCCCACGATCGCGAGTCCCTGTGCCACTGCCGAGTCGACAACTCCCAGCACAGCCAGCAAGTCCATGATCAGTCTCTCCAGCCCAGGCTCCTCAGCTATACACGCTGCAAATCCCATCGCCTCTCTGGAGGAACGCACAGATTCCAATACCCCCTGAAGTATCTCATGGCTTGCTCCTTGGCCAGGTGAGTTGGGGTCAAAAGCAAACTTGGGGGTGCAGGTGTCTCGCTGGGGCTAAAGAGTGTCGAATCTGGCTAGTGTAAGGCGATGAGGGCGTGGTGCTAGCAAGTGTGGGCTCAGGCTTCGAGCTAGTGAGCGTGGGCTCTGGCACTGAGTTAATGGGCATGGGTCTCCACTTCCTTCGGTGCTTCTTGGCAGAGCGGGAGAGTCCACTGTTTGGGTTCTGGAGGGTACAGGCTGGACTGGCAACCTCCATTTCTGAGTCCAGGTCCACCAGGGTTAGGGGAGGCTGGTACTCCCATTTAAGGTAGTCCTCAGGATATTCATCATCAGAGGACTCTGACCACATGTTCCAAAGCACAGGGGACACACTTGCTACAATTATTATATAGTCTGGCTTACTGTCACACTGTTGGCACGGAAGGAAAAGGGAGGCAGACGTAAACACAAGTGACGTGGGTTTATTTAGAGTGGACATATTAAATAATACAAACAAACCACACAGACATAAACTAAGAACGATGACAAACACAACAAACATCTAATACATGAGACTGACAACCAAGGCTAATGCTAATGCAAGCAAAACTATGCTAAGACTTATGCTAATGTGACAAACAAAGCTAACAAGGCTAACATGCTACAAGAAGGCTAAAACATAGAAACAATAACAAAAGTTGACTAGAGACTAACACATGGGAACAAAGACAAAAAATACAAAGACAAAGCTCAGGGGACAAACCAGGATATGAGGAGAAGACGAGAGCCGAGCCAAGCCAACCAGGGAGTGAAGAAGCCAGACAAAGGAAATGCACAGGAGGAGATGTATATATAAAAAAGAACAACAGGTGACTACAGCCACACCTTAAATATTTCTTAAATATTAAGTACAAAAATAATATATTTATGTCAATAAGTTTAAATACCCAAAAACTGAACATTTAAAATAGAAACTATAATAAAAAAAGAAAATACAATAAATATAGTAAAAAAAAAGGAATACAATATTAGAGAGAATATAAGTGCGAGTGTGATTGCAGCTCTGAACGACACTGTACGACACTGAACGACAGTGTACGCAGTATAAATCAAAAATTTTATAGGAATCAGCCTATCCCCCCAAAGTCTGATTTGCACCCATAGTACAAAAACATTACATTACAAGCAGAATCATCCATTAAAACTTATTCCATTTTTTTTTAACATTGGGGACATAGAGGCCATTGTGGGGCTCCTCAAGGTCTGATAAGCATCACAAGCACAAAAAAGCCCTATTTCATTATGAACAGAATCAGGCTGTAAAATTTCAAATCTTTAGCTCAAAATTTAATTTTCCCCATTCAGTAACACTGAGGAGATAGAGGCCCCTGTTGGGCCCCTCAAGGATGGATTGGCATCAAAAGCACAAAAGCCCTATTCCATTATGAGCAGAATATCCTGCAACATTTCGAGCCTCTAGCTCAAAATTATATTTCTCCCATTTGTTAACATAGGGGACAGATCACGAATTTGAGGGGCCCCAGAGCCACCATCCAATGGAAAATCATTGCCAAAATCACAAAAACCCTATTACATTATGAGCTTAACTATCCTGCAAAATTTTGTTTCTCTAGCTTGAAATGTAGTTTTTCCTATTTGGGCCCATGGAAAAGCTTTATACAAGCACTGTGCTGGTCCTGTGGGGGTCCTGACCATTAGAGAACAAAGTAAAGAGACAAACAGAGTATGTAGAGAAACAGATGGACTCCAGTCTGTAATTACAGAACTACAAAGTTCTATATGGTAAGTGGAACTGATGAAATGGACAATGAGAGCAGAAACAAGAAGATCGTAATAAAGTTATGCCTGATTGGTGTTTATATATATTTATATATATGGAATTTTTCCCATTATTTGGTCTGGTTCTGTATATTGTTTGAGCAATAACGCATCACCAGTAGCTACGCCACATACCTAGGTGTTAACGCAACATTATATTATATGCGTTAAAACAGAGATCACAAGTTTTGAGCCCGAAGGCCTTCCACAAATATTCTACTTGTTGAAACACAAAATATTATACATGTGGGTATATATATGTATATATTACCAAATTCTCCCACCCCCTTACAATTTTTGCACATACAGTGGAGCAAATAAGTATTTAGTCAGCCACTGATTGTGCAAGTTCTCCTACTTAGAAAGATGAGAGAGGTCTGTAATTTTCATCATAGCTACACTTCAACTATGAGAGACACAATGAGAAACAAATCCAGGAAATCACATTGTAGGATTTTTAAAAAAGAATTTAATTGTAAATTATGGTGGAAAATAAGTATTTGGTCACCCACAAACAAGCAAGATTTCTGGCTCTCACAGACCTGTAACTTCTTTAAGAACCTTTTCTGTCCTCCACTCGTTACCTGTATTAATGGCACCTGTTTGACCTCGTAATCTGTATAAAAGACACCTGTCCACACAGCCTCAAACAGTCAGACTCCAAACTCAACCATGGCCAAGACCAAAGAGCTGTTGAAGGACACCAGGAAGGAATTGTAGACCTGCACCAGGCTGGGAAGTGTGAATCTACAATAGGCAAGCAGGTTGGTGTGAATAAATCAACTGTGGGAGCAATTGTAAGAAAATGGAAGACATACAAGATTATTGATAATCTCCCCTCGATCTGGGGCTCCACGCAAGATCTCATCCCGTGGGTCAAAATGATCATGAGAGCGGTGAGCAAAAATCCCAGAACTACACAGAGGAACCTGATGAATGACCTGCAGAGAGCTGGGACCAAAGTAACAAAGGCTACCATCAGTAAAAACACTACGCCGAGAGGGACTCGGATCCTGCAGTGCCAGGCGTGTCCCCCTGCTTAAGCCAGTACATGTCCAGGCCCGTCTGAAGTTTGCCAGAGGCATATGGATGATCCAGAAGAGGATTGAGAGAATATCATGTGGTCAGATGAAACCAAAATAGAAAACGTTTTGGTAAAAACTCAACTCGTCGTGTTTGAAGGAAGAAGAATGCTGAGTTGCATCCCAAGAACACCATACCTACTGTGAGCATGGGGGTGTAAACATCATGCTTTGGGGCTGTTTTTCTGCAGAGGGGACAGGACGACTGATCCGTGTTAAGGGAAGAATGAACGAATGAAGAATGAAGCCAAAACCTCCTTCCATCAGTGAGAGCGTTGAAGATGGAACGTGGCTGGGTCTTCCAGCATGACAATGATCCCAAACACACCGCTCAAGCAACGAAGGAGTGGCTCCGTAAAAAGCATTTCTACGTCCTGGAGTGCCCTAGCCAGTCTCCAGACCTCAGCCCCATAGAACATTTGTGGAGGGAGTTGAAAGTCCATGTTGCCCCAAAACATCACTGCTCTAGAGGAGATCTGCATGGAGGAATGGGCCAAAATACCAGCTACAGTGTGTGCCAACCTGGTGAAGACTTACAGGAAACGTTTTACCTCTGTCATTGCCAACAAAGGTTATGTTATAAAGTATTGGGTTGAACCAAATTTCACACATCACTACTATATTTCCTGCCACAGAAAATAAACGCTCAGACGGTGTTGAAGTAGCAGGAATGCATAAATAGGACTTGGCTAGCCTGGCCAATATAGGATATCTGTCTCTTAACTCCATAACTGTCATTATCCAGCTAACAAGCATCAACCCTGCTATTCCCGTTCGCATAGTGTGAGTGCGCCGTTACGTTTCCTCAATTCATAACGGAACAAACTCGGGATATTGTAGGCTGTTGTTGAGCTCCCTTCATCCTCATCGCTGACTGCAACCTGTTTCATGCCCTGTCCACACGAACACGGGTATTTTTAAAAACGTAGCTTTTTCTATGCGTTTTGACCGTTCGTCCACACGAAAATGGACTTTTTGAAAAACTCCTTCCAGGGTGAAGATTTTCAGAAACTCCGTTTTCAGCATTGCCGTGTGGACTAGGGAAAACGGAGTTTCTTGCTTGTAACATCACTTTGTACGCCGTTATCTCCTTTGTTTACATGAGGCGATTTTGTGCAATAGCGGACGTAGCCAAAACAGTGCCAGCTGTAACACTGCTGACCGAACTTGCTACAGATCTACAAATACATTTACAATTATTACTTTTTCATTACAATGAAGAACAGAGGCGTCAGAATGCGCTACGGAGGTCACTACTGTATCCATCACACCCACGAAGCAGTTCCCGCGCCCAGCGTCGCTGGTTTTGGACGAGACCCGGTCGGACCTCTCGTTGGTGGGACAGTTTTCAAAACGAAGTGGTTGTTGAAGAAGAAAATGTTCGTATGCATAGGACGTTGCTGTTGTCGTTGAGTGTCTGCTTATAGGACTGCTGGTTTGGCACTGCTCTTGACAGCGACTGTGTGCGTTTTTATGTGGACGAAGTTTTTTGATTAAACAGTGCTTGTGTGGACGGGATGTTTTTTTATAAACGAATTTGAAAACCCCCGTTTTAGAAAATACCCGTGTACGTGTGGACATAGCATCAGTTTCGAGGGCTGTATCAGCACCGTGGTGCTCCGGTACCAGGTCAAATCACTTTTGCAAAGCTTGCATGTTACGCATTCTTTAGTTTTGTGAAGCGTGCAGCACTTTTGAGGTCTTAAGCCGAACCACCTTCTCTGCACCGGTCATGTTTCATTTGTAGAATTTATTTAATTCTTAACGCTAACTTATTTTGAAGATTCCGCGTCCGCCTCGCTCCGTTCAATCGCTCGTGTTGTTTTTCCAGTGTTGACGAAGTGCCGCAAGTAATGTAAGCGGATATGATAAGGCGGGGGACACAAATCATGTGACACAACGAATCGATAATGAAATTCATTGCCAACACTTTTAATAATCGATTATTATCGATTTTATCGATTCGTTGTTGCAGCCCTATATCAGACCACTGCAAATCTACCAAGACTCAGCCGTCCCTCTACACTTTCAGCTCAAACAAGGAGAAGCCTGATCAGAGATACAGCCAAGAGGCCCATGATCACTCTGGATGAACTGCAGAGATCTACAGCTGAGGTGGGAGACTCTGTCCATAGGACAACAATCAGTCGTACACTGCATAAATCTGGCCTTTATGGAAGAGTGGCAAGAAGAAAGCCATTTCTCAAAGATATCCATAAAAAGTTTGCCACAAGCCACCTGGGAGACACACCAAACATGTGGAAGAAGGTGCTCTGGTCAGATGAAACCAAAATCGAACTTTTTGGCCACAATGCAAAACGTTATGTAAAAGCAACACAGCTCATCACCCTGAACGCACCATCCCCACTGTCAAACATGGTGGTGGCAGCATCATGGTTTGGGCCTGCTTTTCTTCAGCAGGGACAGGGAAGATGGTTACAATTGATGGGAAGATGGATGGAGCCAAATACAGGAGCATTCTGGAAGAAAACCTGTTGGAGTCTGCAAAAGACCTGAGACTGGGATGGAGATTTATCTTTCAACAAGACAATGATCCAAAACATAAAGCAAAATCTACAATGGAGTGGTTCACAAATAAACGTATCCAGGTGTTAGAAGGGCCAAGTCAAAGTCCAGACCTGAATCCAATCGAGAGTCTGTGGAAAGAGCTGAAAACTGCTGTTCACAAACGCTCTATATATATGATGTATATATTTCCTCTAAAAAGCTAACGGACATCAACTGGACCTGAGAATTGTACAAGACACTTGATTGATTACTTGCATCACACTCTATGAGATGAAACTTATAGTATGGTATGGTATTCCATTTATTGTCATTACACATGTACAAGTACAAGGCAACGAAATTTGTTTTTAGAAGAAACAAGAATTAATGAACACATTGGGAAAGAAGGAGAACTCCTTCCAGCACACAAGCGCATAGACATAACATAAACACACAAACTAGCCACTGGGTAGGGATTGGGTATTGGGAAAAGTAACCAAAAAGCGACAAGCAGCCATCCGTGTGCGCAGCCGTTACGGCGTGCCCTGCAGACCCGTCCCGCCGGTAAGCTTAGAGTGGAGGCGTTTGGTTTTTGGGTAAGGACAAAGTGTTCTTTTCAGTTCACATTCTTGCGCAGATAGAGTCTGTACAAAGTTTGCAATGACATGGCGGTATACAGCGCCTACTGCCCAGAATGGAAAAAAAAGTCAGTGGATGCGGGGTAGGTACGTAGCAAACAGATCCTAAGGAGGAATTTCTTATCAGCGAGGCCGTTGCTGATATAGGGAAGCCGAAACTAAAAATGGCTTGTTTTTGACTGAGCTCTAAAATTTAACACTCAGAACCAATGTATCTCTGATGATTTACCTCCTTTCGCAAAGCCGTTAGTTTCTCCGTGATGGATTCCATGGTGCGGTTAATATACGCAGTCCGAGTTCCAACAGCTTTGCCCACCATTTCAATGAAATTGGGCAGTTTCTGGGGACTTTTGACAACTGACCCAACTATTTTCATTTCCCGATACAGCAGGGTAATGCCTAATCCGATCAGCAGAAACCCCACGATCAAAGTTCTGAATCTCGATGTCCTCCAACGAAAGAGGTGCCAGGCACACGACTCCCCACTTCCCCCACGGGTCCATCGCATATCCTGCCATCTGTGTTCCGTTGGGGCATGTGGGTTCCCCCGAACCCGAACTTCTCGATGAGAAGATGGTGTCAATAGCATTCAGAGACCATTTAACCAATTCCATAATTTGTTCTTTGAGGAGCTGTGCTACGGAGTAGAGTAGAGTAGACGAGACAGATACAAAGAAGCCAAGCAGGAGAGATAAGGGAGCGAGTCCACGAGAGCTCAGAGGGAATCAATTATAGTAGTTTTGATAACCAGTTGGGCATCGCCAAGTTTCTACTCTAACACAGCAGAAGGATTTTTCAGTTTCTCTCTACCAGGGACTTTGAGTTGCTTCTCCAGCCTCATGTAATAACCATCTTCTGTAGCTGAGACAACAGAAGATCTTTCCTGGAAGGTCTCTAATTAGTACTCTCAGACCCTCGCAAATGTTTGGTTACAATCTACCCATGTGCTCTTCACTGACTTCCTGTGGCTGCTACATCAGATTTAATTAAAAACTCTTCTTTTAACCCTTTGCTTTCTTATTGGTGTTTGGGTTCCTACCTTATAGTAGCTGCACTCAAATCCAAAGAGGATTTTACTTCTGGGCAAATACTGTGTACACCAGCACCCCCTTGTGGATTAAGCGGGTGATGTGATGGCTGATGCTACGTATTCTGGATGGTTCTCTCATTAAGAGACATGTTCTGATATCTGAGACATGTGCTGCTTTTTCTGTATGTGATATAGTTTGATTAAATAAAGACAATCTTTAATCATGAAGAAAGTCTGGAAACTGAACTGCAGCTCTCTGGAGTTGTGAGGCGACACTACGTCACCGCACCTCAGGGAATCCCAGATTGAGCCTGAATTCAAAAGACAAACAGGGTTGAAGTTCTAATGACTTAGACATTAGAACATCCCTCTCAGACACTGATAAATAACATATTATTTGTCTAAACATGTCCAAATGGAAGGCATTTCACAGAAGGTCATGTACCAGCATTTATTTATTGATTTATATACAGGTATGCTCTGTTTAACGTCATCATTACTTTCTGTGAAACAGGACGATGACTGAAATGGACGTTTAGATACTTTGCACATAATCTTTTATTTTAAACAGTAATATTAATTAAAACACAGTATGAAAACATTTAGTATAGTACTGTACAGTTCAACAGTCATTCTTATCTTTTTTTCATCTTTTATCAAACTTGAAACACTTACCGCAGATGAAAAAGTTGAATAATATGACGGTTTGTTCTTCCTTTCAAGACTGCGATTCAACTTTCTGTCAGCTGTACTCACAAGTATTCACTCATACTAGTTTCTGTCATTCAGACGTGAGTAAGATTGATTTAAGGCAGATTTTTATTATTTTTTAGACCTCGGCCATGAAGGGGAATGGACATTTACATTGACAGCATTTAGCAGACGCCCTTATCCAGAGCGACTTACAGTTGGTACAGTCTTACAACCCAAGCAATTGTGGGTTAAGGGTCTTGCTCAAGGACCCAACAGTGGCAGAGGTGGGATTTGAACCCTGGACCTTCTGGTACAAAGTCCAGTACACTAACCGCTAGGCTACCACAGAATAGACGTTGATCGGATGGACAACATCGTCTCAAAGCAGCTTTATAACTATCTAGGGCACTGGAGGGCTATCCACAGCTCTAACTGAGCAAGCCTAGGGCAGCAGTGGCAAGGAAAAACTCTCTATCAGTATAAGGACGTTATGAGGAAGAAACCTTGGGAAAATCAAGACTCAAAAAGGGACCCGACCTCCTGGAGCAGCCTAGATGTTATATGTCACAATGAAACAATGAATAAGTTTGAAGTAATAGTTTAAATACACAAAAAGCACAAGCCCTGCTTCACATACAATTAGGATGGAATTTAACCTCTTCCTTTTTTGCCCAGATTAATGGTTTATATAAAATTCTGTCCAAATTATTCTGGTTTCGGTCAGACTGTGCCACATGGAAAGAAAAGAAAGACACACAAGCTCATCAGCTGACCCACGGCGACTTTAATAGCGAAAAGTAACAACACAATTAGCAAAAACAAAACAAAAAACAGGTAAATAAGGAGAAATAAAAAGAATTAAAACATAAAGAGAGAGAATTGGTTTCCTCTGTACACGGACCTGCTCTATGCTGTTAAACCTTTAACGACCTTAAAACTTTGGTCTCTACATTCATATGTACACTATATTTACACTCTGTGTGTGTGTGTGTGTGTGTGTGTGTGTGTGTGTGTGTGTGTGTGTGTGGGGCCCTGGTCCTGAAACACTTGGTGACGATTCATTAATGAATTGATGAATGAATTGTTATCCACTACCATTATTTACGACTCTGTGTGTGTGTGTGTGTGTGTGTGTGTGTGTGTGTGTGTGTGTGTGTGTGTGTGTGTGTGTGTGTGTGTGTGTGTGTGTTTAAGAGGCAGCGATGGCGTGCAGTGTGTGTATATCTCCCACTCTCTGCAGCGTGTGTTTGGCGTGGGCGAGCAGGTGAGTGCGGTGCAGGGGGAGGGGCAGGTGGCGGCACACCAGCATGATGGCATGAGCGCGCTCACGCTCACCTGGAACACGAACACACACACACACACACACACACACACACACACACACACACATACACACATACACATCTATAACACAGCCTCATCACAACAGGACTGGGATACTTTTTTAGGGTGTCTATGTAGGATCCTATAATGTGTGTGTGTGTGTGTGTGTGTACCTTTATACGAGTGTGTTCTTCGGCGCAGGCTGTGTTCCAGTAGCTGGTGTGTGCGAGTGGGACTGGCACCTGCCATCAGTCTCACCGTGGTCTCATGCAGAAACACCTGAACACACACACACACACACACACACACACACACACACACACACACACACAATTAATTAAAAGGCTCAGAGACCAAAGGCAGAGTATCAAAAACAAAAAGATTTTGTACAAATGGAATGAATTCGAGACCAGAGTTACTCTCCTCAGGAGTGGTCACACAGATCCCTCCGAGAGTAAGAAAAGCAACAATCCATGACATCATAAAGGAATCTAGGGTAACTCCTAAGCAACTAAAGGTCTTTCTCTGTATTTTTTAATTTAATACTTTTCCTGTTTTACATATGTAACATCCTTAAAACTGGATCTTTTCTGGATTGGTTCATGATTATTCGTAGCTTTACAAGCAGACTTTGTCTGAATGATAAGTATTATTAGAACCGGCAAAAAGCCACCTCTACGGTACCTTCTGTAGGCATGTGGCTCTGTCAAGTGTCAACAATGCTGCCACTGGAGAACCTGACTTACTCACCCAGACCACAGTTGCCAAAGTTCTGGAGAATATGGTCGCTGGTTAGCGACTATTCTGAAAGCCATGGTCACTGAAATCTTTTGTATGTTGCCTCGATTTTGCACAACCGGGTAAAAAGCATTATTAGATCACTTTGGTACGATATGGATGGCCTTTCCAACGCCATTCTGATGATACAGACATGGATGATGTCATGAAGGACTCTGTGTTTGTGAGTTTGTGTCATTCCCATGTCCCAGTGTAATGTACAGGGGTTAGACAATGAAACACCTGCCATTTTAGTGTGGGAGGTTTCGTGGCTAAATTGGACCAGTCTGGTGGCCAATCTTCATTAATTTCACATTGCACCAGTAAGAGCAGAGTGTGAAGGTTCAATTAGCAGGGTAAGAGCACAGTTTTGCTCAAAATATTGCAATGCACACAACATTATGGGTGACATACCAGAGTTCAGATGGTTTGATGAACATGAAAGTGAAGTTGAATATCTCCCATGGCCTGCACAGTCACCGGTTTATTAATAAATAGTAAATATTATTGAGCCACTTTGGGGTGTTTTGGAGAAGCGAGTCAGGAAACGTTTTCCTCCACCAGCATCACGTAGTGACCTGGCCACTATCCTGCAAGAAGAATGGCTTAGAATCCCTCTGACCACTGTGCAGGACTTGTGTATGTCATTTCCAACGCTGTATTGGCCACAAAAGGAGGCCCTACACCATACTAATACATTATTGTGGTCTAAAATGACAGGTGTTTCAGTTTCATTGTCTAACCCCTGTAGTTAATGAGTGCCTTATCAACATGAAAACTAGTTTAATAGTAGTTGTGGTTTACTTGGTACGCAAACGGACCTCGGCTGATCTGTTCATTATTACGAATGATTCATGTTTTTACAGCGCCCTCTAGCGTTCCTAGTATGTAGCATCCAGACAACGAATCGTCCAATAAGAACTTTGTTTAATGATATGCTGTCCAATAACGTGTCATTTTGTTATCTGTTGTGTTATCCTGAATGTGTTTATAAGGTGATGAATGCTTGAGCTCATGGTAAGGCATTTTGGTAAGGTAATCCTGTTTCTGTGTGAGACTTCATCTACTTAAATGAGCTCACTGGTGGCTGCCAGAGCTCAGCTCAGACAACGAGGCTGGTTTTAAAGTGTTCATATTTGTTTCAAATGAACTGGTTTCCCTGATTCTCCAGTCACAGAATAATCAGGTGGTGCCCCTCAGATGGTGACATCACCTAGTTTACATCACATTAGTTATTTCACCTCATTACTAGTCCTAAATTGCTCTATCCCAACTTTTTTTGGAATTTGCTGCAGGCCTGAAATGCAGGAATGAATGTTTAATAACAAATGAAATGAAGCATGAATCATTTTGAGTTCATACTGAAATAATAGTAAATGTAAGGAACACTACTTATTTGTTGTTTTATTTGCATTTTCCACACCGTCTCAACTTTTTCTGATTTGGGATTGTATTATTGTGTGTGTGTGTTAAGGTGTAATAGTATGTGTGTACCCGCTGTCCTGCTTGTGTTTGCCAGTCTCTGTATCAGTGTGTGGTTGGATGAGGGTGTGTACAGCTCTCTCTAGAAGCTTCTCACAGAAAAGTCATATCGTAAGGGGACTTACCCGAGCTCGTTACAAATTTTCATAATAAATGACTAAAATGATTATGGGGCATTTTGTCACGATGGTTTCTTTTGAACTGTCTCTGAATTTAAGAGGTGAAATGTCCACCACCTCTCACGTTGGCTAATGTTAACGTGCACGAGCCGAGGCAGTGTTACGAAGAGAAAGCCACTGCTCTCCAAAAAGAACGCTGCTGCCTGTGTACAGTTTAAGATCACATGGAGAGTTCAGAAATATATTAGAAAAAGCTTTCATGGATGGATGAGACCAAAATAAACCTTTTTGGTTTAAATCAGACGCGTTATGTCTGGATTAAGGAAAACACTACATTCCAGCATAGGAACCTTATCCCATCTGTGAAGCATAGTGGTGCTAGTATCATGGTTTTGGACCCGTTGTCTGGGCCAGGACGGCTCGGGTTGCCATCAGTTTTTGAAAGAGTTCATATGCAGATTCTGACCTTGTGCTGCGCCTCTGTGTGTCCCTGTGCCAGTCTGCGTAGAGAGCTCAGGTCCCTCTGGAATCCCGCCAACTGTGGAGCAGGGGCGGGGCCTGGCTCTCCATTAGTCCTGCCCCCACGCTGCCAGAGACTGGTCCTCAAAGTCAGCAGAAGGTCACACACCAGAAGCTCCGCCCCCTGGAGATAAACCCAGCCAGGTAAGAGAATAGTTTGTGCACAAGCGAATATAATGGAAATGTGTGTGTGTGTACCTTGTGCAGCCAGGTGTTTGTGGGTGTGTGTGTGATGCTGTTGTGGAGGTAAGCGCTGGCTCGACCGCAGAATGTGAAGCAGTTTGTTTTGCCCTCGCCCTTCTGTGGACACACACTCATCTGAACCGCCTTACACAGAGCCAGCACGGCCTTCGGCAACGGATGGCTAACACACACACACACACACACACACACACACACACACACAACAGAGGAAATGACAATACAGCACACACAACAATAACTCTTCAAACTCACACACACACACAGGGCAGTACTCACTCCAGAGAGTGCAGTGCTCTGGGCATTCTCTCCGCCTCTGCCAGCAGTGACCTCACAGAGGCATCTTCACGCTGCAGCCAATGAACTGCAGCCTTCAGGACCAACGCCCACCAGCGACACACGGGGTCTGAAACTGAGTGTACACACACACAGTCCTAACTCACACACTAATACATCCACCTCTATACCTCAAGTGATCTAGAGACAGACTGAGTGAGCCTACCTGAAGCTGAGCTCTGATTGGCCAAAGCCGGGAAGGGCGAGGTCGGGGAGGTGGAGTCATCGGTACAGCTGTTGAGGAGCTGCAGAAACTCCAGAACACCGCTGAACTCTCTACAGATTGGAGGAGGCAGACAGAGTGAGAGAGTTATGATCTACCCCCCTGGAATGTTCCTTACATTTCCTTTGACTTTGATTTAATAGCAGACTGAATGGACCCAAGATATTTCATGTTTTCTTCTGGTTGACCTCATTTCAGGCCTGCAACACATTCCAAAAAAAGTTGAAATGGTACATCCCAGAGAAGTCGATGCCGCTTCTGGACGTGTTTATAACATATGCCTTTTTTTTTAGCACAGTAACCACATTGCCCATGTGGTTCTATCAGCTACTGATGAATGACGGTTCTTGATGCCCTTTATGCACTGAAATTCCTCCAGACTCCTTGAATCGTTTAATGTTATTATGCACTGTATAGGGAGAAATATATAAATCCCTTCCAGTCTTTCTTTCAGGAACACTGTTTTTAAGCATTTCAATCATTTCTTACACAACTGTTGATAAACTGGAGATCCTCTGCCAACCTTTACTCCTCAAAGACTCAGCCTTTCTTGGATACTGCTTTTGTACCAAATCATGATTATAATCCCCCATTGACATCATCTGTTTTAAAACCAAAAATGCTTTTTTTTTTACCTCATTACTAGGCCTAAACTGCCCTGCTCCAACTTTTTCATAAACTTATCAGGTTCATTGCAAAACCAGTTTCTGTGTGAGACTTCATCTACTTAAACGAGCTCACTGGTGGCTGGCAGAACTCATCTTGGACAAGGAGGCTGGTTTTAAAGTGTTCATATTTGTTTCCAGTGAACTGGTTTTCCTGATTCTCCAGTCACAAAGGAATCAGGTGGTGCCCCGTTCTATCGTTCAAAGGAAAAACATATTTGCAAGTAAGTAGTGCGTTTACTATTTAGCAATTATCATAACTTGTTACCTCACTTAACTACAGTAAGATTAATCACAGGTTGACATCATAAATTATTAGCCCTAATTTGCCCCGTCCCAGAGTTTTTTGGAACGAGTTGCAGGTATGAAATGCAGGAATGGATGTTTATTAACAAATGAAATGAAGTTGAACATCAAAAAAACATGAAATATTTTGGGTTCATGCTGAAATAAACGTAAATGTAAGAAACGCTACTTATTTTATTAATTGCATTTTACATACTGTCCCAACCTTTTCTGATTTGGGGTTGTATTATTGTGTGTGTGTCTGTGTGAGTTAAAGTGTAATAGTGTGCGTGTACCCGCTGTCCTGCTTGTGTTTGCTGGTCTCTGTATCAGCGTGTGGCTGGATGAGGGTGTGCACAGCTCTCTCTAGAAGCTTCTCACAGAAACGCCGATGCAGCTGTGCGATAGGATCCACTACACACACACACACACACACACACACACACACAACACTTCATTATTTTGTACGAGCTGACATTGTGAATGTCCACACAGCAGTGCTTTAACCAGGGACGCCAACATGTGTCATAAGCATGTGTGTGCACCTGATTCTCTTTCAGATGTGAACACTCCCTCACTGCCCTCAGGCTTCACTGACCAATCACAGCTCAGGAAGAACTGTCTAGCCAATGGGGTGAAGAGCCAGCGCAGGGTGTCTGGAGGTTTAGAGTCTGAAAGTAAACTCTCAGCACAACTCAACATGTATGCCTACAGAGAGAGACAGAGAGAGAGAGAGAGATGCTTGTTTACTTTTATTTATGTTCATGATTCATTCCATAGTGGTTACTGTTTTTCATATATGGTTACCTTTCATATATTAGCACCTTTGTTTGATTCTGTTCAATTGGAACCATCCAGGTTGCAGCGTGAGCAAACCCGTTGCCTGTTTTTGGGACAGGTCCCTGTCAGGGCACTGTGCAAACTGAGAGAGATCTGTGCCATGCTACAAGGTTGACCGTCCACCATTTAGGTCACTCCATAAAAAGCTTTACTTTTTGTGCAGTGCAACAAGGCAAGGGAATCACTGTCTGATGCTTTTCCAGTTCTTGGAAATATTATTAGTTTTCTAAAACACATTCAGTACATTTCCCATACCCATAACCCATGGTACTTTCAATAAGTTCTATTTCAAAGTCACCATAAAGCTACACTAATATCTAGGGGTGTAACAATTCACTCTGCTCACCACTCGATTCGATTTGCGACACCGAGTTCACGATTTGATTTGACAAAAGACGTTCCTTTTTTATTTCTGTAGTGTAAACAATGGACATTTTCTTGTATAAGGTTTTTAACAATAAAATCTTATTCCCTTGCAAAAAAGAAATGACTAGAAACATTAAGTTTAAAATGATAAACAAATTTTATATACCCTATTCTATCAGTGCAATACCTCTGTATAATATTTCTCTGCAGTACTAACCAAGTCTTTGTGTGTTTGACTGACCTAATCTGTCTGTGTGAATCTGATTCTGTTTTTGTGTAGATTTGCGCTGTTCTGGAGCAGCAATCCCAATTTTATTGTATAATATACGATGACAATAAAGCCACTATCGTAACTTACCTTATTGTAGCCTCACCAGATCTTAAATAACCAGGGGAAAACATTCTTTTTTATTTCTGAAGAATAACCATTCAAAATAATGTGTACTTTTCTTGTATAAGCATTATTTAATATAATTATTTAATATCATTTTTAATAATAATTTAAACAAAAAAACAACTTTAGTTCCACTGTGATCGAAAGAAACTGGGATACACATCTGGAAGTGTCACCTGGTGTTCAGAAATAGAATTGCATTACATGCAAAAAAAAAAAAAAAAAAAAAAAAAAAAGAAGAAAAGTGGCTGGTAATATTTAATGTAATTTCCAACACTGGTGTGTGCATGCGTTCTCACCGATAGGAAGCTGAGCTGTTTTCCCAGTGCGGTTTTGCGGAGTGCGATGGCTGTGGTGATGTAGATCTGAGCGTGCTCAGCAGGAGCCAACTTTCCTCTTGCGCTTTCGCTCAGATTTATAGCGTTCAGACACACACACAGTCCCCATACGGCGCTGCGCTCCGACACCTTACCTACACACAAACACACATTTCTAGATTGTATCCATGGAACGAACCCGAGAGACGAACCTGATTATTGCCAGGTTAAATCCCCCCACACACCTGTGAGCTGCAGCTGTCCCAGCTGATGGTAAACCAGGGCTGCGTCCCGAGAGCTGATCTGTGACTCCTCCCCCTCGTGCTTCCCACCGATCAGACGTACCAGCCAGCCCAGTGGGGTGGGTCTGTGCAGACAGTACCGAATCACGTTCCAGGACAGCGAGCAGGCGAGATCGATGGTGGTGGAGGGGAGAGCTCGAGATAAAACGGACAGGCATGTCTCTAAACTTTTCACCGCAGCCCCATAATCACCCTGAGAGAGAGATACGTTTTAAATGTTACCAAGCCTAATATGTATGTTGTATGTATATATATGTGTGTGTGTGTGTGTGTGTGTGTGTGTGTGTGTGTGTATACCCTCTGCAGGTACACGTCGGCTTGCTTGCGATGCCTCCAGAACGCGACCGACGTGGGCGAGTGGAGGGGCGTGACCGGTTCCCACAGATACAGGATCCTTACACATCCCCAAACCACGCCCACTCCGCTCAACAACCACACCATCACCCACGGCAACACGCACCAAAGCCACGCCCCTGAACGGAGACAAACAGTTAGAAAATGTATAAACGACTCCACCCTGAGTGTGTGTGTGTGTGTGTGTGTGTGTGTGTGTGTGTGTGTGTGTGTGTGAGAGAGAGAGAGAGAGAGAGACCAACCGAAGCTCTGGGTTTGGGCCGGCAGCCAGACGAGCGAACGCGAGTGCACGTGAGACTCTGCTCCAGGCCATGAGGAGGCGTCGTAATCGGAGCCGATGAGGGAGGGCAGAGGGTTGAGGGACACGCAGAGGAACGTGAGGGCACACAGGAGCACTCTGGAACGGTCCATCACACCCACCGAGGAGGGGGGAGAGTTCGGCTCACTCTTTACCTGGAGGGGGAGCAGAGAATCGGTTTTATTTTGTACGGGTTAGTTATGAAGGAAAGTTATGAATGCGAGAGAGAATGTGTGTGTGTGTGTGTGTGTGTGTGTGTGTGTGTGTGTACCGGTTCGAGCAGAGGGCTTTCAGGTTCTGAGTCGATGCTGAACTGGGGAGAGGCCGAACCGGAGTCGGACGCGGGAGGAGTCAGAACACACACCTCGTCCACCACACACACCGATTCTGAGAGTGAGAGATAACGTGTGTTTTTCTTAAATCTGGCAACTCGAAGCTACTCATAGCTTTTGTGTTGTATGTGTACTCACTGTGTTTCTGGCTGGCCATCTTCAGCGTCAGGTTCTCCTGCCTCAGCTTCTGATTCACCTGCTGTAGGTACTTGATGTAGTCGATGGCCTTCCGTAACACACCCGATTTGTGCATCTAAAACACACGCGCTGTTTATCGCGACAATGCTAACTTCACAGTGAGCTTTCATACCTTTCAAACACTATTTCCCATGGCGCACCTTGGCGTCGTTGCCCATGACGAGGTCACGCAGTTCCAGGATCTTGTCGTTGATGGAGGAGCGATATCGTTTCTCGATGATGTTGTGGGTTGTTCTCCTCTCCCCCTCCTTCACCACCCCGCCCGGTCCCACGGTGGCCTGATGGATCTGCTCCGGACTCGCCCTGGTCACGGTCCCGCAGTGGGCGGGGGCTGAGGGGAGCTGCTTGATGGGCAGTTTGTCGCCACCCATCATGACCGGAACGGTGGTGAGGATGTTACTGCCCACCAGGGTCTGAGAGAGAGAGACGCAGAGATGGGCATCAGTGCTGAAAAGGTTAACCGAATACTTTTGTACAGCAGTTTCTGTGGGTGTAGTGTGTGTGGCAGTGAGTGTGTGCACATACTGGAACTTGTACGGCAGTCTGTATGGGTGTTGTGAGAGTTGTGATCCCGGGTGGATTCTGCATCGTCGTCAGAACCAGAGAGTCCGTCTTCAAAATCTGCGGCTGATGCACCAACACCTAACACACACACAAACACACAAACACACACACACACACACAAAACACCTCAGCTAAATCTGTTAATTCACTACCGTCTGAATAAATGTCACTCAGTAGGAATCCAGCTTTACGCTACCTTAAACAAACTCTACATTACCTGTTGAACTTGTGGTGTGACGGTATGAACAGTAGTGGGCGCTGCAGAGATGGTCTGAATGGTCTGAGTTGCGGGCGTTAGCACCCTCTGGTGCTGGATTGTCATTGGCTGGACCTGCTGTGATGTCATGATGCTTGGCATCTGTGACTGGAGTACTGAAGAGGGACAGAGGCAGTTCAGTAAAAACGAATAAACTGTTATAAAAGCAGCCCTGAGACCGGTTCCTCACCCTGGAAGGAACCGTTAGCGTTCTGATGGCAGATGACCGGGTTCTGGATGAATCTGGACTGCGGCGGCGTGGGAGCGATCATCACCGTTTGCGTCTGCGTGTGCATGGGAAAGCTGGCTAAGGTCTGCGTCTGCAGGGGGAGCGGAGACGCCGCGACCTGGAACAGACGCTAAAACCTGGTTAAGAACCTCCGTTCAAGAAGAACTGATAAAGACTACTACTACTATCAAACCTTTATCAAGCACTACAATACAGAGATACATTCACAAATGCCACTTAAAACGTTACTGAACATAAAACAAGCCTTTTCTTTGGAAGAAAGGATAAAATAGGATAAAATAACGCCTAAAACACTTCATCACTTGGCATCCTCAGGGCCAAAGAGAAGGAACGCCGACATTAGAAAGTGGTAAACCCTTTTTATGGAAAGTTTTTACCTGTATGTGCGTCTGTGGTTGGGGCCTGGGCTGCAGAAGCGGCGCTGTCCGGCTCTGCTGGGTGGTCACTGGGCTTTGTACTGGGGTGCTTTTTGTGGGCGTGGCTACCACAGGAGAAGCAGTAGTCAGGGTGATGGAACCGGTCGACTGTATGGCATTTCCGGGGGCACTTTGCATGGGCTCGTCAAAGATGTCGTGAAACTCCGAGTGATTGCTGACATACTGCAGCATCTCTGCAGAAGGAGATCAAGTTTTTATTTCTGCAAAGGTTGAAGGTTTTTATTTGACCCATTTGGCACCCCTTGCACAGGGAGATAAGCACTTGGACGGTGCAATAAAAGATAAGTGCTGTAAGGAGAGTTCAAATAATAATAAAGGCAAGGCACAGAGTACCATAAATACCATTACAATAACACTAGCGATTAGCAAATAGAGCAATGGGTGTAATAAAAGTACAGTGCATGAGTTATTTATGTGCAGGTCAGGGACGGACAGAGCTGAGAGCCTCATATCCTCTTCATGAGCCTGTCTGTTGGCCTTGGTTTTAGGGCATAATCACACTAGGCCAAGGTGCCTCGTACTGTGCCAGAGCACCACTCCTCCCCTCGAAGGATCTGGCAACCGTGGAAACTACTAAACACAGCATCTGCTAAATGACTACAAAACACTTCTGCGGAAATTCTGAAACGGAGTCTATTCTCAAAAAAATGAAGAATTTCATTATGGCACTTCCTTCGGTGAGATTATTGCCCGGTTGTGAAGTAGAAATCCGATTATTACTGAATTACTGGCAAAATCTGAATTCTTGCAGTTATCGGATTATTATGTGCATAATACAAAATTCAAACTTTAATACTAAATAATCAAATTATTCCTTTTCAGGAATATATACTGTGCTTCAGAGTCTCCACAAAGTGTTTCGGTGGCATGTTTAGTTCCAGGGTTGCCAGATCCAGTGACCAAAAAAAACCAAACAGAAAACACTAAGTCAATGGAAAAAGAGGCCAAATAATCGGGTAACTGGTATAGAGGCTATGAGTAATCAGATTACTGGAATAAAATACAGCTCTCTTTATGGGATTTCTAGATGGGAGTATGCTTTATACATGACCCATGATCAGATTATTAAGTACATGAAAGCACACAACAGTAATATACAGTGGGGCAGAAAAGTATTTGGTCAGCCACTGACTGTGCAAGTTCTCCCACTTAGAAAGATGAGAGAGGTCTGTAATTTTGATCATAGGTACACTTCAGCTATGAGAGACAAAATGAGAAAAAAGTCCAGGAAATCACATTGTAGGATTTTTAAAGGATTTAATTGTAAATTATGGTGGAAAATAAGTATTTGCTCAATAACAAAAGTTCAGCTCAATTCTCAATAAAACATAACCTTTGTTGGCAATAACAGAGGTCAAACGTCTTCACCAGGTTGGCACACACTGTAGCTGGTATTTTGGCCCATTCCTCCATGCAGATCTCCTCTAGAGCAGTGATGTTTTGGGGCTGTCACTGGGCAACACAGACTTTCAACTCAAATTTTCTATGGGGCTGAGGTCTGGAGACTGGCTAGGCCACTCCAGGACCTTGAAATGCTTTTTACGGAGCCACTCCTTCGTTGCCTGAGCGGTGTGTTTGGGATCATTGTCATGCTGGAAGATCCAGCCACGTTCCATCTTCAATGCTCTCACTGATGGAAGGAGGTTTTGGCTTAAAATCTCACCATACATGGCCCCGTTCATTCTTCCCTTAACACGGACCAGTCGTCCTGTCCCCTCTGCAGAAAAACGGCCCCAAAGCATGATATTTCCACCCCCATGCTTCACAGTAGGTATGGTGTTTCTATGGAGCATTCTTCTTCCTCCAGTTGAGTTTTTACCAAAAAGTTCTAGTTTGGTTTCATCTGACCACATGATATTCTCCCAATTCTCTTCTGGATCATCCATATGCTCTCTGGCAAACTTCAGATGGGCCTGGACATGTACTGGCTTAAGCAGGAGGACACGCCTGGCACTGCAGGATCTGAGTCCCTCTCGGCGTAGTGTGTTACTGATGGTAGCCTTTGTTACTTTGGTCCCAGCTCTCTGCAGGTCATTCATCAGGTCCCTCCGTGTAGTTCTGGGATTTTTGCTCACCATTCTCATGATCATTTTGACCCCACTCTTCCCAGCCTGGTGCAGGTCTACAATTTTCTTCCTGGTGTCCTTCGACAGCTCTTTGGTCTTGGCCATGGTTGAGTTTGGAGTCTGACTGTTTGAGGCTGTGGACAGGTGTCTTTTATACAGATAATGAGGTCAAACAGGTGCCATTAATACAGGTAACGAGTGGAGGACAGAAGAGCTTCTTAAAGAAGTTACAGGTCTGTGAGAGCCAGAATTGTGGGTGACCAAATACTTATTTTCCACCATGATTTACAATTAAATTCTTTAAAAATCCTACAATGTGATTTTCTGATGGGATTTTTTTCCTCATTTTGACTCTCATAGTTGAAGTGTAGCATCTTTCTAAGTAGGAGAACTTGCACAATCAGTGGCTGACTAAATACATTTTTGCCCCACTGTAACTACCCTATTTGTATATGCACCTAAGCTTTCTATTATTCTATTATTTATCAGCTGTTAATGATAAAACCCGATAAGATACTCGATAAGACAAACTGTCTGCAGATACCAGTGTATCCTTCAAACTCGTAAAATGTCAAGGACTTTCCACAAGTGCTGTCAGACTGCTGAGATCGATTCCAAATGTAGTCTGAGTATTCATCTACACAGGAGCTCCCACCTGTGTTAATTTTGTTGACGAATGATTTTCATTCAGTTTTCATTCATTTCAGTTTTCGTCAATGACCCTTTCTTTATAACAAAAAAGAGACAATGACTAAACTAAAATTAATGAATGAAAAATGACAAAAACTGACATCTTTTTGAGATCTGACAAGTTAGGAAAAGTTCCAATCATAACTTGAGTATATGTGGAAAGGTGGGACATGTTGGGTAGCGATCCAATCAGTAATTCGGTAAGAAGCAGATGTTTGATCTGACCCGGGAAGCTTGTACTAGCTCAAAAATCTCAACACCTGGGAGAAAATTGACAGTCGATATATATGGGCCCATTTCTCATTTGATATCAAGGAAAACAAGACTCTTTATAAACCGTGTGGGGAGAAAATCTCCGGTAAAAATATGAAGCTTAAACAACATCTGCAGGCATGTCGTCCTGAAACTGCGGTCAAGCTACCAGCACCTAAATGCAAGTAAAGTAGGGATTAAGATATGTTTCCAGTTCGTGACGTGGATATATTTTAACTTTGTCTAAAAAGTGTTCACATTATATCTAAGGAGTATTTGGGTCACACCTGTTTTATACTGTAATGTACACCAGAGCAGCACATATATCCCATCTTCTGATCCCTTGTAAATAAAGCTCATAATATATAATTTATTCTAACCTGATTAGATTCTACACTATCTCATGAGTGTCCACACCAAGTCTGAAGCAGATCTTTGATGGAAATGATGAGTTTTGGTGACGAATTTACTGTGTACAGTTATTATAATGCATGCATACAGACCTGAGCTCATATCTTAATTAGATCTTACATCATCCATTCCAGCTTGATTCTATTCCAGAATATCTGCTGAATGTCCACAGCGAGTGTGATCTGATCTTTAATGGAAATTATGAGTTTTGGTTTTGGTGAAAATTTGCTATCAAAATTAGCACTGGCTCCCACGGCTTCATCTCAATCACAGTCAGCCAAAAATGGACCAGGACCTCTTTCCTAAAGGAACGAATCAAATCCACTCTGTACCGCACACCTTCCAAGAGTCAAATATCCAGTAATTAACAAGTGTCAGGGTTCTGGAACGCAGGTAGTGGCTTTCAAACTCTCTTCATACAACCCTTACACGAGAACTAACATTTACACTGGTGATTTAATGACAAATGACACCTAACAAGGTCTGACTGTGATGTTATGGGCTGTAGGCTGTTTATGCTCCCATGAGGTCATGCCTGCAGTTCTACTGTAGCTTCACCATCTCTTAAATAACTGGGTGAAGTCAGTCCATTTTTATTTCTGAAGAATAACAATTCATACTAGTGTGTACTTTTCTTCTACAAAATAAAGAACAAAAATAATTTTTTAGAGTTTTTTGACCATCGTCAACTTAAAACAACAAAGACACAAGTGCAGATGAGTGCAGGAAGCTCTAGTTTGTGTTTTTATGATCATGAACAGATCAGAATGCACTTAGATAAATAATCAGACGCTTCCATCCAGTCCCTGTGAGCTTTATCACCATCATTCTCCAGCCTTTCAGTTCTATTCCACCAGATCTTTTCTTTACTATCCATGTTTTTAGAGGCAGCCTGTTGCTCGTCCTATAAGCTCTGGATGAGCTGTTCTGCCCGGCGACCGAGCTCTGATTGGTCAGCCTGATTTTAATGCAGAAATTAGACCAGGCTCCGATTAAACATTTTTCGCAGCGTCTGGTCCGTCAGTTTCGGACTCGGTGTGAAGGACGGCGTTAATAGACGTTTTTCCAAATTTGGACGTTAGACTCAAACTAAATAAGTCCCATTTCCATTTCAGACCAGAAGATAGATAACCAGGGGAAGTTCATGATACCACCGGGGTTCAAGTACAGATCAGTTTAATGACACTCAACTCATTTTTTTGTTTGTTTTGTTGATAGTTCTGAAGACCAAAGGAGGTCCAACATGCTCCTAGATGCATGTCTCTAATAAAGTGGCTATTCAGTCTATGTAAAACTGTACTAATAATGTTAAAACAAGGTTTAAAATCTCAAGTGAAAATGGCTTTGGTCGAGAAACTTCTCTGTGGTGGAAAAGTTTGTGATCGCCTAACTTCTTAATAATTAATTTATTCATTGATTTTAACCACAAACTAAGAGAAAAACGTTAGTTTCTCTTATTTAATCGCGGTCAAAGAAAGACGCACTCCAGTTAGGCATTCTGGTAACTGATTAAGACAGCGTGTGTATAGCGACTGTGTGTTTTGTGTGCGATAAACAAACCGCAATTAGAGTTTAACAAAGGTGTGTCATAACAGATCGACTGCGGGCCTTGAACTCATGACCTTAACCTTGAACGCACACCAGATGCTACCGTATCTTCACTCGTTATAATAAAACCCGATAGCTTGCTTTCATTAGCACACACACACACACACACACACACACACACACACACACACACACACACACACAGAGAGCCCCCTCCAGAAAGGACAAAATTGATAAGGTTGCTGAAATGGATCCAAGATCAATCTGAAACATCCTTGAAAGCGAGTTTCAGCCTGTTTGGACTGGAGTTTGTAGTTCCAACTGGTGTGGCACTACCCCCAGCGCACACACAGAGCTTGGTATCGATATCCAGGTTCACGTGGTGGATGTGAAGGACACCCAGGCCATGTACTACATGTTATTTGTACACACAGACATGAGCGTAACACTCGCTCTCTGGGTGAAGTCGTAACCTCACACGGCATCACTAGATATTCATCAATAGACCCAAAAAGGTCCGCGTTATGAAACTGGCATAAACTTTTAAACATGCAATTTGGAGAAATAACCTCACAGAAGCACATTTCTATAAAGTAACATGTCATTGAAAGTTAGTATTAGATACAGATCTTATAGGACTTAGCTACTATCCATCTACTAACAAGATACAGATTCAGCAAACATGTAGGTAATGTTCCTGCAGTATCAGATCCTAACCCACCACTGCAGTACTGACTGGTACAATCAAAGGTGCAGCTGGGCTGGAGCTGCATTCATGTTTAATAGTGTGACATTTGACAGCAGAAAATTAGTTTCTCAGTTCATTTCTTAATTTATTTTCACACAAAGAAGTAAGGAAAGTCCATTACCAGCCAGGGGACAGAAAAAGATCAGTACCAGCTTTTTATATCTAATTTTTTAGCACTGATGACAAAACTATTTCTAGCTCTAACTAACTTACATTTTTTGAAATCTTAGATGTGTTGGCTGTATCTGAGAGCTTTTCACCTTTCGGGGAGGTTATTGGGCAGCATCACCTCCCCCAGGTCCTAGTGCGTCGGATTTAATCACAATGCAGATATGGGGAGAGATAGGGCGGTTGAAGAGAGAAATGATTGATGATGTAATGAAATGATGCATGTTTATTTATTCGGGGTTGGGGGGAGGGGGGCATTAGAGAACATTATCAGCATTGCCTGCTGCAAAATCTGTAACACCACTGTTTGAGGGGTGGCTGAAATGTAAAAATAGCCAACAACTAAAAAGCTTAGTAAGATTACACTTTGCTATTTGTGCTTCTTACTGCATTATAACAAATTTATTTTTCCATGACTCTAAACTCAACCAGGACATACTACTATTATTTCAAGCTTATCATATCTTATTTGGGTTACAGACCACTGGTTTTGAAAAAATAAAGGCACAGCAATCTATAAATATCAGGATTTATAGGTACCTACTTGAACATCAGGTATCGGAAGGAAAAAGTGGCATCTGTGCATACATAGTTTTTTTTTTTTTTTAAATTCTATTAATACTTTCTTCACTGGTCCTCCCTTACATACAGTCAGTTTAGTTCATCCAAGTTTTCTAATGTCACCCCACTGCTGCTTTCCCTTCACCGGCTCCCTGCAGCTGCTACATCACATCCAAAACCCCGATACTCACCTATAAAGCCAAACCAGAGCAGCGCCTTCTTACCTAAAGGCTCTAATCAAACCTCGTACCTGTGGTCTGGTATGGTTTGCATTTATTTAATCAATTCCAGTTCTGATTCTCCTTATTGATTCTAGGTCTCATCGATTCCCAATTTCAAATGCAAAATGTATTCAGGTATAAATAAGATATATAAATTTCTGCTTCAAATGCCGGCAAAAAATGATTGACACATATGGCGGCAAACAGACTGGTTACAAGATCAACCTGCGTTCCTTCAGTGCCTCGGTTCAATAAAGGTCTCCGTGTTTACAGTCGGTGTGGTGAGGCTGTAAGCTCAGTATAACGTTCTGATGACTTGTTTATCTGTGGAAACCATGTTTCAAAGGCGTACGTGACGAACACCCTATACACCGGACCTGCTTTGAGCGAGTAGTGCTGGAGCAGGGGGCTGTTTTAGTTCCGAATTCGTCCGTCCGAAGTTATTGCACGATGTACTTGAAAACGAGGACGTTTATTTCACAAAGGGGGTGAGTAGACCGGGGGGCACTGAAATGTAAAAATAATGACGCAAATAGGCTATTCCATGACTTGTTTCCTCTCTTAACCATCATATTTTCACGTAGGCTTAATAAATGATTTATAATTCACAGCTCTCAATGCCTCAGAAATGCTATTATTATACACTGACGCCTTCACAGCTCCTTAATCACCTACCAACTGCCCTGAAGGAATATGGTTTTGAATATCATTTCAGGTTGAGGTAGGGCTGGGCAATAGGATGATAGTTTAGCGTATTGTGATATACATTTTGTTATCGCAATAGATGATATGCTTTTCCATGCTTACAGAACACTGAGAAACTGCATGTTTCACTATAAAGAGTGTAACTGTTCTCGTTTAACTGGATGAAGCGCAGCACATTTTAAATGTAAATCACTTTACTAAGTACAGGATGATATGTAAATAGTAGTTTTTAAGAATCTGTTGCTACTGATGCATTTCCTGTGATCACATGTATCGTGATAAATATCGTGTATCGTGACAATGTCTTTAAATATCGTGATATAATATTTTGACCACATCGCCCGCCGCTAGTATGAGGTAATGTCTAAGAATAACACAAAGCACTTCTGTAAGTCTGCTAAATGCTCTAAATGGAAACATAAACTAAAACTACATGAAGCTCATGAATAAGCACCGCTCTTCCGTTCCCACGGAGTCTCCCTTAGAAACCAGGGGCGGGGCAACAAGCATCACCATCCTTTAATGTAAACAAAGCCGTAGTGCACTGAGACCACACAAACACACACAACTATGGGAGTGTTTAGCAGCAGTGTGTGGAGAGAGATTACCGGAGCATGACTGGTCTCTTTCACACACCCCTACCACACCTAATAACTGACCGTCTGTCTGTCTGTCTGTCTGTCTCTCTCTCTCTCTCTCTCTCTACCACACAGAAGAACAGAAGAAATACGTCAGAATGAAAAGAATGAAGTCGTTTACATGCACTATTAAAACCCTCAGCTGCACTGGTGTAAAGCACCACCATTAGACTCTGGAGCAGTGAAATCAAAGCCTTCACAGAGTCCTATGCACTGCCAGTAGTGTTACACGTTCATAGAGTAACTGTCCCAGTCTGGAAGCATGTGGAATAACTGAATCACACCAAACTGGGATCTTATCTCAATTATTACCTTTATATTGGTGTTTATCATAATAAAACAACAATGTTCAAACAGGAATACTGCTAATAACAACAATATTAGACATCTACTAATAATAATAACAATATGAACAATGATATTAATAAGCATAATAGTACTACTACTACTAATAACAACAACAACAACAATAAATACATTGAAAACGTTTATTATTTAATTACTACAGCTATCGCCCCACTGCATAAACGTACTGCATATTAAAATATATTATTTAATGTTAAAGAGTTATGGGTTCAAATAATTACTACATTAATTTTATTACTACTGCAACTAATAATAGTAGTAATACATTAAGTAATTACATATAATTAATTGTTATATTTATGCAGGGTTCACAGGCAAGTATCATTACTACTACCCCTATTATTATTAAATGTATTTGTTTAAGGTTGAGAGATGAGTATCACTACTACTAATATTACTATTATCAGATACGTTTAATTACTATTATAATTAAAACCACTATGGGATGGCCATGTGACAATTTACACTACAATTAAAATAAATAATTATTTAATTTATTATTGTCATTATTCAGTGTGACTGCTATTAATATTAACATTTATAAAAAAAAAATATATATATATATATATATATACTTACGAATTGTGGCAAATAAAAATTAAATAAATAATAAAAAATAAATACATACAAATTGTGGCAAATTAAAATTAACTAAATTAACTAAATAACAATAAATACATATGAAGTGTGACAAAAAAAATCTACTAAAAAATAAATATAAAATGTAGTGAATATAAATTAAATAACTGAATAAAAATAAATACATGAATTGTGGTAAATAAAATTTAAACTACTAAATAAAAATAAATACATACACATTCTGGCAAGTTGCTACTTAATTTAGATAGAGAATAAACAAACAAACATAAAACATATAAATAATATCAACAACACAAATAATTTAAATGCCAATAATAACATATTAAAAGTAATACATTTTAGACAATCAGATTACTGCTGCAGTTTCTAGTAAGATAACTATTAAGCAAAAATCTATTCTAAAAGACGTTACATGATATAATAATAATAATAATAATAATAATAATAATAATAATAATAATACCTAAATACCACTATTAAAATAAAAATAAATAACACATGTATGTAGACTGTTACTTTTACAAATAGATAAAAAAGGAAACAAATATTTTAATCACTATTATTATTATTATTATTATATTAATAATATTATAAAAATCATAACGATAAAAAAATAAAAATAGAATACTAAATTATTATTATTAGTATTAATATTATTATTATTTACAATTAGCTATTCTCTTTATTGAGGTCACCTGCTACTACCAATACAATAACACGTTTATTATTTATAGTATTATTATTATTATTATTATTGTTGTTGTTGCTCTTGTTCAGGCAATTGATGATAATAATAATAACAATTATTATTATTATTATTATTATTATTATTATTATTATTATTATTATTATTAACATGCTATAGAACACAGTGGAAAACCAAACAAGGCCAAACCCGGCAGCTTCCTCTAACACACACTATATAATGCACTTATCTATGAAGACATATCTATGAATACACTTATTAAATGTGTATTAAATATAAAATACGTGTATAATGTTTATAATATCTCTACAGATCGTTGTTTACCGTCGATGTCCCCCAGAGTGAACTCATCCCCGAGCTCCGACAGGGTCGGGTCCATGGTGTCCATATAACCTCCTCCGTCCATCCTTACAGCCGATATTCCAGCCTCTCAGACACTCTCCAAATATTTACATAAAAGTATCAAATAATATTTTGTGATTAAAACCATTAAAAACAGAGATAACCCCAGATATCCGGCCGCATCGCTCCGGTAAACACAGCCTCTCTCTTCCCCTCTCTACACACACGGAGCCATTTTGGCTCCGCCACCGACGTCATTCACAGCTTGTTTTTTCCACCGCCTTGACACCTGATTGGCCGCTGCTGTCGCGAGACCCGGCTGCTGTGGCCAGTAGCGTCGCTCGCTGCAGCGTGGTCTGATAGTACGTCGATGATCAGAGGTCCACTGCTAATTTGCATACGCCCTGCCCACTCTATGATTTTGAATGGCAACACTGATTAATATTCATAAGCGAGTACTCGAAACTTATGAATATGTAATGTAAGGGGCGGGGTTAACCGATTGCCCAAATTTAGCCACAGAAAACTTTCTACAGCTTCATGTGTTTTTGGTCATTTTTAGCGCGATAATGATGAAAACAAGACTAAAATTACCCACCTCAGTGTGACATAGACTGACCAAACAATCCCATTACATTACCACGCTCGAATTCAAGTTTTGTCACTAATGTTTATAAAAGAAATTGCAATTATAATAAACAGTAGAAACCTTCAGAACTTTTTTTCCCCCTATATTAACTTTAAGTAGCAGAGTCCTACACAGTAGTGGGAAGAAGTTAGAGCCATTACAGAATCACCAGACCATCTATTTTCTGTGATTATTCTGTACGCCTTTCTGAATCAGAGGATGTCCGGGCAAGATTTATTACCAATACAGTGAAAAAGTTCAGTTATGTGTATCAGGTCTGTGTACAGAATAGTAATAACATTTCCATATGAATAAAACCATAAGGATTAAAGCCCTGCCTCTGCTCTTTGTATCGTGGTAACGATGGCGTCCTGCCTCAGTATTACGAGGTCATAGTTCCCTGCAGAACTTGCTCATCTTGTAACTGTGAGGAAAAAAAGCTATAGCTGTGTGTTAAGGTGTGCTGTGCTGATATGATTGGGTCAGACAGCACTGCTGCCGGAGTTTTAAGGCAATTTACACCTTGTACATCCCAAAGGAAAAAAGTATTTCTTAAGATCGTCTTTTCTATGTCTCAGGAGAAATAGATAAGATCTTAATTTTGTCTCAACAAAGGCTTACCCATTTCTGCTTTATTTCTCCTAAACCCCCCTTAGGAGGAAAAAGGAGAAACACCTAAGAAATTATTTGTAAGACATTGGAGCGACAAAGGAAAAAAAGCCTAAGATCTCATTCTAGACTGATTTACTGCTGAATGATGTCTTATATGTTTCTCATTTATGTCTTATATGAACCTTTAAAGAGAATAAGCTTCTATTCAGACATAAAAGAGATCCAAGTACGAAACATAAGACACCACAGATCTTATTTATTTCTTATCCATGTCTAGTTGAAAGCTGCATTACTAATACCTGGAGAAACTCCTAAGACATACAGATGCAGTTGGTTCAGAGATTTTATTGTATAAAAAGAATTAGTGTTAAAGCCGAGGAGTGTACTGTAACGTGACGTTTCACATGCCACTGGCTTTTTCTACAACCCCTGGCAAAAAGTATGGAATCACCAGTCTTGGATGAGCACTCATTCAGACATTTCATTCTGTAAAACAAACTCAGATCAAAAACATGATACAATAATAAGGTCATTCCAAAGTGCAACTTGTTGGCTTTCAGAAACACTCAAAGAAATGAAGAGAAAACATTGTGGAAGTCAGTGAATGTTACTTTTATTGACCAAGCACAGGGAAAAAATATGGAATCACTCAATGAAAAAAGTATGGAATCATGAAAAACAGATAAACAAAAGACCATTCAAAATACATCACTAGTATTTAGTTGCACCACCTTTGGTAAATCTGACTTTAAACAGACTTGACTTAAACCCGAGCGATCGATAAGTGGATAAAACAGCTGTTATTTCTAATCGTAACCAAGTATAGCACAACGGGACCATATTACGTATAAAAATGATCATTATACTAAAACATTAACCAAATAGAGAAAAATAAGTAAATGTACATAGATACGATTATATAGGTGGATATATAAAAAAATATCCCTGATCCATTCTTTGTATGGACTAGTGAAGTACACATAGGGGTGTTTAGACTTATTATGAAGCAAATATCATTTGTTATCTAATTAAAAGGTTTCGATGAAGATAATCTGTTCCCATCAGAAGTTTAATACAATTATTAAAGTTTGTCTCTTAGAACAAAAGCTGATAGTTTCTTGGTGTTGTAAATCTCCAGGGGTGTCTTTCTGGCACCAGGCCGACTGTGGAAGAAAGTCGTTAATTTTGCAACAGTCAGAGGGAAATGGAGAAAACTTAGTGGCCTGGACCGATGAAACCCCCTTTTTAAGATTAGCACATGGACTCAAGTTTATTATTGCCGATATGTCTAAGGTCACAGGTCTGTTTAAACAGACCTCCAATTCCGTTAGTTTGGGAAAGAATCAACCGTTGATGGAGTCATCACTTAGTGGGGTAAGATCCTGTCCAGATGGGGCCTTTTACATTCAAGGAGTCGTAAAGTTTATGACTTGTTGAAGAGGGTGAAGAAGGGGGATACAGCTATTACGCTACAGCAGTGTAAAAGTTTGTAACGGCATTGTCAGTTTTAATTCTAAGTATTGGAAGTTAGAAACAAATCACAAAGAACTATGGAGATGTATTCCACTTGGAGTACTTGGAGTATGATTTCAAGTACAAGATGTGAGCATTCAGTCATCATAGCAGAGACAGATACTGTAACGGCGGGAGGCGGATGGGAAGCAGGAGGCGAACGCAGGTATTCAACTAAGGGAGCTTTATTAGAACAAAGGCGAACAGAGGGAGACACAGCGAACAGAAACAGGCAATAACCGAAAAGGGGTGTGAACATAAACCTGGCCGAGGCCGCTATACGGGTGTGAAACAAACCAAAACACGGAACGGACTGAAATGAGCGATACCTGATAAAGGCAGGACGCGTAGGGAAGCGACGATGAGCTGAGCTGAGCTGAGCTGTGAGGCGCGGCGAGGCGCGGCGAGGCGCGGCGGGACGCGGCGGGACGCGGCGGGACGCGGCGGGACGCGGCGGGACGCGACAACGAGCAGAGCAGCGCGGAGGAATGCGGAGGGATGCGGGGACGAGCGGTGCAGCGCGACGGGATGCGACGAGCACGAGATACATTTGATGAACCGCGAGGTGGGTCTCTCGCGGTTGTGCCTTTATAGGTCGTCCCACGGCTGAACGCAATCACGATGATCGCCGTGGGACTCCCTGATAGGTCCTTATGCCGGTGCGCGCTACCGCGGTGCGTGACAGATACAATAAAACAGTTCAAATACAATAAAAATCTCTCAGTTGTCCCAATTTAACTCATAGCTTGCTCTCTGTGTGGTGAATGAACATTTTTGTATCACTAAATTCACTACATTCTTTTCCAGCTACCACAGTTCCCACCACAACCTCCCAGCATTTCTATCTCTGTCATAATCTGTCTGCTTTATTTTGACATGTGAGGTACCTGTACCTATACACTGGATGTAACGTTACCTACCACCTCCACCCCGATAAAACCCACCACCTTTAAAACCCTGCCTGCTGCCTCCCCAAGACTTGCAGCATCTCTCTCAGCTGATAGTCCAATAATACCTCCAATAATGCCTACCACCAGTGGTTTGTTTTCCTGGGCTGTGGCCTGAGGGCATTAAAATAAGCTCAAAGGACAGAATGTGGTCACATTGGGAAATTATTCCCTTAGCTTATTGGACCACCATCCTCTCTGCTGGACTCCAATTATTTTGGAGCAGACCTTAACAATACTGTAAAGGGTACTCAGCAAAATCAGCTAAATAAAGGAAAATGTTGAAATACTTTAAATAAAGGACTGGTAAAAATTACAGAGCATTTTGTCACAGACATTAAAGAAGTTTAACTTCCTTAATAAATATATTCTTTGTTGACCTTGCTTAACAATGCATTCAGTGTTCATATCAAATTTTACTGGGAATCAAAGACAGCTGTAGAAATGTGGTGTAGACCTGTTCCT
>JAJAGP010000310.1:0-93467 GCA_025084515.1 Ancistrus triradiatus
TAGGACAGTGCGCATTTTGGTCAGCAGAGTTCGCTGGAGTACCAGAGATGAGAAACCCTGACGCCAGTACAAATTGTTGCTTTCCACCTCTCCTATAATGGAAACTGAATGTTGTTTCTTATGTTGCCGCTTTTTCTTCGTGGTTGGATTCTGTCTAAGAACTTCACATGATATTTTTGCAATTCATATGAACACACTGTGTGTACAGCTGGTTACAAATGAATTCTGCAATTAAATTAAAACAGAATAGTGAAAACATGAGTGATTAAAATGATAAACCTTAAACCAATTTGCTTCCGTAGCGCCGATAAAGGTGCCGTGGAAAAAAATTTAATGCCATGAAATTCACCGTTACAAATAAACCAGTAGTTAAACAAATAATGGCATCTCCTCGGGCTATGGGCACTGAGCTAATCTCCTTGCGACACGTTTAATCAGCAGACGGTTTCAGACGAATAAAGGCTCAACATTTGTAGCCAAGAGGTGCCTGGATTTCATGAATCAGACCGCACCAAATGCTTCACGCCACGGGCGTTTTCCTGAGGCAGTGGCTTAGATCCACACTCCACTAGGCTTAGAGCAGCACTGCGCACTTCGTGGCCTTTTAATCAGAGGGGAGGCACACCAAATCATCCTTGTCAGTTTATACATTTGTCACGAGCAGCTAAAGGGAAACGATGTTATATTATCAAAGCCTAAATGCTCGCCTCAGGCGTCGGAACACACTGAAATTTAGCGATTAAAGCAAGAAAAAATGATCAACCTCATTCTGGACTGCACACATCCCTCCCGCGGTCTGAATTAATCCAATCTGAGGATTTCATTTTTAATCAAAAGTACAAAGGTCTTTTCCCTCTCACCATAAACCGTCAAGGCTTTTCTCAAATTTCGGGAAGACTTGATGCTAATTATCTGTAAATTCTTCTGACATTTTGTTGTTGTGGGAAATTAATTAGCGACTAACATCTCATTTATTCCCGTTTCTTCTCATTCCGCCACACAATTTCAGCAGAAGCTGATGCGATTCATGCCATGCCACCAGTCAGCTTACTGTCTGCAAAAAATGTAGCTTCGTAGGCTATTTGTTCTGCTACATCCACAGGCAGGAGATTTTGTCTAATCAAATTGCTAGAATGATGCACAAGCTAGAACAAATGGCTAGAATGGCGAGAATCAATAATGTATGCCTATATAATTTGAAAATTACATTTTCAACGAAATCGTAGTGTACATCAACGCCATTTCGGTAATGTTATTTTCAATTTAAATATAACCTATTATTTAAACGTAAAGTGTTTGTATCTAGACTTTAACTGTTAAAAAAGACTACTGAACAGTCTTCATAAGTTGGCCAAGCTGCTGTTAATCGGATTTGTTTGCGTTTGACTCAAATAAATTGACTCTCTCTCTCTCTCTCTCTCTCTCTCTCTCTCTCTCTCTCTCTCTCTCTCTCTCTCTCTACATGCATCACACACTTTACACACACCTTATAAACACGCCATGGAAAGATGAATTTTTACTAGACATGTTAACTGTAGCAATAACCTGGCCGTGATCAGCCTGCACTACATTTGTATTCCATTGCTGCTCTTGCCTTCCATTAAAATAGCTATTAATAATATTAATAATAACTACATTTTCATTAACATCATCATCATTTTCATCAATAACAACAGCATAAATCAAATATTGCAAAATTACACAAATCTACTACAGCTACTACTACAATAATAATAATAATAATAATAATAATAATAATAATAATGTAGACTCCACCATTCACTGTTAGGCTACTGATCTGCACCATCTCTAATGTATCCCTGAAGAAGAGCAGAGCAGTAAGTCGGAGATAGCAGTGCGCTGTTTAGACAGCAGTAGCGATGTAAACATTGTTGAAAGCCCTCGTAGGGATTTACACGAGTCGAACTAGTTAAGTAAATTGCGACGTGCTTTGCGGGAGTGTGTTCCCGGAGACGCAGTGAAAAGGCGCATGGTGTGTTTGAGCTACCTGTGAAAGTAAACAGGTAAACACGAGGACATGGCTCTTGAAGTGAAGTATGGCCACTTAGCCTGTGCACATTTACCTCTCTCTAGTTGCCGAAGTCCTCGCTTGAGTTGTTCAAATAAGCGGGCGGCCGCACAGAGTTCACCAGTAGCTACAGCTTCCATCATCAGATGGTGGTAGTGACGTTGAGCTGGCTTTGCTAAAATAACCAGCTCTTGGAGTCATAAAACGGCTTTATAGTTCACCCAGAATTAACAACAAACACGTTTTTGTAACTATATATATATATAATCACAGTGTGGATATTTTCCAAACACCGATTTCCGTACTAAGGTTCATGCAAGAATGTCTGTCTGTCTGCCTGTTTCTCTGTCTGTCTGTCTGTCTGTCTGTCTGTCTGCATGTATGTATGCATGCATGCATGTATGTGGCTTTATTCTGGAGATAGAGCTCAGAGAGTGACCTTGCTATAGCTCTCAGTGTTCGACTTTGCTCCAGGCCCGGCCAGTTCAATGCTGCCATTGTGTTGCATATGTCGCTGTATGATTAATTCCACCAAACTCTGGTGGAGCATTTACATTTCAGGTAACTGATTACTGATTATAGGGCAAACAGAATAGACTGTATAACATTTAAAGTAATAATAATAATAATAATAATGTAAATACGCCCTTGTCGTTGTTCTCATATAGTATTATTATTATTATTATTATTATTATTATTATTATTATTATTATTATTCAAATTAATTACAGAATAATAATTAGAAGACTAATTTATGTGTGTGTGTGAGTGACACAGAGAGAGAGAGAGAGAGAGAGAGAGAGAGAGAGAGAGAGAGAGAGAGAGAAATGAAGGACTTTCCTTAATATTGTGGAGGGGCTCAGAAATGAATGAAGAGATAGTCCATTGAATGCAGTTGAATGCCATGACAACTAGGAACAACCTCAGATTTATTCCAAACAGTTAGAACGCATTGTACACGGGCGTCAATCATCTATTATTTTGGCTCTTAAATAAATGCAAAAACTGCAGCCGGACAAAAGCTTCCAACAGGAGCCGGACATTTGTCTACATTTCCTCCATTGTCTGCAGCTTAGCAATCGGTTTGTATTTGTGTTTGCCCGGCTTCGACCACCCAGGATGAGCAGAGGACTGGCTCAAAACGTGCAACATTGTCACCCACATCACATACGAGATAGGAGGCACACAGGCAAAAAGAAAAGAGAGTCGGGAGGGGTAAAAACCGAGAGGAAAGGACACTGATCAACAATAATGCTTTGTTTTTCTGTAAGCTAGGGCACGAAAAGAACCAGTAAGGGTGAAGCTTAAAATAGAAAGAAACAGAATAGGTTGCTTCTTTTATTTCATGATTTTATTTATTGTCGTTTAGTGCATAGGTCATATAAATACTTTTGATACTTTTTAAAAGTGTTTTTGTGAAGTCTTTGGATTTACATTGTGTTGTAAACAAGCAATAACATGTTACACTACACCACCACCACCAACAACAACAACAATATAATAATAATAATAATAATAATAATAATAATAATAATAATAATAATAATAATAATAAATACGTTTATTGTTGTTGTTAATATTATTATTAGTATTGTTATTAATAATAGTATTATTATTATTTTCAAGGATTTTTCTATTGCACTTGTACCCTATTATTTAACAACTCCATCATGTCCACTGAAAGCCCTTCATCTTAATCCTGAGCTAAAATATTGACCTAAAAGGTTTACATAAATTATCCTTTTGCCAGGCGATTTCATGTAGTTTGGAAGACATTGCTGCTAAAAATACACACAAGACTTTACAGTTTGCACAAAAGGTAAAAAGAAACCTTCATTGCCCGATGCTACATTTTCCAATGACAGATCCTTATTTTGAAAATATGCATTGAGTTTTTTGTGTGTAAACATTTTATCATGGACGACTTGTTAAAACGCAGTTTCATGTTGGTCTGCTCTGTGTATAAAGCTACTCGGAGGCCCTTTGTATGTAAATAGGGTGTAAAAAAGGCCCTCCCCATCTTTGTAATTAATTGACACGTTATACCACTCATCATGTTGTGAAGCACCAATGGTATAGGCTCGGATCTCCCCAAAACCCACAATTTCACATCGGCAAACACTGTCTTCATCCACTTGACTCCCAAGACCCGCCCACACGTGGCCAACCTTTTGCGTTTTTAATGCTTTTTCACTGCAGGTTCATGTGTTGAGACCAACCTTATATGGACTGATCAGTCCGGTAATGGCTTATTTCCCCCTAACACCCAGCCGTAGCGCGATATTCACGCAGCAGCTATAGGTCTTTTCTTTGGCGCTGTTCCTGGACTTACAGAACTGATTCCACTGCTACTTCTTTCAGGCAATGCATATCGACCGAGCTCCATGAGTGATCCACTGTGATTCACGCTGAAACGGCACTGCTTCTTTTTTTTCACCAAATCTCTCATTTTGCATTTGTGATTTTTTTCTTTAACCAGCGGATTGCCAAAGTGGTGCAGCAACTTCCCGGTACTAACCGCATCAGCCGCCCCAGAACATGTCGTTGACCAACACAAAGACGGGCTTTTCGGTGAAGGACATTTTGGACCTCCCTGACACAAATGATGAGGAAGGATCTATCACTGGCACTGAGGAGGATACGGAAGGATCGGAGAGGGCTAAAACACCAGGAGTGTTGGTGCAAAGTCCGCACCAAAACTTGCCTTTAAAGAACCCTTTTTACGATAACACTGACAATCCCTACACCAGGTGGCTCGCAACTACCGATAGCATTCAATACTCACGTAAGTACTGCTTAAGTATCTCAAATGTTTCTTAACCTAAAATGTTTTAAGAGCCCTGTAGGAGTGTTCACTTGAGCCCCAGACTTATGTTGTATATAGTGTAATGCTGTAGTATCAGTTTTTGTCCGATTCCTAAAGCTTGCTTGGTTTGCTCGGTTCACCCATCTACTTGCCCATAGCTAATCTTCGTATGTTTACCAACATGTTCTTATCGGAACCACTGTTAGATTTGTAAAACAATATCAATAAGAAAGTGCAGATTTAGCTCAGTCTTAACTTTTATTTACTTTTGTGTTCTTGCTGGTAGTAGTGGGGGACTTAATCTAGTGGGGGAGTTGATTAAGAAAGTGCTGTCTGTATAAAAGTCTTAAAATCGTGAATTTTCCCAGTTTGTTGCCAGTTAATAATTTTGAATGTAGCGAATTAATTTGAGTGAAGTAGGCGTAATAAACTTGTATTTTGATAAATATACCTTAAACTGTTGAGCAAATAGTATTTGAACATAATGACTTAGCTCAGTCATTTAAATTATCCCTTTACTCTTCCACTACCCAGTGCACGGTCTATCTGCAACATCTCAAGACTCGTCGGCTAAATCTCCTGAGCCGTCAGCGGATGAGTCGCCCGACAACGACAAGGAAACTTCGAGTAGTGGCAGTGACTCCGGTAAGAAACGCAAACGGCGCGTCCTTTTCTCCAAAGCGCAGACCTACGAGCTGGAGCGCCGTTTTCGACAGCAGCGTTACCTGTCAGCGCCCGAGAGGGAGCACCTTGCCAGCCTGATCCGCCTCACGCCCACTCAAGTCAAGATCTGGTTCCAGAACCATCGCTACAAAATGAAGCGAGCCCGCGCCGAGAAAGGTATGGAAGTGAGTCACCTCCCGTCCCCAAGGCGCGTGGCTGTGCCCGTGTTAGTCAGGGACGGCAAACCCTGCCACGCACTAAAAACTCAGGACCTGGCGGCCACGTTTCAGGCGGGCATCCCGTTTACGGCATATAGCGCGCAGTCCCTTCAGCACATGCAGTATAACGCGCATTACAGCGCCTCCGCCACGCCGCACTTCCCCACGGCGCACCATTTGGTGCAGACGCAACAGTGGACCTGGTGAAACCGTAATGCCTTTTTTTGCTAGGGCTGCGTTTCAAAGACATTGTTAGGGAACTTTCCCAACGGAAAATAAAGATAAGACTGATTTTCGCAGTTCGACCCATCCTCGCCGTTACATTTCCGGGGCCGATGTGTGCGCCGTGTTTACATTTGTTTTCGTTTAGAAAACCGGGTCCAGCCTCTTCCCCCTGATCCGAAAATGTTAAAGCTCTTGTGAAATTTTGTAAAATATAACTGTGTGTTGTAGAAATGTTTTCATTTTTGTCCCTCGTGTTACAAGCACGTACAAGACCACTTTATAATTATAGAAGATTTTATTTCTTGGTTTTACAATGGACCGAAAATATTTATGGCCATGAATAAAACATTGGCAACTTTTAGCTTATTTTATTTGGTTTGTTTTCTCTGTAAATATCTGTGGTAATTGTATGCAATGCAGATATATTTGGCCGCTCAGCTACTCATAAAGACATAGTCCGATATTTAGGGAACGGTTAAACATAAATTGTCATATAAAAATTAAAATTTCTCATAAATATGTTGAAAACAGTTGCAAAGCGCGCTGATGAAAAAAACACCTCGCCTTTTTAAGACTTTTAATAAAAAAAATATGTGTTTCAGAAATTTCACTTTGATTGGATTTTTGGTTTTGACAGGAAAGACCTCTTTTTAACTTTGCAAAATACTTTAGTGGTGAAGGAACACCTTCAAAAACGGGAAAAAAACATTATGAGTCAATTTCCAGGGGAAGTTTTTACAAGCCTTGTATTACAATACTCATTTTAGGGAAAGTCGCATGGGTATGTATAGATTTGTTCGGGCTATGATTTCATAAATCGTATTAATTGACTCCAATTTTCTGAATTTATATGTATGGTCACTTCAGCAATAAGAAGGCTAAAGTCACTTGTGAAATGGGGGTAAAAATCCACTTACTTAATATAAGAGGGCTTCAGCCACTAAGAAGCTTTTCATCCGCCTGTTCTCTTCTATTCAGGCTGTGCGGCTCCACAAGTCCAGTGCTAGGAAAGCACAATTACTAAAACATACTTTTGGAAGAGTTACTGCTATGTTATCAAGCTTTTGCTTTAAACCTGTTCAACCAGTGAAATCAGTTTAGGTTAGACAAATGTTGTGTCTTGTACTTTTGGACAATTAAATGTAAAGTAGTAACGCGTTTGAAATGATTAAAACGATACCAGATAAAACATATTTTCCACAAATAATTTTTTTACCGCAGCAACTAGACAATTCAAGGCCGGCGTATAGTTAATTAATTCTCTGTAAAAAAAAAATCAATAAATAAAATAACGTCCAAGTGAATACCTCTTGTAGATGCGGATTATTGTCTGGTTCATTATCTGAAGTAGCTCGTCTTATATAATCGCAAATCTCAAAAGCATTTGTTTTTCTTGCAAATGACAGATGTTACTGAAATCTCACTATCATTAAACAAACCTCTGAATTGACACACTGTGCTAATTATTTACAGAACTCAATCCCAAGGGACTGAGGCTTTTTTCTAACCAAGGGACTCTGCGAGCGCCAAGTTTTATTGTGCACTAAATCGTCCATTTGTTTATTCTGAACACATATTGATATAAAAATTAATACATAAACCCGTCGTGCTCTTCTTAGTGATTTTTCCGACAGCCTGAATTTGATAATTTACTGACCTTTCTATTGCTGTCTTATTTAGTTTTCTACTGAAACCACCTTGCAACAAGCGAAACTTCGAATAACGCCAAATGACGATTTAGGCCTATAGTGTGTTCGTTCACAGATTATTTTACGAGTCATTGCAAATAACATCAAAATTGTGTTTTTTTTCTCTTCGGTTTATTATGTTTACAAAGCGATGGGGAAACACTCCCCACGCTTAATATAGCAACTCACTTTGCATTATAAAATGATAAAAGGTCCAATTAATTGGTAAAAATGGGAGCACTGTACTTTTTGCCATGGGACTGTCTGGTCACATTGAACCATCTCAAAATATTGTGTTGTGTTCGTTTCTAAAACGTCGTTAGGTCGTGTCGTGTTGGCCCTATAGTCGGCAGGGTGACCCAGTGTGTCAAAGAAGTCTATCGTTACACTATATACTGTACAAGTCCGAAAAATAGCACAAAGGCATAGGGTCGGTTGTTGTGGATGTTAGAGGCGTGCATTTTAATAAGGGGCGTAAAAGCTTTGTTGGATGGATACTAACTGTGTGTGTGTGAGTGTGTGTGTGTGTGTGTGTGTGTGTGTGAGAGAGAGAGAGAGAGAGAGAGAGAGAGAAAGAGAGAGAGAGAGAGAGAGAGAGAGAGAGAGAGTTTCTTGGTGCTATTCAGTCCCTTTATCTCGCGCAGTGCATCCAAATTCAGGGAGATACATCCTTGTTTTTTTTTTTTGTGAGGCTGTCTGTTGGTGCCATTGTGGTCCTTGCTGTACACGTTCCCTTCCATATGGACAGCTGGGCCCACAAAAAGTGAAAGGGATCCTTCACAAAACCCAAATTGTGTCCGGCTTTCAAACACAGCATTGTTGTCTCTCAAAGAAAAACGAATTAAAAATTCGTGCTATATCTATTCTGGAAAGAGGCAAAGCCATTCACAGATAACAGGGAGTCCTTCTTCTTGATATAGAACTGCTAACAAGAGTTCTCTTATCGCCTTTAGCTTTTCCCTCTTCTAACGGTTGAAAGAGGATGATTATCGTCTATTCTGCAAAGTATGTGACAAAACTGGTGCAAAACTATTTAAAACACCAAACGGTATGCATTTGTGTGTCTTTCTGTGTCGTCGGCGTCGCTTTTTTTGTCGTTATGGAAATAAATGTTAGCTACTTCGACAGTTTCTTCGACTAAATGACTAACATTAAAAGTAATTTGTAAAATGTTACATCTTAAAGACAAGGCTATGTCTAAATGTGTATAATTAAAAATATAGATTCTATTTTTAGGACGCTGCCCAGGATTATATGTACATTTAACAAAAAGACACAAAAATATAAAACAATAGCAAATATGCGCACAGATTTCACAAACATTTTTTGTTCTAAATTATTAGGCGTATGTATGACTCTATGATTTTATCCAGTACTAGTGAATAGGGTAGTTAATGTAGGTATCTGGTTGCTAAATGCTAAATGTGATGGATACACTGCGTGATTTCTGTCTATTGATAATTCTCTTAAAATACTTTGCATGGTAGGCTAAATAATGATATACAGTGGTTACGGGAAAATGAACGAACGCATTGTTTCAGTCCAGCAGTTATCATAAGTAGCCTACCAACACAACACACAGCACACACCCTCAATACTCCAGGTCAGTCTGATGGGAAAAAAAATCCAGCTCCAGCGTGTCATCGCTTTAGAAACGTTGTATTTATCTGAGATTGGTTTCGGTTACAAATTCTTTGAGAGAGGTTTTATAGCGAAAAAAGGAGACACCAGCACTCAAACAAACGCTCAGCCTAACCCGCAGATAAAACCATTTCATGCATCATAATGGATTTTTTTTTCCTCAGGAAATGAGTTCATTGGATCTCCGTAATCATTTGAACCGCAACATAAATCACTTTTTATCACGCACATCTCCAAATAACGAGCCTTCTCACTGCTATAATAATAATGACTTTTATTTAAAGGAAGTAATCTAGCATTTTATTGCCTCTCTGAAGATCCAGATTAGATTCACCCACCGTCACGGACCAAATATTGAATAAACTGTTCCACTATCCAATAAAGACGGAACTTCAGAGAGCCACAAGATGGCGACAGAGTCCTTCATAAGGAAACTCTCACACCTCAGCATGCGGTGACAGCGTGTTAAAGTAGTTTGTAGGAAATAAAGAGCATTTAAAGTGTTCCTTTTTTAATTACGATCTTACAATTTTTAGTATTGGCTTAAACTAGAAAAGGGAATTCAATGCGACGTAATATAATTCTACTATTAATGAGAGATTAAAGACTTTGCTAATAAGTGGTGTGTACCAGTTCGCATTTTGGAACCACAGAGAGGCGCACTTAGCTCACGAAACTCAATGTCGCACTCACTCTTAATTCCTCTGACTTCTTCCGTGTTTACAAACGCCAGGAAGAAACACATGGCTTCAAATTGCAAAAGTGAAAAAACAAAAAACAACAAAAACAAATAAAAACAGGAACGAAAATTCCATGTCAGCAGCAATAAGGGAAGTGACGCATAGGCTATATGATTTCTTACAAATTAATTCGTTTCGATTGAGCAAAATGTTTAGCTGTTTTTTTTTAATCAACATTAAACAGGACATATGGGCATATGGATTCCACAACAACACTAATACCTCATAAGACACGTGTTGTAGATGAGAGCTTCGTTCGAATGCTTTTTGTGGTATTTGGTGGTTTAACCGTAGTTTATACAGTAGCCTACAACAGTCAATTATGTTATTTATTTATTTACGTATTTATTTATACATTGTTGAAGACTTAACTACCTGATAGTTCTATTGTACAACGTAGATAATGGACTAAAGCAGTCTACTTCATTTACATTAAAAAAAAACATGAATGTTGATAATTAGGTCGATGTGATGTGTAAGGTGGCGCTCTTGTCACGCTGATGGTTTACAACAAAGAGAACCGGTTGAATTTTACTTCATTGCATTTAGACTAACGTCAACTACATTGGATTCTCACAATATATAGACCTACAGTTATTCATTTTCATACTGATAAATGAACAAAAAATCCATGACCTAATTTACAAACTGAAATATGACCTTATAATGATGTGCACAGAAGAGAGATTAAACAGTCAGTGGACCATTTGATGTTTATACATGGATTCATAGTGGAAGTCAAACTCTTGGAGAGCTCTTGTCTCCTCAATCACAACAATGTCAAGGTTCAGTGATCTCTCAAGCCTCGTTTGTTCTCTGACACAAGCATGAAGTTGGTGATGGAGCTACTGAAGTCACACCGGACTGCACAGTTTGTGACTTGTGAGTACACGCATGGTACAAACTGTGGAGTTATTTGTCTACTTCTCTTTCAGTCATGCCATGTTAGAGGCGCTATTTTCTTTACCTCAGGGTTGTCTATATTTATTTGTTTGTGGTTAATGTGTCAGAATTAATATTAAGATCAGAATGTTAAAAAATGACCTTTTTTATGGTCCCAGGTTTTTCCGTCAAACATTTCTTTGGTAGACACATTTCAGTTGAACACATCAAATTCAAGTGATACCCAGAGTAACCTGTTTCCAAAAACATTTGTAAACACCGTATCAATAAAAATCTAGTTTGTATTTATATGTAGCCAACCACAAGTGAAACTCAGATTCATTGTAGTTCATACACAGAATATAGAACAGATTGCATGTTGATTCAATTTCTGTTGTTGTTTTCTTTTTTAATGTCATGAAGTCCAATGTTTCATGTTCATTCTATAGTTCATATTGTTTTATGCTACTGAATTACTGCCACCACTCTCTATGTGTTCAGTCAACAATTTCACAAGTTTCTTAGATGCGTGGATCGTTAAATCAGAATATTCAAAAATAATTTAAAATAAATCAAATAACCAGCATCTATATGATCAAGCTATTGTGTAAAACAACAAGTAACTATTTAATAATTTAACTAATTTATTTAGAATGCTGAGGTATACAGAAATAGTTGACAAACTAAAAGATTGCCTTCAAACTACACAATGCCTTGAAAGATGCTGTATTGTTAAGAAGAATGAATCTACAAGAAAAACAATGTTTCTGTACTGAACTAATTTTCTTGTCATATGTATACTAGTATAAGTATTGTGTATTTTTGTACAGCAGACTTATATTTATTTAGGCTGACTAACATGATTTTGATGATGCCTTTACCCCAGATTGGGCTTTTGGATATGGAGAATCAGTAACTGAAGTCTTTACTAGAATAAGAAATATTCACTCCTTCAGTCATTCATTCATTGCTTAATCCCAAGTGAGGTTTGTGAGGACCCAGGGTCTAACTGGAAAAACAGTGTGCAAGGCAGGAACTAACCCCAGACAGGGCACCAGTACCTAGAAGGGCACACACATACACATTCACTCACTCACTCATACTTGGACACTTGGACACACCAGTTGACCTAACGCATGTCCTTGGAATATTGGAAACTGGAGTACCCAGAGGACATGGAGAGAACATGCAAATTTCACACAGGGGGGATCTGGATCACACTGAGGATCTCTGGAGCAGTGAGGTGACTGCGCTAATCACTTGGGCAACTATGGTGCTCATATGCTAATATATAGTCATTGACAAAAAAGCACCCAAATAGAAATGTCAGATTGCTGCAAAACTCAGCATGCAATTACGTCCCAGGCAGATATATAAATTATTACAGTTGTGGTTTGATTAGACACTGGGTCTTGCCACAAGAGGGTCTAAAAGTGCTTCCCTCATTGCGTATAAAAAGGCTCTCAGATGCTACTTCTGGGTAACGTACCTATTGTTGAGAGATTGTTGACTGCTAGACACACTACGACGCATTCAAAGACATTTTGCCTAGTTGACAGATTTTGAGAGGGAGCACATTTGTTGTCACAGCACCCATTACATGCCCTGCCATTGACAGCCAGCCACCATCACCTTCGTTTGCAGTTGTGGTGTGAACAAGAAACCTGGACTGCTTTGGACTGGGACCATATTGTCTTTAGTGATGAATCCAAGTTCTGTTTGGAATCCAACGATGGTCGGGTTCAATCCTGCCTTTGTTGTGGAGAGACACGCTGCCCCAACTGCTGGTGTGATGATCTAGGAAGCCATAGTATATAACAGCTGTTCACCCCTAGCTGTGATATAAGGGACACTAACAGAACAGCAATATGTGCAGAACATCCAGCGGCTTCCAATAGGTATTTTTCAGCAGGAAAATGCTCACCCAGGCACAGCAAAAGTTTCCCAGGAAATGTCTCCTCCAAATTGGAACACTTCATTGGCCTGCCCCATTGCCAGATGTATCGTCAATCGAGCATTTATGGGACCAGCAGGGACTCCAGCTTCAGCAGACTGTGTGCAGGACCTAGAGCTGTAAGCAGATGTGTCATAGAGGCATGTCTAGCAGTCAATGATCTCTCAGCAAATGGAAGACTCCCAAAATGAAGCCTCTGAAAGCCTTTTATAGTTAAGTGGGGGAAACACGTTTACACCCTCTTGTGGCAAGACCCAATGTCTAATCAGACCACACATGAAATAATTTACATATATGCCTGTGATGTAACTGCATACAAAGTTTTGCAGCAATCTGACATTTCTATCTGGGTGTGTCTTTTTTTTTGTCAATGAGTGTACGTAATCTTTACATATATATGGTGTATTCAAAGCCTCCTTCTTCCTCAAAGCTGAATTTGGGTTACAGTTTGGTGGACAAACTGTCCACAAGAGCATATGAAAAGCTAGACCAGCATATGGTTTAACATCTGCAAATAAATGAGACGTACTGTCTATGGTTGCCCTAACAATCAGCCTACACAGTGACGGATATGTGAGTTAATATACACTGCTCAAAAAAATAAAGAGAACACTTAAACAACACAGTATAACTCCAAGTAAATCAAACTTCTGTGAAATCAAACTGTCCACTTAGGAAGCAACACTGATTGACAATCAATTTCACATGCTGTTGTGCAAATGGAATAGACAACAGGTGGAAATTATTGGCAATTAGCAAGACACACTCAATAAAGGAGTGGTTCTGCAGGTGGGGACCACAGACCACATTTCAGTACCTATGCTTTCTGGCTGATGTTTTGGTCACTTTTGAATGTTGGTGGTGCTTTCACACTCGTGGTATCATGAGACGGACTCTACAACCCACACAAGTGTCTCAGGTAGTGCAGCTCAACCATGATGGCACATCAATGCGAGTTGTGGCAAGAAGGTTTGTTGTGTCTGTCAGTGTAGTGTCCAGAGGCTGGAGGAGCTACCAGGAGACAGGCCAGTACACCAGGAGATGTGGAGGAGGCCGTAGGAGGGCAACAACCCAGCAGCAGGACCGCTACCTCCACCTTTGTGCAAGGAGGAACAGGAGGAGCACTGCCAGAGCCCTGCAAAATGACCTCCAGCAGGCCACAAATGTGCATGTGTCAGCACAAACGGTTAGAAACCGATTCCATGAGGAGGGTGTGAGGGCCCGATGTCCACAGATGGGGGTTGTGCTCACAACCCAACACTGTGCAGGACGCTTGGCATTTGCCAGAGAACACCAGGATTGGCAAATTTGCCACTGGCGCCCTGTGCTCTTCACAGATGAAAGCAGGTTCACACTGAGCACACGTAACAGACGTGACAGAGTCTGGAGACGCCGTGGAGAGCGATCTGCTGCCTGCAACGTCCTTTAGCATGACCGGTTTGGCAGTGGGTCAGTAATGGCGTGGGGTGGCATTTCTTTGGAGGGCCGCACAGCCCTCCATGTGCTCGCCAGAGGTAGCCTGACTGCCATTAGGTACCGAGATGAGATCCTCAGACCCCTTGTGAGACCATATGCTGGTGCGGTTGGCCCTGGGTTCCTCCTCCTAATGCAGGACAATGCTAGACCTCATGTGGCTGGAGTGTGTCAGCAGTTCCGGAAAGATGAAGGCATTGAAGCTATGGACTAGCCCACCCGTTCCACAGACCTGAATCTGACTGAGCCCATCTGGGACATCATGTCTCGCTCCATCCACCAACGTCACGTTGCACCACAGACTGTCCAGGAGGTGGTGGATGCTTTAGTTCAGGTCTGGGAGGAGATCCCTCAGGAGACCATCCGCCACCTCATCAGGAGCATGCCCAGGCATTGTAGGGAGGTCATACAGGCACGTGGAGGCCACACACAATACTGAGCCTGGTTAATATATTTGATTTCTATTGATGATTTTTGTGTGATTTTGTTGTCAGCACATTCAACTTTGTACAGAACAAAGTATTCAACGAGAATATTTCATTCATTCAGATCTAGGATGTGTTATTTGAGTGTTCCCTTTATTTTTTGAACAGTGTATGTTTTAGGAATGATATTTGACATATTTGTAAGTAATCTACACCACACAATTAATTAAATTAGTATAGCCTTGTTTCTGTTAAATGCTCCAGTTTTCACATCTGAAAAATTGGAATGCTCATTCATGCAAACCAAACGAGAAAGGAACTGATGAATTTGTAAGCCAATATGTATTCCAGTGTGTGCACCTCTTTGAACTCAGTCTATCCCATGACATGCATGCAGAGGAATTTCTATGGACACTCACCATTTACCAGAGGATGTTGGATTTGGCCTGTCAACTGAACCATTCACTGGAGGACCAGAAGTCAATGTGCTCGGAGAAAACATGAAGCATTTGAAAGTCTATTTTGACACTGTTATTCATATTTTCATTATATCTTTCATTTCACATTCCTTTAAAATTATTTGAGGTCTCTTGACAAATGATTGGCCTTTTTTTTAAGTGTTTTTTTTTTAAGTACAGCAAGACAGTAGCTTTAAACTAACTGTAAACTAAAAGTTATTGACTTTTATAGCTATAAAACTGAAAATTTTGGATTTTATGTCGGTTTGTGTAGAGCTCTTCCTTTTGCTTCACTTAAAACTTTCTCTGCTTCTCATTAAATTTAAAGAGTTTGATTAGCACTAGGCACAGGAAGATATCCAAGCCAATTTTTAATAAGAGAGAACATCAAAATACATTCTAAAACATAATGGGGAAAATGTGAAACGTAAAACTTGGAACATGAAAAAGTTTGAACATAGCTGTCTTTCCCTCCCTTAGACATGGCCTGGTCCTTGTGGTGGTGCGCTAGCATTTTAAACGGCTGCACCACTCAAACGCTGTCTCTTGTTAATGGTTCATTAAAATAACAAATTTGATGATACCCAGATTTTTGGATAATACTGTGCCGATTTGGGTGGACTGTAAGAAGTTGTATTTCATATGTACATCTTACAACCAGCTTGCCAGGTGAATAGATGTACACTCCGCTTAAAATGATACCTCATATCACCATGTTGCAGTGATAACAGTTTTGCCATAATTAACACACAATCAGTTCATGTCAGTATTAAAGATGGGGTCAGTGATTATCAAGTAGCCTACTAATTATTATTAAGGCAAACTTCATGTTACAATCAGGCACTATAAAACAACATCTGATGAAATCCAATTAAAGCTATGGAATCTAAACAGTCCTAACTTTGTCAATACCAGTAATTAGTCCTTCTTATATCCCTGCAAAAAATTCCAGCAAATACCAGCAGTTCACCAGTAGGAGACGATGGTCATCAGAACGGTATGGGTGTACTGGTCACTAGCATGTGATGCTGTACGGTGCCATGCTGGTCAGCCAGATCCATCAGCAACCTGTTGGTGGTAAACTAGCATGACCCTGCATGTGCACCAGGTGGTCAGGCACTGGACCAACACTAACCAGAATAAACCACACTGAATCAGCTATTTTTAGCAGGAATATAGTGTAGATAGGTATACCTAATTTTACTTCAGATCTACTTGTATTTAAAACATTTATGATTAGACAATAATAAACAAATTCTGCATCACTGCACCACATCTGTGAAAAGCAAAACACACCACTAATTAAGTTCTAATCGCAACAATTACCTAACAGTTAGTTGACAAAGCTAATTAGTTAGTAATAAAATTTATAATTCACCCAATACAGTACACCCCTACTTAAGGATGACCATTTAGTATCTAATTTAGTGTAAGGCAGTTTGGTCAAGAGGTTAATAATGATAATGGTAATGGGCCGAATCAAACCAGGGTTTGAATTAGAGCTAGCTGCTGCCTTTGTGTGTTGTGTCCAGGGGTATATCCTGCCTTACACCATGTGCCTCTGATTAGGCCCTGGCACGCACCCTCCCAACCACCACAACCCTGAATTACAAGTGTAAGGTAAGCCTATAAGGAAGAGTGAGTGAGATAATTTAACTGTAATATTATTAACCAGCTAGACCAGATAAAAAGCCCCTCTTTTTCCCTTTAGTGTCAGTGAAACTATGTGCCATATATATATATTTGTGTGTGTGTGTGTGTGTGTGTGTGTGTGTGTGTGTGTGTGTTCAACATATGGAAGAGAATATTTGAAAAAACACAAGTGAAAGGCAAAAAATAGGTCTGGCCTCCAAAAATAATAACAAGAAAATAAATTTAAAAATATCCCCTTACCTGAAAATGGGCAATTTTAAAAAGTTTAAAACAACTGTGTGGATTTCCAGGAAGCAAATCCTAAACACAATCGTAAAAATCAATCTTTAAGATATGTTTCCCATAACGTCATTAAAGTAGCACGTTGTTACCATCTTTAGTAACGTGCTAGCCCACTAGGTAATCAGCTGCTTTTAGTGAAAACACGGTAAATCTGTTGGCACGTATATTATACACTTAGCGGTGGCGCATATATCAACGCTGTATATGAGAAACTAAACCAAAGTGTGTTTTCATGCTAGGCTACTAAATGAACTGTTGTCGGAAGAATTAACTGATTTTGAGTCAATACTTTACACAACCATACAGAGTCGAAAGGCAATTCTCAGACCCTATAACACTGTATTTTCAAAGTCGTAGTTCACTTCGGGATGTGCTATTTTATAGATGTAGTCAGAATTAACTGGTTCTACTGCAGAATTCTAAAATAATAGAATAACTCAAGGTCAAAGTCACTAAGACAACCATATTGAGTTCTAAATCATTTTTGAGATCCTATAAAATGTCATTTCAAAGTAGTAGACGTCAGCCTAAATGAGCACATTACATAATCATATTGAATGAGAGAGCAATTTGCTATCTAATAAAACAGCCATTTAGAATTGGTAGCTCTCAAAAATGACTTGAACGAATGTACTATCCTATGTCTATCACAAGTTCTACTGCAGAATTTTGACAAAACTGGAAGCCAAATGTACTGTAAGTAATATTCCTTTATTTCTCACTTTTACAATTAATCAGCCTTTAATTGTAACTCCATATGCATATTCACCATCATTGTAAAATCTCAACAAACATAAACAAATCTAAAGTATGCCAAACTGGTCACTTGTAGTGCGTAACATTATTTGTTTCAACATTCTACATACATACATAAATACTGTGCATATGTAATTTTCTGTTAGTAAAGGTTTAATCAAATTTGTGGTCAGGGATGATGTACTCAAGTGTGATGGTTAAATGTATAAAATAAAAAAGGTTTTAATATGAGAAATAAATATAAAATAACAAAAAGCAATAATATTCATATCTTTAAGAAGTCTATCAGCATAATATGCATATCTTTAAGATGTCCTAAAGCAAAACATCTAAAAGACTGATATACTGTACAACCTCAGGTCAGAAAAATTGTGATGGTGTGAAAATGCACATTTAAGGAAAAGAAATTGCAGTGTTTAATACCTTCACTTTGACTGTTATTTATTTGCAGACAGTATTAACCCGATATATTTCATGGCTTTTTTCTGGTCAACTGAACTTCATTTGTAAATAAACATCCAGGTTGAATTCACAGGTGAAGTCAACAGGTGACTGTAATCATGATATGGTATAGAAGTATCCATGAAAGGCTGATTTATTGAGGGGCAAATGAGGGCAGAGAATCTTCAGTTTGTCAACAAATGCATGGGAAAATTCTTGACATTTTTTATAAACACTGTTCAAAGAAAGATTGGAAGGGATTTGCATGTTTCAAGTACTACCTTTTTTTTATTTGGCTTGTTTTCCATTGTCTTGTCAAAATGGGCGTTCCTGGAAAAGAATTTGTCTTGAACTCAGCTTATGTTACTGTAAAGTATCAGTGTTCTTTCTGCAATAATGCTGCCATCACAAAAGTGTAAATGACCTTTGGTAAGAGCACTGACACAACCACATACCATGACAGAGCCTGGCTTTTGGACTTGTAGCTGATAATAGTCTGGATGGTCATTTCGTCTTTGGTTCCATGTTGTCTTTTTTGTCCAAAAATGATGTGGAATTCTGATTCATCTGACAACAATACATGTTTCCATTGTGTTATGGTCCATCCCAAATGCCTCTGAGCCCAGAGAAGTTGATGCCGCTTCTGGACATGGTTAACATAAGGCTTCTTTTTGCACAGTTAAGTTTTAAGTGGCATTTGGGACTGTAACTCTATATTATAGTGCTTGACAAAAGTTCCCAAGTAATCCCTTACCCATGTGGTTATACAGTATCAGCTATTGATGAATAACATTTCTTGATGCAGTGCTGTCACAGGTCTTCTGTTTAGGCTCGTAACTTGCCCTTTACATACTGAAATTCCTCCAGATTCCTAGAATTGTTTAATATTATGCACTGTAGAGGGAGAAATACACATATCCCTTAAAATATTTTTTTTTAGATATCTCAATAATTTTGAAGGCATTTGTTGACAAATTAGAGATTCTCTGCCCAGCTGTGCTCCTTAAAGACTCAGCCTTTTGTGGGCACTGCTTTTTCCAAATCATGATTATAATCGCATGTTGATATCACCTGTTTGAAATCACATTATTATTTAGATTTTTGCCTCATTCCTAGCCTTAAATCGCCCCTTCCCATTCTTTTTGGATTGTTTTGCAGGCCTGAAATGCAAAAATGGCTGTTTATTAACAAATTAAATTATGTTGACCAGACAAAACATTCAATATAGTTTATATTAAATGAATATAAGTAAATATGGAGCACTGCAGGATATTTTTTCCATTTTCCATACTGCCCTAACTTGGCAAAGAAAAAAACTGTGTTGTGAGGAAGAAAATGTGGGATGACCAAGACTCAAAAAGGAACCCAGCCTCCTTGGGCATCCTACATGATTGCTAAATTAATATCTTATAGTAATAGTTGAAAGGTATACCAGAGAAATACTGTGTAATAAATTAAATGTAATTATAGCTAGACCCTAATAAATTAAAGATAATGCAATATTATGAAGATAATACAAAATACAAAATATGAAACAATAGTATAAAGCAACATTATATATAAAATAAATAAAATATTAAATATAATAACGTGGAGAATATGACAGCGTATTATTTGGTCTAGCAACAGTAGGTTCTCATGAAAATTTTGTTGGTATTTCTCCTACCTTCAGTCAGCACCCCAAACATTAGAGAGGGCTAGCTCAGCTTTTAGGAAAGGAGAGCTGGATGAGACAGACAGGTGTAGTTAGTACCCTCGCTCCAGCATTGCAGGGCTAGTGGGTGACGGTTCAGTGACAGTGCCATTCTTTACCTGTTCAAATGTCAAACAGGTTTACTTTTCTCAGTGAAACACCTACTGAGCACTCAGTTCAAAGAGCTCTGGTCATAGGTGACTCTGATTTACCCCTTTAGGTACACCAGCAGCTAGGATTACTTGTATTTCAGGAGACAGGGTGCCGGACATTTTAGGGACCCTTAGCGAGCTCCATAGATAATCGTTCATGTAGGGGTTAATGATATACACTGTCACCAGTCAGAGGTGACTAAGGCTAATTTTGTAGGGGTGTTTAAATTGCAAAGGCAATGTCCAATGCAATAGTGTGCTCCTGTCCCATCCCAATGCAGAGAGGTGACCAAGCCTACAGCAGGTTATGGTCACTGAACTGCTGACTGTCCAAGTGGTGCTCTGAAAACAGTGTGGGCTTCATAGACAATTGGACAAACTTTGAGGGTAAGCCTGGTGTTTTAGGATGGGATGGTGTCCATCCCACTCAGGAGGGTGCTGATCTCATCTCCTGCAATATTGCCCATAGTCTTATAGCAGACAAACAGGCTTAACCAACCGTCTGCCTGTAGCCATGCACCATCACCCAGAACTCATAGGGTTGATACTGTGTCTGTTACCTGAATCAGTCATAAAGGTAAATGCACTTGAAAAGTCTATTAATAACCCCATCAGTGTAACCACAAATATCTGTCATAAAATTAACAATCTTAAATTGAAACTTGGTTTACTCACTATTAGATCACTCACAAGTAAAGCAGTCACTGTAAATGAAATTATTACTGGTAACTGCTTACACACACACTGTCTTACTGAAACTTGGACTAGACAGATTGAATGCTTAGCCTTAAATGAAGCCCTAATGGTTGTGGGGGAAAAAGATAAATCGTTATGTAACTGATCCATCGTTATGCAAGTCAAAATCACACTTTTTTCAGCTTATCACTATTTACTGGTTTCCTGGTCCTTATTCAGAATTCAGGAATTTGCTAACTCTCTTTCCTGCTTAGTACTTTCAACAGATAAGGCTTTAATTGTAGGTGATTATTAAAACGAGCAAGATCCACTTAAAATTGCTTTGAAGTCTACTTTAGAATGTGATAGGACTGACCACAGCTGTAATCATACTTTAAAAGTAATTTTAACATTTGGTATCAATATAGATAATTTTTTTGCCAGTAAAGTTATTGGATTTCTGATCACTATATGAGCTATGAGTAACTAAGAAAATATGCCACCTGCCTTGTTATCACATCAAGCGCACTATTACATCCACTACATCAGCTGTGTTTATTAATAACCTACCAGACTTAAAGTTTAAAACACCTATGGAACCTAATCGTCTCGAGCATGTAACCAACCAGTTAGAATGTTTGTTTTGCTCAACTATAGATAAAGTTGCTCCTATTAGGGTCAAACGCATTAGGGAAAAAAAAAAAAAAGCTAGTGTATAATGACCACACCCGTAATGTAAAACAAACAGCTGAGTGTAGAAAGTTTTCTCTGAAAACTTTTGCACTGCATTTTGTCTGCTGGGGACAGCAAACTTTCCAGACCTTAACACGAACACAGGTTGACTGATTAGATATTGATGTTTAGATTAGAGTCGAAAATTAATTTATGTATTTAACCCTTAAACTGACACAACAGATAATTAAATAATGCAAAAAATTCAATACCACATATCTTGGAAGCAGATCTCTGATAATTTAATATTTTATTTACTATTTTAGAACTTGAGTTCTTTATTTTATTACCAAAGTCCTTATTTCAAAACATTGAATGTAAATTAAATATAAATTTTAAATGAAATATAAAATATTAATAATTAGTATTTACGTCATTTCTTTATTATTGCATTAAATAAGCTTATTAAAACAGGATCTGTACCACTGACCATCTAATTTTAACTTAGTTAACATAGTTTTCATGAAGATGTGAGGGCTTTTATCAGTAACAATGACAAGACGACCAACACAATACAAATATGCTGTATTTGTCTCTTTATCTGGGCAAGCTTGCATTTCTGTTCCTTACTATTTGTCCTCAATAGCACATTCTGGGCTTTAATTGTTTGACTACAAATTTGCAAATACCGTTATATAGCATCTCAAAATGACTCAGTATGACTGTGTAATATATTATAGCGCTGTTGACTCACCCCTTGTTTGTACAGTGGTGCTTGAAAGTTTGTGAACCCTTTAGAATTTTCTATATTTCTGAATAAATATGACCTAAAACATAATCAGATTTTCATAATAGTCATAAAAGTACATAAAGAGAACCCAGTTAAACAAATGAGACAAAAATATTATACTTGCTCATTTATTTATTGAGGAAAATGATCCAATATTATATATTAGTGAGTGGCAAAAGTACGTGAACCTTTGCTTTCAGTATCTGCTGTGACCCCCCTGTGCAGCAATAACTGTAACTAAACGTTTCCTGTTACTGTTGATCAGTCCTGCACACCGGCTTGGAGGAATTTTAGCCCATTCCTCCGTACAGAACAGCTTCAGCTCTGGGATGTTGGTGGGTTTCCTCACATTAACTGCTCGCTTCAGGTCCTTCCACAACATTTCAATTGGATTAAGGTCAGGACTTTGACTTGGCCATTACAAAACTTTAACTTTATTCTTCTTTAACTATTCCCTGGTAGAATTCTCTTGTGTGCTTAGGGTCGTTGTCTTGCTGCATGACCCACCTTCTCTTAAGATTCAGTTCATGGACAGATGTCCTGACATTTTCTTTTAGAATTCTCTGATATAATTCAGAATTCATTGTTCCCTCAATGATGGCAAGCTGTCCTGGTCCAGATGCAGCAAAACAGGCTCAAACCATGATACTACCACCACCAGGTTTCACAGATGGGATAAGGTTCTTAATGCAGTGTTTTCCTTTCTCCAAAAATAACGCTTTTCTTTTAAACCAAAAAGTTATATTATGGTCTCATCCATCTACAAAACATTCTTCCAATAGCCTTCTGGCTTGTCCACGTGATCTTCAGCAAACTGCAGACAAGCAGCAATGTTCTTTTTGGAGAGCAGTGGCGTTCTCCTTGCAACCCTGCCATGCACACCGTTGTTGTTCTGTGTTCTTCTGATGGTGGACTCATGAACATTAACATTAGCCAATGTGAGAGAGGCCTGGGGTCCTCTGTGACCACACCAACTATTACATGCCTTGCTCTTTGAGTGATCTTTGTTGGTCGACCACTCATGAGGAGGGTAGCAATGGTCTTGAATTTCCTCCATTTGTACACAATCTGTCTGTCTGTGGACTGGTGGAGTCCAAACTCTTTAGAGATGGTTTTGTAACCTTTTACAGCCTGATGAGCATCAACAACTCTTTTTCTGAGGTCCTCAGAAATCTTTGTTCATGCCATGATACACTTCCACAAACATGTGCTGTGAAGAGCAGACTTTGATAGATCCCTGTTCTTTAAATAAAACAGGGTGCCCACTCACACCTGATTGTCATCCCATCGATTGAAAACACCTAACTCTAATTTCACCTTCAAATTAACTGCTAATCCTAGAGGTTCACCTACTTTTGCCACTCACTAATATTTAATATTGGATAATTTTCCTCAATAAATAAATGAGCAAGTATAATATTTTTGTCTCATTTGTTTAACTGGGTTCTCTTTAGCTACTTTTAGGACTTTCTGAAAATCTGATGATGTTTTAGGGCATATTTATGTAGAAATATAGAACATTCTAAAGGGTTCACAAACTTTCAAGCACCACTGTATGTGTTTTATATATTGCTGTAATTTATCACTGTGTACTGACTATGTCACTGGCAGATTATGTTTGAAGGTGGGTTGGGCTGGGTTTGACCTGTGTCATTGGCCTTCCTGTTATGCTGACTGGTAAATGGTCCTTGTCAGAGCTGGTAATTTGTTTGTGACTCTGGCTGTCAATAAGATCTGCATTATAAGCAATTTTCTTGCCTCTAATGCTGCTTCTTCGGCCCCACTGATGCGACAGTATTGACTTTGGCTTCCAATTATATCTGCAGCAAAAGAGTTCATTCCTGAACAGACATAGACTAGCACATTCTGAAGTGTTTTGGTCACTACAAATTTGAAATGACCATTTTAGATGGTTTTAATATTGCACTCAGATTCAATACGATTATTTTATGATACATGATAATATGATATTTCTGCAGAAGAATCAGTTCACTCTTACTGTATAAATTCATTCTTACTATGGCCACACAATGGCTTAGTCTAAAGACACATGTTGGTTCCCAGTTCTCTAATACAGCACTCATGTACGGGCTACCACTATATGTGAAATAGACATGCACACAAATGCAGAAACATTTCAGTGGCAGCGGTATCCCATGGACAGGGCGCCAGTCCTTTGCAGGATTCTGAGACTCCCCTGTGACCCTGACCAGGACAAGTGGGACAACGGGATGCTAGAGGGACCCTAACAACAATTAGCTTTTAAATTGTAATCATTCATAGATTATTTTATTTAAAACGTTAAAATGTTTTATTTTACTTTTCTTCTTTAGCAAACGTAAATCCGACATTTAATCAAAGTAGGCAAAGTTTTTAGCAGCTATTCATACTAAATGGCTCTGCCTAGTGTCAGGACAGGCAGAAGCAGCTTCAGGCTCATCAGCCCTGCATCCCCATCCACATATCACGGCCCCACTTCCAACTGAAGAAGCAGGTGAGCAGCACTGTGTTGAATCATTTGGAGTAATTGCAGAGCCTCAATGAAAATGTCCTTTAATATTTTTTAAAAATCATTACAATTGTATTCTTCACAATAAAATGTCCCTGGAAGCACCCCAAAAGAGTGATAAGGTGTAGTTAAATTGACAACAGTAAATAAAAGCAACACTAATACTAAATACACCAGATTTATCTCAACCATGGCAACCATGCAAAGATTACTAATCAGAGGAATTGTCTGATTAGTTTTATGCCTATACAGTATAGTTCAAAATTTTTATTCACATGTAAAAAAGATTTGCAAAGCAAATGTGGATTAAAATTAATTAAAACATTAGTAAATTGCAAAAAAAATAGTATATAGTGCATCAGTGGCAATTCTAGACCATTTAATTTTGGGAGTGTCTTGCTGGGGACAGGGGCTATGTTACAGGGGCAATTACTTTCTACATAAATGTGCAGTGCGGGTGTTAAGTGGAAAAGGTCGATGATCCATATAATTCAACATTTTATTGATGCAGTTTTCAGTTATATTTTTACTATATTCTGTATTCTACATTTTCTCATGTTTCATACAAACAGATCAACAAATTATCACCATTCAAGGTCTTTGTCACAGGGGCACTGGCCCCACTGGCCCCCTTAGAACCTCCACCGAAGAACATTCAATCTTTTTAATACCCACTATCTGAGGGTTTTAATGTGTATATTTTATATATTCTGAAATGTATATATTTGGCATCTACATTTTGCCTATTTACTAATATACAGAGAGACACAAAGGAGTCAGAAGTAAACATCTTACACAAAATAGTGCACTACAGTGCCTAAACCTTGCACAGTTAATTGTGTGATTTACAGAATGTTGTATTTGAAGTTCAGTGATCGTTATAATACAGGTATTTTGTTTCTAAGTCCCCTAAGCTGATGCAAATGAAACAGAGAACTGCAAATAATTGTTTGCTTATCAATTTGCAATGCTTGCTGCTATGTTGGTTTTCGGACAGCGTCAACAACAAATTACTTTAAACTCAATCATAAAATTCCTGATAGATACCACTTGTGGGAAACACTTGCAACAGAAGCACATTCGTTGTACAACGTAAAGTCGTTCATTAATGTCTTTATTAATATCTAGAAACCCACAACAGAGATACAATGAACCTGCCTTAAAGAACATACTAATGTTACCTATAGTTTTAGGTAACAGTTATTAGTTTGATGTTTGTTAGTTGTAATGATCTATTGAACTACCTTACTGTTAAGGTCTTATATAGCGGTGGTCTGATAATCATATATAATTATAAACAATAGTAAACAACAGAGTAACATAGCCACAGCAGCATCTGGCAGTGTTACAGAAATGGCAAGTTGACCCTTCTACAGTCCAAAGAAGCTTGATAAGGAATTGTTTTTGGAAAGGTAGCAGCAAATAGACCACTTGATGAAAACGCCAAGATATGCTAAAGCTCACAAGGATTGGAATGAAGATCAGTGGAAGAGTATTGTGGAGTGACAAATCCAAGTTTTTGGGTCCAGTCACTGACAATGTCATATATGGTCATTACACCTTTGCTAAAACAACAAGTCTAATGTTGGCATATGACTTTTACAAAGTACTGTACATTGATGACTTGCGTTGTAGTTTGGGAAATGCAGGGCTTCTGGGATTAGGCAAGCCAGTGAGAGGAGTGTATTTCTACTTTCCCAACCAGCTGCTTATGAGTAACATGCCTACTATGATGACATGAAGTCAGAACCATTTAGAGAACTGAAAGTCATTGGATCTAAAGTCTATCATTACAGCATTATTTCGGTGCCCGGTTATTAGGGAAGAAATTGTTTTTAGGATATCAAGAAAGCCATTAGCTTTTGAATCATAGCTTCAGCTTTTTATGTTGTTCAAGAGATAGCATCTGGAGGCAGACCTCCAGTGAGAGGCCCATCACTCACACCTCAAGCACGAGGACCCTGTGATGTCATCAGAGGTCTTCTTCGACATTCAGGCAGTAGACAATATTTTTGTTACACTGATGGCAGATATTCAGTGAATTGGAAGGAAGATGAAGTTTTACTGAGAAATAAATATTTAAATGTATTTATGTCAATGTAGTGTGTAAATCTTCTTCTTCTTCTTCTTCTTTCGGCTTCTCCCTTTAACAGGGGTCACCACAGCGAGTTAAACGTTTCCACCTCACCCTGTCCTCCACGTCCTCTACTCTCACCCCAACTCCCTGCTTCATTTTTACCACCACAACCACCCAAATGAAACTCCTCTTTGGTCTTCCTCTCCCGTCTCTTGCCTGGCAGCTCCATCTCAAACATCCTCCTACCAATATATCCACTATCCCCCTCTGCACTCACGTTCCAAACCATCTCAGTCTTCCCACTCTCGATTTTGGTCTCCAATTTTTGTCTCCCAATTTTTCCAACCTGTGCTGTCCCTCTGATGATCTCATTCCTAATCCTGTCCACCCTAGACACTCCTAAAGAGAACCTCAACATCTTAAGTTCTGCCACCTCCAGCTCTGCTTCCTGTCTCTTTGTCAGTGCCACTGTCTCTAAGCCATACAACAAGGCTGGTCTCACTACTCTCTTATAAATCTTTCCTTTCACTTTTGCTGCGACCCTTTAATGTAGTGTGTAAATGAGTAATTAAAAAAAATATGATCTTTTCAAGCATATAGAAAACATATTTGGTTGCAACCAATACAGACAGATGATTGGGCATTCCTTTCTTTCTTAACAGTCGTGAGTTAAGAGACAATTCTGCTCTACCTTTTCAGCTCTGACATCCTGCACACTTCAAACAATTATACACACCAATTGACTTGCAAACTTTTAATATCTTACAACATTAGGCACTTGAGATATAAATCGGGTGTGTTTTGACTAGTAAATGAAGATTTTGGTGGTACATTCCATTGTTTATCCACTATAAGGGTGCCACAAAGTTGAGCCTTTTTGCTCTGTGAGAGTCCTAGAGAGTAGTCCCAGTGTTGCATACCAAAATTGATTATTCTATAAAAGTCATGATACATTTCTGTTAAAGAACTCAAGTGGAAGGTAAAATAGCTCCAGAATTATATTCATGGCACCATATTGGTAAAATATTATAAAGGCAGTAGGGTGTTCTATAAAATTTGAAAAGCAGGATGTGTTTATAGTAGTGGAATGAAAGTAAGATATTTTTACTGAAATAGCACTAGTAGATTTTGGTATATTAGTTTATATATTGTTTCAAAAAGCTTTCTTACAAAATCTTAACAAAATTGTATAGTCTGCTATTATATTTCTCACATTGTAGATATATCTAGGTATAAGTGAGACAGACGTAGGTGCAAACATGCAAGTTTTATTTACATTAGACATAGTGAAGACCAGAAGTGAAGCAGTGAACACAGAAGTAAAGAGACAATTACCACACATACAATGCTTAAACACACGTACATAGGACAGAGAGGACACACATGGACAACAGGCTATTGGCCAATGCTACCACCACTAGACGCAGAGCTAAAACAAACAGAATATGGTTACAGGACAGAACAATCCTAACACACAATGCTAACAAGCACTGACAATGCTAAGACAACACAGATAATACAAACCTGACAGTGCAACGGTCATCCATAGTGCCAATACAAAACACAGAGCTAAATGCTAACAGGCCTTAACACAGTGTGTAAAGCCAGACAAACAGACAGTACTAAGACAAACAGACAGTACGAAAGACAAGAACTGACAATGCTAATACAAACTCGAATGTTCACAACACAGATAAACATGGAACATGAGAATGAACAGGATCAAGCAACTACTAACCATACAGAGAGCACAATAGGAATCCGGCAGTAGGAACCACCAAGAGAGTGAAAAGATCAGACAAGGAAGTAATGAGAAAGGCGAGTATTCATAGAAGTGGCATAGCAGACTGTAATTGATCAGCCTGCTGTGGAAGGGTACCCTATAAAATGGCTCTCTGAGGCTAATTTTGGGCAGTGTACCTTGGTGAGAGGTCATTGACTGGTAGACATGCCTCTACAATGCACTTGAAGACATTTTGCCCAGTTGACAGACTTTGTGAGGGTTAGCATTATTGGACTGAGAGAAGCAAGGTGGGTGTTTTAATGATTTGCCTGCCATCTAGGCTGTTTTGACCTAGCTGTTAGATAGTGTTGGAAGACAGGCCATCAGTAGAGAAGATCATTTGATCTGCCAACAAGCAAGAGCACCTCCCACAGCTTCAATGTGCACCATCCAAACACAGGTGGCACTTTCGCTACACATCCCTGTCTCTGCCCAGACCATTTCAAGGTGCTTAACAGAAGGAAATTTGTTGTCACAGCACCCGTGTCAACCCTCAGCACCATTGCTTTTGTTTGGTGTCGTGAATTAGAAACCTGGACTGTTTCGAACTGAAACCATATCATCTTTAGCATCAAATCCAGGTTCTGTTTGGGATCTGATGACAGTCGGGTTCGAGTATGGGGGCCTCCTGGTGAGCACTTCAATCCTGCCTTTGTTGTAGAGCAACACACTGCCCCAACTGCTGCTTTGATGATCTGGAGAGCCACTGCATTCAAGAGAAGCGATTTGTGCAGGACATTATGTACTTATGAATAAACAGATATATGTACATCTTGCTTGATTAGACCCCATTTTGCCTTCTGAACTGCCTTAATTCATTGTAGCACAGATTCAACAAGGTGAAGGAAACATTACTCAGAGATTTTGGTCCATATTGCATGATAGCATCATGCAGCTGCTGCAGTTTTGTTAGCTGCATATCTGTGATGCTACTCTCCTGTTCCACTAAGGTAAGGGCTTTATTGCCATTGTCACCTTTACAGATTACAACAAAATTAAAATTGTGCTTGACTCAATCAAGTTAAAAATACTACATCTCAAAAGTGTTCTATTAGTGTGAGATTTTGGTAATGTAGAGACCATTTGAGTACAGTGACCTCATTCTCATTGTCGTGTGCACAAAACCAGTTTGAGATGATTTGAGCTTTGTGTTCATGGTGTAATATCCTGCTGAAAGTAGCCATCAGAAGATGACACACTCTGATCATAAAGGGATGGACGTGGTCAGCAACAATACTCAGGTAGGTGTTTATACAATACTCAGCTGGTATTAAGGAGCCAAAAGTGTGCCAAGAAAATATCCCCCACACCATCACACCACCAGCAGTCTGAACCACTGAGACAAGGCAGGATGGATCCACGTTTTCATGTTGCTTACGTCAAATTCTGAACCTACCATCCAAATGTCGCAGCAGAAATCAAGACTCATCAGACCAGGCATTGATTTCCAATGTTTTATTGTTTAATTTTGGTGAGTCTGTGCAAATTGTAGCCACAGTTGCCTGTTCTTATCTGACAGGAGGGACACCCAGTGTGGTCCTCTGCTGCTGTAGCCCATCTGCTTCAAGGTTGTGTGTTGTGCATTCAGAGATGCTCTGCGGCATATCTCGGTTGTAAAGAGTGCTTATTTGAGTTACTGTCTCCTCAGCTCAAACCATTCTCCTTTTACCTCTGGCATCAACAAGGCATGTTTGCTGAGAGAACTGCAGCTTGCTGGAAATTTTCTTTTCTTCAGACCATTCTCTGTAAACCCTAGAGACGGCTGTGTGTGAAAATGCTAGTAGATTAGCCATTTCTGAAATACCCAAACCAGCCCATCATGCCACATTCATAGTCACTTAGATCACCGTTCTTCCTCGTTATGATGCTCAGTTTGAACTTAAGCAGGTCGTCATGACCATGTCTACATTCCTAAATGCATTGAGTTGCTGCCATGGGATTGGCTGGTTAGATATTTGCGATTATGTAGTACAGTTGGGTGCAATTTGATCTTCTTGTCTAATCTAAGTGCAACAGAAAAAAACGAATATTTTGTTTTACATTTCATTTTCAATAACTCTCACATTCACCGTTGAATAAAAATGATAATAATTCAATAAGTACCTAAGTATTTTTAAGTACACCAAAATGTTTCGTCCGTGCTTCTTGTCTATAAACATGACAAAAATAAATTAGATCATTAGTAGCATTAGATCAACAAACTAAATGTACCACAGCTTCAGTTAGCTATTAATAACTAACACATATAATATTAGAAAGACAACACAAACTCTGATTTTTAACAAAATACAATTATTTAATTATTATTTTTCTGTCCTTTACTGCTGGTAATTTGTATGAATTGTATAAATTTATATCAGGCTGTAATTGCAATGTCGGCAGAAAATTAAGTGATAGAACTCTTTTACAAACCAGTGATGGCAAAAGAAATTTAATTATTAAATTGTTAGCATTGCTTGCATTGCTAAATATTACTTTGACTGACACACTCTGTAAAGTTACCATTCTTACAACATTTTTATTACTTAATAACAATAATTTTAATACATTTTACAGAAATGTTTAACGATGTAAAGAAATGAACAATGAGTAAAACACTGTATCCATGACACATACAAACATTTAAATATAAACGCATAAAACCACAACAAAATAGAACAACATTGTCTTGCCATTCATAAGCGTTCACAATCAACATATGGACGTTAACATAGGACAGTAAAGGGATTAGCAGTATCTTTTCTTATTACTTTATTTTTTTACTTTATTTCATTAAAGTTCCATCTGGAAGTTCTATCTATCTGTCTATGTATATTACATCATTATTTCTCATGACAGTTCCAACAATTTTATATTACATTGGGTTGATTTTTCTGGGATGTCTGTAGTTGTGGCTTCAAGTTTAGGAAAACAGTTGAGGTATGTCGTCAGGTTTTAAAAGGTATGATCTTGAAATGTGTTAAAGTTTCAGAGTTGAGATGCAAAGGTACAACGTTGCAGATGAGGTGAGATGAAGTTGAGGTGTTGATAATGGGGTAGCTCAGTGGTTTGGGCTACTAACCAAAAGGTGGTGAGTTCAGTTCCCACTTGTACAAGCTTCACTGGTGGGTGAAATGATGTGGGACCAGGGAGTCCTTGTCCTTCAGCTTCTCGGATCAATTATAAGTCACTATGTATAACAGTAAAAATGCAATGGGAAATATAGGTTCAGAGATCCAGAGATTAAAATGCAGGACTATGCAGGTGGGTTGGAGTGACAGGGAACGTTGCATTCATTTAGGATATGATTGTGCTTCTGAATTAAAATACAATACATATAAGACATTCTTAGAACTGGGCCGTATTATTCTTCAAACACAAATGTTGTGGGGTTTTGGCCATTTTGCATCAGAGTCACTCAAGTTAATATAACAGACTGAATTAATTGAAATATAGGAATCATTAGCAGTGCCACAATTTTACGAAAATGTCAATTGCTTTATATTTTATCTAATGCTTTTTAAAAACAACCATATCATAATAATTGCTTTCAACAAAACTAAGTGACAAAATTATTGCCATTCCTGTATTTAGCACCTTATCCAACTTCCCTTTGCCATGCAGCACAACATTAGACAGAAACAATAAGCCTTCTACAATAAAGCTTTATGACTGGATAATACAATAGTGCAAGTAATATGAGATACTTCTAAATACAGAATCACTCCAGATCCTCCAAGGTCTTAGGTCGTCTCTTGCAGACTCTCCTCTTCAGCTCACCCTACAGGATCTCAATGGGATTTTGATCAAAGGACAGGAATGATCATGTCAAAAGCTGGATTTAATCATTTTGGTATTGATTCGGGCATATATTTTGAGTCACTATACTGCTGGAGGACCAATCACAACATGATTCTAGCTTCTTTGCAGAGAGATGGCCAGATTTTCATTTACAATCTCAATGGGCTTTATGGAGTCCTTGGTAACATGTCTTAACATGGTTCCAAGGGCCTTTGTAAGTAAAATATCCCTGAAACATAACAGTTCCATCACCACAATTAAATGTTGGGGTCACTTTCTTTTGTATAACCATCTTGTGTCTGTTAACAAAAAGTTCTGTCTCATCTGATCATTGAACACAGTCCATGTAGCACATAACACACTCACGGCTAGTTTTGGTTTAAAAAATCAGAAACCTTTTTGTAGCATGTCTGTTGGCATGGAGGTGGTATCTAATTGTAGATTTGGAGATGTGGTGACCCCAGCATGCTACCACCCTCTGCAAATCTTGAACTGTGACCCTTGGGGGGAAAAATGAATTTCTAACAAGCCTCTTTCTTAAGTGCGGGGGTAAAATATACACTGTGTTTTCTTCCTGGCAGCTTTACTACACCTCCAGGTGTTTTTAACTTCCTTATTATTAGTCAGACAGTGGTTGTGGGTATATTTAGGTGTGCATTGCTTTATTCAAGAAGGAAATTTGACAACTGTGCGACCATGAGTGACTAATTAATAGTTCAGAAAATGGTAGCATGCTTTGGTTACATTACATTCATAAAGAACATGCGCTATATGAAGTATATTGTTGATATTTCATTTTAGAATACATTTCTCTCATTTGTTGTGAGATTGAGCTGGTTAACCACAAATTAACCAGGGTCTTTATGACAGAGATCGGTAGCATGACAGCTGTTAAGTAAAATTATAAGCATTAGTGCCTAATTTGAATTAAGACTAGAACAAGCAGTTTAAGCTAAAATGGGATATAAAATGACTTTATAAATACACAGTTCTGCATAAATAATGTAACTGAATAATTTTAGTAATCATATATAATTCCTGACTTCTGATCATAAAACTGTAAAGGCACAAATTGTCTTTGAATTAAGTATTTAATAGAACACTAATATATCTGTCTAAGTACAAAAACACACATTTCATCTTCTCAGCATAACACCAGTGTATGTGCAGATACAAACCGCCTTCTTCACAAACCTATGAACAAACGCTTTGTTTTGCCAGTATATATCTGTAGGTATAACAAATTCCAAATTCTAATCAGTTACATTTACAAGCTTCACTTTAGTGGTATAAAAACAATCAATTTTGTAACCCTGTATCTGGGAAGATCAAGATAAAAGTTCACAATATAATTACAGAATTCATACCAAGCAAATTAACGACAAATAAGATGACTGATATAACTTTACACATTTTACACTTGCTTTTCAACATTTATCATGGACCCTATAGTTAGTACAGCTATGAGTGAACTCTACACTCTTTTAAGATGTAAATGATAAACAAAATCCCCCAAAAACAGATTAAAAAGGCATAGATTGAACAGACTGAACAGATTCAATTTGCCACCAAAATGGAGGATTTAAAAAGAGTTAATTAACACCAATGCACTCCCAAAGCTTTTGTGATTATTTGGCAATACTCATTCATTTGATCATTCATTCATTGTGTTATCCATTTAAACCTTTTCGGTGTCATGGGACAGACGGTTCCTAGTCTGCAACACAAGGTGCAAGGCTGGAACAACCCTAGACAGGGCGCCAGTCCATCGTAGGGCACATACACTCACACATTCGTACACACATCACACACTAGGGGCACTTTAGAACCACCAGTTAACGTAACACATGTCTTTGGACTGTGGGAGGAGACTGGAGTATCCAGACTAAACTCACGTGGACACGGGGAGGACATACAAACTCCACATAGGCAGAGCCCAGGGTCAGGATTGAACCAGGGATCTCGGAGCTGAGAGGCGACAGTGCCAACCACTGCATCACTGGCAATATTCAAGTACAACTTAATTAAATACAATGCAGATTACACAAAATGATTATTTTGGGTTCGTTTTTGTATATGCCTTTACAAAACCATTTTCCGCCTTTACTCCATGAAAGACATTTATTAATGTTTCTGTTGTTCTGTTCTGCTTAATTGCACATGTATTGCTTTATATTAATGGACTCTGATCTATCCTCTCTTAGACCACTACTGTCACTGTGCAGACAAATCAATAAATAAAGTTGCTCAACAAATTATGGACAATTTGAAATCCTATTTTTAAGAGCACTGTAAATGGACTGATGAAAATACTTACCATAGGCATCCCTTGAATGCGTTACTTGATATTTGTTGTACTTTTGCAAATATCATCATTACTTACAGCCTATATGATGATAGCTACTTGTACTTCTGCTGGTGTTACCTTAATAACACAAGTAAAATATGTGGGACTAAAATTACTATTATGCTGTTGATAGTATATTTTATTTTTCCTCATATTGTGCTACAGCTGTTGCTACTAGGTCTGCAATCTCAGCTTTTCTATCTTGTGAATTTGACTTTCAATCTATGTACTGAATTAAAATTAAATTGTATATTACGAATTCCACTGGTGGTTTTCAATATGATTGGACCTGATCATATAACCTATACTTTACCACTACCATATACACACCACTTCTGCATAACACAAACATATTTAAGCCTACATCGCACTATAGCTACTATTAAACATGTATGTATTCAATATCGAGTCATTATTTTGCTGTAACTGGCTTTTTCATTTGCAAATGCACGGACACAGACAAACAATAGCAGTACTACGAGTAGCAACACTGTGCTTTTTGTTAGTTTGTTGGTTCGTTTGTTTTAGAGCTAATCCTTATCCACCTGTGTGTTTTCCTTTTGTTGTACATTCCTGCACAATTAAATTACAAAACTCACATTAGACAAAAAATGGAACTTTTTAAAAACATCTATACTACAAGCACTTTCCTCATAATATTTTTCAGTGTCACTGAAGACAATTACAGTGTAATCAGATGTATTTTCTTTTTTTTTTTGTTGGCCAATTTCTACTGTGGGGTGTTCAGCATTAATAAAGGACTTACATAAAAAGAAAAACAACATAACTGAAATTCTCTGCAATGTAGCATAGAGGAGATATTTTGTGCAATCTATCAGGATGATTGGATTAGAGTGCCTGTTTTGCCATGTGTATGATCAGAACAGGACAAGTTCATGTAAGTTCAATCTAGCAGCATGTAAAACAGAAGCATATATATATATATATATATATATATATATATATGTATGTATAATCTCATATAGAAGGGAAAATAGGGAGGATTGATCATGCTAATTATTAAGATACACACACACACACACACACGTGTGTGTGTGTGTGTGTGTGTGTGTGTGTATCTTAATAATTAGCATGATCAATCCTCCCTATTTTCCCTTCTATATGAGATAACATATGCTTCTGTTTTACATGCTGCTTAGGTTTAAATGAAAGTATAATTCTTCAAATGTGCATATTTGTACTGAGGACATACTTCAACAACGTTGAGTCAATTACATATCTGCACAATAGCTACACAAATATTAAGATTGATGTAAACTGATATACACAAAACATGTGTACTAAAATTGCAAAATTGCTTCTTAGGTTTACTGCAGAGCTCACCAAATCCGGATTCAGACGTTTTCTTTGGTTTCTGGAGAATTTGGATAAAGGCTAACAAAAGAGGATAATCGTGCTCTTAGCCAAAATGTCCACAGCATGCTAATGCTTAGCAGACTAGAATGTTTCTTATTTAGTTGGTCAGAGCATTATACTATGTTTACCACTGCTAATCGGTCAACCACAAAATTATTGCGGATATCTAAGATATTGCTTTATTTCTACAAAGCCACGTCGCTCTGTATTTAACTCCTGTAAAGATATCTTTACACGAATTCTTTATTTATACTTTTATTTTGCATTAAGGTTCATATTTGGTTAACTAAGCAGTTATCAGTGGAGGTGGATCGTTCAGCAAAGACTGACTTCGTGCTTGATGGTGAAATTAAGACCAGATTTCTCTCATACAGTTTATAATATAGTGCTTATTTTTATTCCCATTCCACGTTTCGTATCTTCCAAAAGCTGTAAACTAGACAACTTGTTTAGTTCTAGGAGAAATTTGGTTTAAATTTGGATTAAAACAAAACATAGACTAGTAAGAATTGGAGACGTGCCACATTAATTAGTACACCAAAAATGACATTATTCACCAATATGTTGCTTTGTATTGATAAATTAAGTAACACACTTATGTACTTTTATTTTTAAACCTCAGACGACTCGCTGTTTTCATTTCTAATGCGTAAAATAGCATTTCAGATATCGTTTATGTGGTATACTAACGTAATGGAAGCTCAAGCGACTGCTTGTATCCAAATTCTCTAAATCTCAATAAGTGCACGCGTTTTTAAACGGGTTTCTCTTCCCAGTGTTGCTGAATCTTTTAGTCTCAAAGCCAGTGATTGTAAGTTAGAACCATAACCATTCACGGCAAATTGTTTGAGTGTTCATGCTATATTATGATTTTTATTTCCCCACAACACTCAAAATTCACACATGTCCTTAAATGTCATTATTAATCGATATTACTGAGATTCTAAGGAAATATAATTGTCATTATGTCAACATCTTATTCTATAATTTACACGTCACTTTAATTAATAGTTTAAAGCTAATTATTAACTTTTAGATCCGACATTAAGAAGCTTTTTTATACTCACAGGGTACACTCCTAGTAAAACACAGTCTAATAGTTTCTTCTCAAATCCTCCTTTTCGGCGTCAAAAAACAACTGATTCTCAGACTCCACTGGATTCACATTTTACACAACTTATCATTCTGTGTTGTATTAAAGTAGGCTAGGTAAAACAGAAAAGCCGAGCTATCTTGCGGCACTGAATGCGTCTGTCGTCCTACCACCGTGGTTTTTGCCAACTATTAGCATCATTTCGTCCATCGAGTTTCATTAATTGCATGTGAATGAAAACTTGGAGTGAAGAATACGGATTTGGAGAGGCCTGTCAGATACTTAGTGCTCTTGGGAGGACCTTTAACCTTCTTCACGGCGGCTATGCGTCGCCTGAGGAGCTTCGACAAGCACCTGCAAGCTCTGGTCCAAAATGGGTCACAACATAATAAGCGAAATGGCTTCTGAGGAAAAAAATCTCTGAGGACTCGGAAAAAGATAAAGAAAAAAAAAAAACCTGAGGGGTTCATCAAATGAATTCAACTGGAAATGTGATTACAAATGTATCTTCTTAAAAAATATCTTCAAATTAATAATCTGAATTAAATTCAACATGTTGTGACGTACATAAAAACTGATAAATAGCTGAAGGGACAAATGGTAATTACATAATTATCTTAAAAAATAATAAAACTCGCCATATATATGTGCAAAACTGCCGTGCAGCTCTAGACTGAACACGTGATTTAGGGCCATGACTGCAAGTTAAATGCACATAAAAGAAATTTTATTCTTATACTGTGCATTTTAAGTACAAATCTCTACCCCATTTTTTTGTGTATCACTTAGTCTCACTTCGCCATATTACCGTCCTCTATTGAATTTTTAAAAAATTAGCCTTTAGTTCTTTATATATTAAAGAAAATATCTTCAGTTTTATTATAAGGGCATTTAGGACCAATCGTGTGATTAATCTACACTTTGAAGTAGTCCCTTATAACAAATGATTTATCCTATCCTAAAGTTTCTGAATAGAGCTTTGAAATGATCTACACGGATCCTAAAGCTGAAGTTATAACTGCGGATATTTTAAAAATGGGAAGGGTGTTACTCTGTTTATTAATATATTAATCTCTTTATTAATATATTGTATCAAAAGTCTTACAGTGCAGAGCATGCAAAGCTTTCAGATACATTGCACTTAACCCGATGTATGAGCGTGTGCTCTGTGAGCTATTTACATTAAGGTGCTTAATAAGATAAATGTGCTTCGGCCAAGTAGGCAACTTTAGCCTTCCACCCAACGGGACTTTAGTTCCTACGGGTTCCTTGCAATTACAAAGGTAACAGATTTGATATGATGAACTTAATTTATGTAAATTGTCCTCTAAATTAACAGAACAAAGAGCTCCGTGTGTTGGCTGTGGATCTGGTTCCGCATCCTCCTTGCGCTTGGCACAAATTGCATACTACTCCTTGAACGGATGTAACAACGGACCAGAATACTGGCTGTGTAATTAAAAACGAAGAAGCACACGACTTGAAAAGTTATTGCATGTCGTGGGTGTTCTGCTTAAGCGGAGGATGAATTCATTAAAGTCGTTTGAGTCACGGCTTTCGCGTTTTGAGCGACCCATGGTGCACCTTGGAGAGATCAGGCTGTTTATGAAGTGTTATTACTCTGCATAGTCTTTCCATAACATAACAGTTATTTTACAACATACTCCATTATGTGATCTGTTCTAGATTATCAGTCACCTGTCTACTCTGCTTGTCAGTGTTTACATAGCCTATTGTATGGCTAGTGTGTGACAGACGAAGCCGTTGCGCTACCAGTGATCCGTTTGACTGACTCCGGCCACTTTGTTCCGCCGCTGGCTCTAGGAGATGATGGCTAGGGAGCTGAGCTCTCACTCGGAGGCTCTTGGCCCTCAGGGAGCCCTCAGTGCTCACTCCGCCTGTTAAAGCCGCATCAGCCACTCCAGGAGACGTACGATTTCACCCTTTCGCTCTGGCGCGCACCGCGGACTTTCCTTAAAATAGCACTTTTTTTTGAAGTGTGACCGCATTACATCGTGATGCTTCAAACATCAAATATCAAAGACTAAGTGCATCTCGTACAAAAAAGAGCATATTTGATGAATACGACACCAACAGCTTTCATTTCGATGACTGCCCAATGGCGCTTAACATTTCTGCTTTCTTTGTCAAGCATTGGAAGGTAAAGAGGAGCTTGAGGCGATCACACAATATCTTGATAACCACCTCAAGGTCAAGCAGAAACACCTTTTTCAGAAAGTTCACAGTTACCTACAACACGCCCGGTTGGTATTATAAAGTCAATGAAATTGTGCTGATAGGCTATAGTCCAGCAATACAAACGGACCATATTAACCGGGTCCAAACTTCTATATTCTTTAAGTAAATATTGCTGTTTATTTAATCCTCTGAGATTGATTCATGACTAATAAATATGGTTTAAAGGTCAGTACGTTCCACTTCAAATAAATCAGGCCTTATACTTCTGTCAGGCTCCCACTGAGATTTAAAATATTTAAGAATTAACTACATGTTCAGCATTGACCTAAAATACGAAACCCAATTTTCTTACATTGAGTTGAGTTGAGTTCACTGCATTATGCTGTACCGCCTTGACCAAAATAAATATACACTTTGCTGATTTTTCTATGCTGGTGTTTCCATCGCAACTATTCATCTTATACATGCTTATACGCTCGTGCACCCACATACACGCGCGCACAAGCTCACATGTTCGTGATTAACCAAATATATTCTACAACGAAATCACAAATTCTTTCTTACATATAATATTTAGTTCAGTTCAGTTCCCAGTAAGATCTATACTGGTGTCCACATAACCAATTCTCATTCAGTACCTTTAATAACGTGGTCCTTTGCATCCCAGTGCTGCCTGCATTTGTGTATTCGGCTGGTCTGGTCCTTATCGAAGCAGAGTTTAGGTGTGATCTGTAGGTTTTGTTAAGGAAATGGAGCTGAAATCCTGATCGATCATGAAGCCTCTGGTTTCTGATGAGATGTACCGAGGCGCGCGCTTGGCCCGCGGTCGAGCTCTCTGCCTTAATATTGCACAAGGTTGAGTGGCTGGCCTCATTTACCTAATGGTGGAGACTCACATGCCAGCCAAGTTTCTGCGAGCCACTATACAACGCAATGCACTCGAACAAGGCTAGATGATGTGTTAAATTATAAAGGAAATTCAAGACGTATCCTACAAATCCAAGGTTTTGTTTAAGGCTTTAAAGCCATGAAAAATCACAAGTTTCACAATGTTTTTAAAGTTATTTGTTGTGTAGATAAGATTATTTTACATTAGCTATAAACATAGCAAACATAAAAATAATCAGCATTTTTATTTTACTAATACAGATTTGCGATAACAAATATGTAGTAGTAAATACAGTGTAAATTTGTACTCTGTCTGAAGAATCTAGATTATGTTTACTTGTTAACATTGTTGGCTTTTACAAACAATGCAGTAAGACTGGATGAAAGTCAGATGAACTCCGTTCAATTTAAACTTTTCACTCGTAGTCTAAATGCAATGCACATTTCTAAAGTAAAGGCAGTGAACTGCATTACAAAATAAAGTGAACATGCACAAAACTTTGTATGCCTTCATGTTTGTGAGAGTTTGAGTCTAAATGTTTATTTTTAGCCTATAATATTTTAGCCTACTGAGCAATGTAAGACTTACAACAAATAAAGAGACAAACAAGGACAAACAATAAACAGCACAAAGTCGTCTGTATTTCTCTGGACAGCTTCTAAGCAGTCACAAAAAGAATTTGAGAGTACACCCGATTGCAACAGGAATTCAACATTATTTTCTACAAAAGAAGAACGTGACATTTCAGAAGAAGAAGATGATAACAATAATAATAATAATAATAATAATAATACACCGATTAAAAATTAATATGCAATTTCCTCACCGTTAAATTGCGCACATATGTCACCGTGTATTTCCTCTTATTAAATGATGCCAGGTTAGGAAAATATGAAAATGGACAGAAAGTTGACTTGAGCTAATTTGGAAGAATCCCTCTCTGGTGGTGTAAAATGATGCTCAAGGCGCATAAATTAGGTCATACAATGGAGAGGCCTTCATCGTGCCTCTTTGTCAGTGCTCGGCAGCGCTTATGTCTCGTCAAAGTGCTCTTAAACTTGGGGTAAAAGTATGGAATTCCCTATTGACGCCAAGCAACAAGAGCAAGAAAAAGTGGCGCTGAGCCACTGGATGGAATGAAAACAGTGGATAGAAGAAGGAACACTCGTTTAAACGATGACGCCGGTACTATATGGCCAAAAACTATGAATTGTGGCGAAAGGAAACATTGTAGGCTGCTCATGAGGCTTAACTTAATACGAAACTATAAGCATTTTTTCTCTCAATTATCTTACCGAGATGTCAATGACTATTGTTTGCTGGTGCGGGCCGTCGCTCCGCCCCTCGTGTTTGTCGTAAACCTGGCGCCTGGCTACAATAAACCCGAGATGAGAGTGGCCAGGGCTCGCCTCCTCCTCGAAGGCGATCAATTGGATCTCAGGCAGCCACTGTGAGCTCTCTCTGACGAGAGGAGGACGCGGCCGAGCTGCTCCACCGCGCGCATCCCGCTTTTCTGAACCATGTCGCTGAGCCCTAAACACACGACACCTTTTTCAGTGACAGACATCCTCAGTCCCATCGAAGAGACCTACAAGAAGTTTAGTGGCATGGAAAGCTCTGGGAACCTGGCGTCTCCACTGGGAGCCTACCGGCAACCTCAGGTGTCCCAGACAGGCATGCAGCAGCACTCGATGGGCCACAACGCCACGGTAGCCAGCACCTACCACATGCCCCACTCTGTCTCCCAATTCTCCCACAGCGCTATGAGCGGTTACTGTAACGGCAGCATTGCCAACATGGGCGACCTGCCCTCTTACCAAGAAACTATGAGGAACAGTGCAGCGGCTACAGGGTGGTACGGAGCCAACCCAGACCCAAGATATTCAACAAGTAAGTTTAACTACTTTATCAAAACAGGTTTATTCAAGTAAAATCGGTTTATAGGCTAATATTAGTGTCCGTTGATACGTTTTATCCACTGCCACAACTATGTTGTTATGTAACTGTGTTGCACGTGTCAAGTAACTACATTTTTTAATTGCGAGGTTACTTCTACTTATAATATTTTGTAAAATACATACTAATATCCATTTGCCGTCAGGTAACGTGCCATTCATTCTCCAAGCAGTAACTGAAAGGCAACACGTGTTTATGTATATTTTTAAGTTTCTAGATTCATGGGACCTTCCACAGGTATGAATATGAGCGGGATGGGTACGTTGAGCGGCATGGCGGACGCATCAAAAGGAATGACCCCCCTGCATGCGGCCCCTAGGAGGAAGCGACGAGTTCTGTTCTCTCAAGCCCAAGTGTACGAGCTGGAGCGGAGGTTTAAGCAACAGAAGTACCTCTCAGCACCTGAGCGCGAGCACCTGGCCAGCATGATCCACCTGACCCCCACTCAAGTCAAGATCTGGTTTCAAAACCACCGCTACAAGATGAAGCGACAGGCCAAGGACAAGGCAGCGCAGCAGCTGCAGCAGGAGGGCAACCTGTGCCAGCAGCAGCAGTCGCCCAGGCGGGTGGCAGTTCCCGTTCTGGTCAAGGATGGCAAGCCGTGCCAGAACGGCTCAAACACGCCAACACCTAGCCAGCAGCAAATGCAGCAGCAACATCAGCAGCAGCAGCAAAACAGCGTCGTGCTTCCTGCAACAAGTAACTCTATAAATCACCAGAGTCAGCAGGTGGGTGCGTTGGTGCAGGCCCAAGACCTAGAGGAAATGTCACCCAGTCCTCCATCTCTCCATTCCTCACTCAACAATATGGGACAGATAGACACATCTATAGATTACACTAACAACATGGTCACGTCAAACCTGCTTTATGGCAGGACGTGGTAGGACTGTTGCATCCTTTTAAACTTTTTATACAGCATTAACTATGAACTGAAAACAAGACCAAAATCAGAAATCGGTGTGAGATTATGGAGTGTGTACGGATAAAACAAGGCTTTGGGGGCCAAGCAAAACATTTTTGGAGGGCATTTTTTCTACATTGAACATTTCTGCCAGTGAAGGACAACATGTAATTTCTAGGGTTATTCTGTCTTTTGGACTCCGCTTTATTGTCGTAGTAGAAGGTTTCCGGTTGATGGACAAGGTCTCCGCTCCTCATAAAACAGGAAACGGGATGCTGGGTATCAGGTACAAACTTACGATCTGCAGAAGATCCAGAGGTTACCAGATCATCCAGAAATGTATGCTTTTAAAGATCCCTCAGAAAATGTACAATTGAATTTACTATGATATGACTATTGTAAGCTAATGTATCCACTTAGATGAAAAAGTAGGGACTGTATATTTGGCTAACAATTGATTTTTTTCAGTTTACCTGTAATATAATTGTAATTTTGGTTGTTTATTTTATTTCCATTTTTGTAAGTTAAGAAGAACACACACTATGGCTGCTGTACATGTTTCAAACCAGTTGAACGTTGATAATAAATCAGTTGAAGTGCAAGCCCATCTCCGGGAATTAATTTGGAGTGCGTTTTCATTAGGCTCGTGTTAGCACTGAAAATGCATGGAACCTACACTGAGGTCGATGGACATGTAAGACAGATTAATGATAACAAACGAAGAGCTGGTTTTCTTACAATTTCTAGTAAGTTGAAATAAAATATGTAACATGTCTCTTACCTTTTATAAAGAAACGAACTGAAAAGACCAATGGAAAAAAACAGACCAGTGAAAAAAGAATCCAGATACGGTCTATTAAATTAACACACAGGGAAACTAATCGCCTTATCTGAAATAATTTTAGGCTACACTAAATGAAAAAGTTGGCCACTGGTAACAATGGTAAATTACAAAACATTGCCATTTGTATACAGTAAATATTAATTAGCTCAATAATTTCATAACAAAGCAGTTTGTAACGCAGAGATTGTCCGAATCCTAAACGAAAATCACATATTTTTGGTTAAATTCAGTTGACTTGGTAAGAAATATTATTGTTATTAACAAAAGCTGGAGCAAACTTTCGTTTTGACACATTATTTCTCTGCACAAGTAAAAAAAACATGGCAATAAAGGTAACACACGTAGTTTATGGACGGTTAAGTGAAAAGTCTTTAGAAATCGACTTAATATTTTATTTACTTTTTTTTTTTTTATCTCACCTGAATCTCTCACTCTTGGTCAAACTGATTCGCCGTTTATATCGATTCCTAAATCAAATGATAATTACTGAAACAGTCATAAAACTCTCTCAAATTCTTTCCATGATTTTCGATTTTTTCGTACTACTGACCATTTTTTTGTATATCCTACAGTTATAATTGTAATATTAAAATAATTCACAATTCTTTAATAAGCAGAGTTGCTGAATTCGCTCAGTAATTCAACACTAACGTATACACAATATATACATATATAGCAGTTATATTTATGTTCATATTCATAATGTAAATTCTGTCTTTAGTTTTTGTCTATTTTCTATGAGACTATAGTAGATACTTATTTGATTAATAAGTAGTGAATATAGCATCCTTTGATAAACCAACCTGTATTTTCTTTTCTCTGGGGAGAGATTCATCTCCAACAAATGCTAAATAGAAACCTAACAACATTTAAGTTCAGATACATTTTGTGTGACCGAAATGCAAATGCAGTAATTTTGCGGAATCTATTTGTGGATGTTATAACTTGTAAAATATGTTACACGTTTTAGCATCTATCTTTCTCTTGAGACCAGTGAAAGTGTTATGAGGTGTTATCAATAACAAAAGGTTATGCAGGCAATATCTCATGGCTGGTGAGTGATACTGATTGCGTTGCTCAATATATTTGAAAATTACGCTTTAACCTGTTGCCACCTGATTACGATATTACTTTAAGTGGTCTTTGAAAGATTCAATGCATCCGCAATTTGCATCCTTGGTAATAATATGGTACTAATATGGTACTAGGTGCAGTAGCTGGATCTAAATGACAGTCTATGACCTATAACAGGGGCAGTTCTCACAAACATTACATAAACATACAAGTTATTATATTTCTAGGAACATGATTGTTTTACATGTCAGAATATAAGGAATATTAATGTCAAGCCATGTTATATTATAATGATAACATTTTAAAATAAAATACTATTGCTTACATAGTTTGCAACAGTCATTGTTAATTTCAGCAATATTCAAAATTAGTTAAATTTGACATACTTTTAAGGTAACACATTAATTTCAATGTTACATTTATGATAAAAAGCAACTTTGTTGAAGCACAATCTCACTAGTGATGGATGATTGTTTTAAACTGTCTTTTATCAGAATCAAATTCGTCTAAAACCTGATAGGTCAGCTTACACAGATGTGTCATTTTTATTTCATGCCTCAGTTATTACAAAGAGCATTCCACAAGTTTGCTATTTTAAACTATTCATCACCCGGAACATACACTTGTAAAGGTTTAACATGATTGCAGTATTCCTACTCTCCATTTCTATTTTGCCTGAGATTGGCTGGCGCTCTGTGCTTGCTGCTAATTGCAGGATACAAACAAATTGTTAGCGAGTAATTTGAATCCAGGCTGGGGGCCTTGTCTATATTTTTCCCTGCCATTATTCTACTTAATATGTCAGAAGGTCTGATCGCAGAGAAACCTTTTCAAGTTCTATTGATGTGTCTTTCAAGTGACCATGGTGACCTAGCAACCTGGCCAGCACTAATTGGGGTTTCCTGCCTGATGTCAGCATTATAGTTTTTGTGGGAACAAATGCAGTGCTCATGAAATAATTTACAAAATTATAGGAACAATGACTCCACAAAATTTAAAGGCAACACAATGAGAGAAGCTCCAAAATAAAAGAGAATATATTTTCCCATCTATTACATACACATTGCTGATAATGGATGCTATAGGGTTCATACAAGCCTGAAAATATCAATAGCCATAATATACTCTCATGAAAAGGAGGCAGTGATGGTGGCAAGAATAAGAGCACGGATTTATTTATTCCTTTATGGTTTGTAAATCAGATTTCTGCCCCTCTCAAAACTGAATTAGTCCTACTACAAATCAGAAATTGTTACGGCAGCTGAGCAAGAACTCATATTAAGCTACAGGTAAATAAACTTCTGAGCATGATTAGCTGCTTGGCTAGTCCATATAAAATCACTGACTGGATTTGTTTGATACATTTTGACATTTTGGTAAGTGAGAAAGAGCATGATGCTCCCCACCCCCACAAACTCTGTGAGGCAGGCAGGAAGCTGTGTCCCCAAAGATAAGTGCCACTTCTTCTACCAGCAATTTAGAAGGCCTGAAAATAGTTATAGCTAGATGTGTGGAATTCAGAGTTGCCTACATCAGTCTTTGAACGAGAGCTTTGTTAAAACATGTTATAGTTGGTAATAAATCATTTAACTGTCATTACATGTTAAAAATATATATCCCAAAACAAAATCCATTTTAATTTCCTTTTTTTTGTTTTACTTTCTTTTTCTGTGGGACCCTTCAAAATTGTAGCATTACTACACTGCAGTCTTAGCAATAGCTTCTGAGCATATCAACCAAAATGCTCTAGTAAGGTTTTAATGTTATAGAGAATCAGGCACTTATGTTCAAACCCATGTGCAGCATATGATATTGATGTTGGAGTCAGTGGGTTTCTGTGAACAGATCTTTTTTTCATATGGCTATGAGAAGAGATCAGCTCTGGATCAGATGAGGATGTGTCCAAGGAAACACAAACTTTTCAAACAGGGGAAAATAGGCGGCAAATAATCATGCTAAAGCAAAACAAAAAAATATGTGAAGAATGTCAGAGGACTCAAAGCAATCTTCACTCTAATAGATTTCCATAAAATTAAGTAAATGAAGGTATGCCAGAACTATAGGACACAGATACAGTCCTACACACTCACACATCCACACAAACAAAATTATAGCTTCAACACTGTGATTCTGATATACTGTGAAGGTGTGAATGCAGTTCAATCCCCTTTAGCCCATGCTTCATCACATTTACAAGAGAAAAATACAGAAAGAGCAAGAGAGAGAGAAAGAGAGTGAAACAGTGTGTGTGTGTGTGTGTGTGAGAAAGAAAGAGAGAGAGAGAGAGAGAGAGAGAGAGAGAGAGAGAGAGAGCATCCCTTATTACAAAACCATGTCACATTCTTGCCTTTGCTTGCCTGTGCTGCACTAGTCAGCCTGTAATCCCCCCTCCATGTTCCTCATGCATCTTATTCAGGTGGCCTATAAGTAGTTAAAGAAACTGTTTTCAGTCCCCACTAATAACTACTGACCTAGAGTGACACAGGCCCACAATGGCTTTGCAAGGCCTGAGCTGCTGAACCGAAGAAGCTGATTAGTACTTGAAGAGGTTTGAAGCAAGAATCAATGGCTGGTCTGTCCCTACCTGCTGGGTTTTGCCTAGCTGTAATTATGGCTGTACACCATTACTTACACCACATTAAGTTTAGCAAACATCACTCAAGAGAACTTTGTTGACCATTAAACAAGTTATATAGTTCATATTAGGAACCATATTGAATCTAGATGGAAGGGGCACAGTGAATGTAAACCTAGGCAATGAGTTGCACAGTTCAAGTAAAGATAGACTCGAATGTTTAGAGAGCTGCTAGGGGCACCACTTTAAAAAAAAAAAGTAAAATAAAATAAATAATAAAAATAAAACTCTCTATAGTTCATAATATTAAAATAAGTATTTTGTTAAATATGTGTTCTCTCATTTTATTAATTTTATGTCAGTAGTCATTTGGGGATTTGACAGCTGTATGTACTAGGACTTTCTAGGCAATATCTCAGTGCACTACACTCGACTGACCGAGATATAAATACATACAAAAACGTATTAGAGAATAAACCAACCAAGCTACTAGAATAGTGCCATAAATTAATAGTGAATATATATGTGCAAGAAAATCGTCAGAAGTTTTATGCTCAAGTAAGAAAACTTACAATTAATTACATCGTTATACACACACACACACACACACACACATACATATATATATATATATATATATATATATATATATATATATATATATAAAAAATCTAAAATGGATAGTAATTTAGGTAATTATATAATGATGGAGTGGTAGGTGCTACATTCATTTACAGGTACCATAGTTGGTGCAAAAGAAAGAGTGGTGTGTTGTAGATGAGGACCGACTCTTTTTCTCCTATCAAATGTTTTGCCCGAGTGTTCCAGCTCTGTGACATAGTCTCTAAAGTTGTAAAATCAAGAATTTTTTTTTTATTAACCTCCTTGCCATTTCCTTTGATATACAAGCCTTTATTATTTCTTAGCATTTAATTTGAATCAAACAACTACGAACATTTGTACACCTTAACAAAATGCTTCAGATAACAATAGTATTCTCAAGAGACCCAAGTGTCCAAGTTGTATTCGCTCCCTAAAATTGAGCCCGGCATTGAATGAGTTGCATTGTGAAGTGCTGAAGTATTCTAGGTCTCAGCTATGCCTTTACAATGCTAGACTTTCTAACTAGTACACAGCTCCGATCCAATCCCCAGTTGCCAAGGCAATGGCCAGCTACAAAGCTTGGTCTTGTTTGTTTATAGGAGCCAGACTGGATGGAGGTTCAAATGGATTCAGCCAATAGCATGGATTGTTTGTGTGTGACCACTTCAGACATGTGAGAGGAATGAATGAAGTTGCATATGTTCAGGATCTGCTTCATTATGTGCGCAGAATTGTCAAAAGAACTTAGCCTATTGAATATGCACGCTTAGGTGCTCACATAGACACATTCACAGATGCACACTTTCACATGCCCAAGTACGCCTGTATACACACACAAACACATACGCCCACATATATACACACAAACACACAATTTCACACAATTACTGTACATTTCAGTGTACAGTAATCACAGTTTGAAAAACACTGTGATAGAAACAGCTACAGCAGTGTGAACCTGATGCATGAAATGGATCACTTGGATTAGCAAAATTCCATGATCTTTGGACCACCTTTTACTTTTAACATTTGTAAATGGACCTGGATAAATGGCACAATATATGTTGTAAGCATTACAACAACATCCTTACACTTACCCATGGGATAAATCCGCTAATAAGTTTAATCAATCTAATGAAGACTGACAAATTAAGTGACAAACGCTTGCTTCATTAAGTGAAGACGTAACTAAACAAGTCAAAATGTTTGTCGTTGTGCTATCCCTGCATACAAACTGGGCACAACAATCCTAATACGCTACACAAACCCAGAGCAAGACCACCCACTTTCTTTCCAATTATCATCTTTCGGCAACCTGTCTCCTCTTCACCACTCATCAATGGACATGGTACTCCAAGGAAGGCATTACAATTAGATGCCTGTTGTTCCTCTTAATAAATTTCTAGACTGTTGCTTGGAATCAATAGCCTGCAGTCCATGTGCCCCTGAGAACAAACAGGATTACACCCCAAATCCCACGTTCCTGCTTCAGCACCCCCCAAGCCAAGTTATTAGGGGATCAGACACTTAGAGCTTGCGTGCATGAAGATACTGTGAATAGACAGTACGTAAAATGAAATGTGCATCCATATATATAGGTCAAGCCAGACATTCGTTATTCATACATCCATCATACATGCCTATCCATCCATCCTTTCATATATCCATTCATCTATCCATCTATCCGTATCTAGTTAAACATTCCTGTCATGTTTACTTGGATCTGTGGATCTGCTCCTCTGTCTAACTTTTTTATGCCCGTTCCCTGATGCATTACTCATAACCTGTTTAATATGATGCACACAGTCCGTGTACATTATGCAAATTTTACCAATTAGGCCAGGAAGCGCATGGGACAAAGGTGTGTTACAGCTGGCTGGCCTCTTGTCCACAGCAGACGCTGGAGTGTTTGTTTGGCCTGATTTAAGCAGCTGGTCACAGAGGTTAGGCCTAGCAAGAGGGAGAAAGGACACATTGATTCTGACCCACAGGGGGTACTGACATAGTGAAGGAGAAAGCCAACTCAGTTTTAGATCCCTCTTCACGGCATCTCTTCTGGAACCTTTTTGTAGTGTTAGGTGAAGATACAGGGAAACAAGGACAAGATACAAAGTAGTCAGTTCCTCATGTTTTCTCACAAATCCTCAGTCCAGCCTCACTCCATGGATAATTAGCGTGCTTTGGGCAGCACCCTAATTGCCATAGCATATTAAACTTGTCCTAATCAAGCCTAATCCTGACTTGGTCCTCTTGCTCACTATCTTACTTTCACAGGAATTGAATGGTCTCTAATGGTATTGATTAGACTCCCACTGGCACTGAATGAACCCTGACTGGAAATCTATAGCAAAAAAACAAAAATTCCTTACCTGATCACTAGTTACTTGGGACGTAAAAAAGTTGTTTAAGAAGGAAGAATCAGTTAATAGATTCCTTGAACAATAATAAAATCAGTCCATATTTGGTAGCAGGCCTATGGTAGTATTTCAATGTTAACTTCTATAAGGCCATTTCCTGAATTAGTGCATTCACCTGCCTACCGATGGCATTAAACTGAATGTATGATTGAACATCAATAAAACTCCCATAAGAAGGTAAATATGAATGTTGTTTAAACATCTTTATTTACACAAAAGTCTTAGGGTGGCACATTTCTAACAATACTTTGGTTATTACAACATGCAGAAAAAGTATCAAAGCTTACTGCTACACAATCACTATCTTACATGGTGCAGCACAGGTTTGTTCCAATTACAATGCAGCATTCTAATCTTAGCTCTGAGCTCCAGAAAATGGATAAGGTAATTACTGTACTTTTCAAGACTATAAGGCCATAAATTAAAATCTCCAGCAACTTCTCAAGTGACAACTCATCTAATCACAAAGACAATCATGGAGAGGCTGTGCTGTTTACTGATTGCGCTAATCAAAAATGGCTTCTTCAAACAGCTCTAATTGGTAAGTTTATCCACAGAATCAGATGGCAGATATACAGGGGACATTGCCGTTGATTCGCCTAACCCAAAAATCCCATTTGCATTGAGTGCCACCAGAATGCTCTTGACTCCCACAAGTTATCAGCAAACCAGACAATTATTCATCAGGCACAAATTGGCACATCAAAGTCAAATCAGGGAATTATGGAGAGGAACACCCAATGTCGGGGCTGAGAGATGTAAGGTAGCCTTTGATTGACCGCATTGCCCTTCCAGAGCCTTCGACCACATTATCATGTTTAATTCCCTACTGAGCCCAATCTGACCTCTGGCCAAGTGCTAAACTCAGATAATGGCCATTTAGGTAGATAAATGGAATTTGGCTCCTTCCCCCTTGGTCTCGTGAAATCAAGACATAATGGTACATCAGGGTGCTTGGACAGCTCAACAAATTTATAACTAAAACAATGTCTTCTAAAAAGTACACTAGGTGACTTGAAATACATCATGAGCAGTATCACATTATTTAATATACACAATCATGAGTGACATTTAGCTGCACAAGTTGTTTCATGTTCTACAAGAAGTCAATACTTATCCAGACTGGTCAAGCTCCCTGCACTCAAAACACAGTAAAAGTGTTTTGTACATTAAAGTATGTCACACCTTGCCCTTGCGAGAGTTAATTCATGGCTTTATCTACAGGGAGACCTGCGAGAGTGCAGCCTTTCACTGATTGTACACAAAGGCTCACAAATTCCCTCAGTAATGACACCTGTTTGTTAAGAGTTAAGGTTAATCAAGTTCAACAGGGGTGCCATGGGAAGAAGTCACTTTGCTAAATTGAAATCAAAGATTAAAGTCTTTAAAAATGTTAAGGTATAAATCAAATTTCTCAAAAACGGGCGATTAAAGGAAAGCAAATAACTGTTTTTTCCACTCTTGTGAAAAATGATGATGAAAAGGATTAATTCTATATTATTTAGAGATCTGAACAGCAGGTAGTCAGAGCAGCAGCAGATAAATGTGATTTGGCCTTCCTTTGCTTCAACAACGCTTGATGGTCTTTTGAATCATCAGCTGAATAGCACATAGTGCTGCACTTGTAAATGTGTCCTACATTATTAAAAGGTGGAGATGCTTGCATGAACAGACACTCACACTCACACTCGAGGACCAAGCTATTCCCAATTTTTTTCTCACTGTCAAGTAAAACAAACCACACAAGTCCCTATTCAGCATTGGTCATAAAGGAAATGCTTCAGAACACTGCACTCTAGGACACTAAACATAATATAAACATGCTTTACAGATCAAAACAAGTGGCCTTGGAGCAGTTTTATGTCGATCATGTTGCAGATGAATACTGAGTATTTTGTCTCAAATTAGAGTGATTTCTGGTCTTCCCCCCACAGCAATGATGGGCAGTTCAATTTAGTAAACAGATTTTGGGGAAAGGGGGAGGGGGTATTCATTGGATTTGGCATAAGAATTACACTGTCTGTCATTATGTGCATAACAGTACAAAAATAATTTTATAAAACTCATTCCATCAGATGAGTCTCCATCAGCCATTCTCTGTTGTACAACCCCTAATTAGAAAAAGTTGGGACAGTATGGAAAATGCAAATTAAAAAAATATAGTGTGTCTTACATTTATTTTGACATTTATTTAACTGCAGACAGTATGAATCCAAGATATTCCTGTTTTGTCTGGTCAACTTCATTTCATTGCTTAATATACATCCACTCCATCTCAGAACTGCAACACATTCCAAAAAAACAGCTGAGTCTAGGGCAGTTTAGGGCTAGTAATTAGATTAATTTATGTGACTTCAGGCAGGTGATGTCAACAGGTGAGTGTAACCATGATTTTCTAAAAAAGCAGTATCCACAGTGTTTAAAAACAGTGTTCCTCAAAGAAGGATAGGAACGGATTAACATAATTCTGCCCCCACAGTAGATAAAATCATAATATCATTAAATGATTCAAGGAATCTGGAGGAATTTCAGAGCATAAAGGGCACGAGCACAAGCCTAAACTGAAAACCCATGATCTCCGATACTTCAGAAAGCACTGCATCAAGAATCGTCATTATCACACAGGGAAGGGATTACTTTGGCAATAATTTGTCAAAATACAACGTTAAATTTGCAAATGCCACTTAAAACTTAAAACTTTACTCTGTAAAAGACCATATAGACTATTATCAGGAACAAGTCCAGGGTTGCCAGGGTTTGTAATGGTATGAGGTTGTGTCAGTGACCTTGGCAAAGGTCATTTACTCTGTGATGGCAACATTAATGCTGAAAAGTACACTGAAATTTTAAAGCAACAGATGCCTTCAAGACACCATCGTTTCCAAAGGCGTCCATGCATTTATCAACAAGACAATGCAAAACCACCTGCTGCACACATTACAAAGGCATGGCTGTGCAAGAAGAGAGTACTGAACTGGCCTGCCTGCAGTCGTGACCTTAACCTAATATAGTATGCATGGTGAATTTTGAAATGAAAAAATGCAACGATGACTGTTGCATACCTTAAGACGTCTTTGTATAAACAATGGGACAAAACATCTGAAACACTTCATCGCTTGGTATCCTAAATGCTTTACTGTTTGTTTACTGTGTTTTTCACTTGTACAAATGGAATGAAGTCCAGACAAAACATATTGTCTGCAAGGAAATACAGTGGTGCTTGAAAGTTTGTGAACCCTTTAGAATGTTCTATATTTCTGCATAAATATATAAAACATCATCAGATTTTCACACAAGTCCTAAAAGTAGATAAAGAGAACCCAGTTAAACAAATTAAAAACTATTATACTTGGTCATTTATTTATTGAGGAAAATTATCCAATATTACATATCAGTGAGTGGCAAAAGTATGATGAATCTTTGCTTTCAGTATCTGGTGTGGACCCCCCTGTGCAGGCAATAACTGCAAGCTAAACGTTTCCTGTAACTGTTGATCAGTCCTGCACACCGGCTTGAAGGAATTTTAGCCCATTCCTCCGTACAGAACAGCTTCAGCTCTGGGATGTTGGTGGGTTTCCTCACATTAACTGCTCACTTCAGGTCCTTCCACAACATTTCGATTGGATTAAGGTCAGGACTTTGACTTGGCCATTCCAAAACATTAACTTTATTCTTCTTTAACCATTCTTTGGTAGAACGACGTGTGTGCTTAGGGGCGTTGTCTTGCTGCATGACCCACCTTCTCTTGAGATTCAGTACATGGACAGATGTCCTGACAATTTTCTTTAGAATTCTCTGATATAATTCAGAATTCATTGTTCCATCAATGATGGCAAGCCGTCCTGGCCCAGATGCAGCAAAACTGGCCCCAACCATGATACTACCACCACCATGTTTCACAGACTTTGGCTCTTTCTGGAATGCTGGAATGCAGTGTTTTCCTTTCTCCAAACATAACGCTTTTATTTTAAACCGAAAAAGTTCTATTTTGGTCTCATCCGTTTACAAACCATTCTTCCAATAGCCTTCTGGCTTGTCCACGTGATCTTTAGCAAACTGCAGACGAGCAGCAATGTTCTTTTTGGAAAGCAGTGGCTTTCTCCTTGCAACCCTGCCATGCACACCATTGTTGTTCAGTGTTCTTCTGATGGTGAACTCATGAAGATTAACATTAGCCAATGTGAGAGAGGCCTTTAGTTGCTTAGAAGTTACCCTGGAGTGTTTTTGTGACCTTTTCAACTATTACACGCCTTGCTCTGAGAGTGATCTTTGTTGGTCGACTCCTCCTGGGGAGGCTAACAATGGTCCTGAATTTCCTGCATTTATACACAATATGTCTACCTGTGGATTGGTGAAGTCCAAACTGTTTAGAGATAGTTTTGTAACCTTTTCCAGCCTGATGATAATCAACAACTCTTTTTCTCTGAGGTCCTCAGAAATCTCCTTTGTTCATGCCATGATACACTTCCACAAACATGTGTTGTGAAGATCAGACTTTGATAGATCCCTGTTCATTAAATAAAACAGGGTGCCCACTCACACCTGATTGTCATCCCAGTGATTGAAAACACCTGACTCTAATTTCACATTCAAATTAACTGCTAATCCTAGAGGTTCACATACTTACAAACTTTCAAGCACCACTGTAGCTAACCTGCAAAATTAAAGAAGCAAATCTCTAACATGGATTAGCTAGCTGACTAATCGGGCCAATTTGGTATAATCAGTAAACCTAACGCATGTATTTGGACTGGAAACCGGAGCACCTGGAATAAACCAGGCAGAGACCAAAGATGGGATCAAACAGGGGATGTTAGATCATGTGGATTGTGTCAAAAACATCATGTGCACATCAATCAGTTTGGTATACAGATGAATTTTTGGTTCTTTACCAGTTGAACATTGCAGATAACTTGCGCACTTGATTTCTTCAAGTCTGATTTGTGTTTCATTCTACCACTTTATATTCTGCAAAAAAATCATTTCAGTTTTGCTATTGCCAACTGACATCCACACCCACTCACTTACCAAATAGCATTCAGTCACAGAAATTGTACAAGAAGAAAGTCAGGTGAAGAGAAGTATTTTGCAAAAGTGTTAGGCCTCATCAGATCTTGGAAGCCCATAACAATGCAACTCAATTCCTGATTCATTAGCCATCTAATGAAGGCCAACTTTGGGGTTTCTGACAGCTACCCCTGAATGAAATTTTGCTTATTTGGAGCAGATTGTTTTTTTTACTCATTTACCTCATACGATTATATAGTCATAGGATTGGATACACTTGAACTTTTCATGATTTTATCTTTGTGCAATGCATGTAGGTGAATTCCATTTCAAACTCCCCAAACACCCTCGTTCCCATGTGAGTTGTGAGGTCTTGGTCACAATAGTGAATTTACTTAGTTCTTGCTAATTTTCGAACCAATTTGTTGTTGTTAGGACCATTACAACCTTAATATTTTGCAAGTTTAGATTTGCCCATTTTTTTGTCCGCCGTTGTATGTACAGTATATACAGTCAAACATTTGGAACTTTAGAGCAGTTTCTCCTCTTTTAAAAAATACGCATAAACACATTGCAGACCCTGGAGTGCTCTCACACTCTTCACACACCTTTCTGAGTACAATGCCTCCCCTTTGACAAACAAAGTCCACAGTGTGGACATCAATGACCTCACCACTCGTGTAGCTCAGCAACAGAAACCTCAATCATCTATAACTTAAACGATGAGTCTTAAGGTAGATTGGTTTGTCATCTCATCCAGCTGGATTTAGATTTTGTAACAATACATAAATCCCAATGTATATGTTTTCATGCAGCACACACAGTCCACACACTATCACATCAGGAAATCTCACTAACACAAATGACAGTACTGTCAAATACTAACAGATGTTTTGTTTCTGCCATCTACACAGTGTTTCCACATGATGATCCCACTCTTTTTAATCTCATTATTATGTTTAGTTCATTCCTTATTAGCAGTGTTGGGGTAGTTGCAAAAAAAAAAAGAAAAACTATTCCATTACTGATTACTCATTACTTAACAAAAATTATAATGGGATTCCTTAACTCATTACTTCCTGGAAAATGTAATCTCATTACTCATCACTTTACTTTTAAGTTACATTCTAAAGCCCGTACAAATATACTGGAATCAAATCTACAAACAAATCTAAAAAGTACAAAAATGACAGACTATATTTCCTTACATAGTTTATTTAAGAGCAAAATGTAGCAGTAGTAGCAACATTACACTGTTATGGCCCGCCTTATTAAAACGCTGCCGAACCATGAAAACAAAAGAAAAACTGGTTTAGGACCCAAGTGCAGTTAGCTCCAGATGGAAGTGGTGAACCAAAACATAATAAAAAATAAACGAAATAAATGTTCACCTAAATTAAAGGGTAAGAAGAACAATAAATAAAAGGTACATCGTTAGCATAAAGCGCCCCTATTCACTATACGCCTACAATGTGTCTCTGCTGCACCAATGCCCTACACTAGCGTCTATGCCCTATCTTACCGGGCAATCTCCCAATTGCCCACAACTGGTGCTCTTCGAATCGTCAGTCCACTGCTTTCCCTGACAAAACCCAAAAGTAAAGCACTAGAAAGAGAGCGATCAAAGCCGGGTGAGGGCTGATGCAGCAGCGCTTTGCTGCAGAAGCAAAGCAATGGTACGACGCCTGTGTGAGCCCAAAGGTGTGCTTAAATAAGCCCAACAACAGGAGTCACCACTTTCATAAAGTAAATGCCCAATTAGACTGGCGTCTGCGCGATCATGCTGAGGGTTCTCACGCTGCCATGAGGGATCAACAGTGGCCAAAGCGTGACCCGTAATATAAACATCTATAAAATTAATTTCACTAGCCTATACAGTGGGGCAAAAAAGTATTTAGTCAGCCACTGATTGTGCAAGTTCTCCTACTTAGAAAGATGAGAGAGGTCTGTAATTTTCATCATAGGTACACTTCAACTATGAGAGACAAAATGAGAAAATTAATCCAGGAAATCACATTGTAGGATTTTAAAAGAATTTAATTGTAAATTATGGTGGAAAATAAGTATTTGGTCAATAACTAAAGTTCAACTCAATACTTTGTGACATAACCTTTGTTGGCAATGACAGAGGTCAAACGTTTCCTGTAAGTCTTCACCAGGTTGGCACACACTGTAGCTGGTATTTTGGCCCAGTCCTCCATGCAGATCTCCTCTAGAGCAGTGATGTTTTGGGGCAACACGGACTTTCAACTCCCTCCACAAAGTTTCTATGTGGTTGAGGTCTGGAGACTGGCTAGGCCACTCCAGGACCTTGAAATGCTTTTTATGGAGCCCCTCCTTTGTTGCCTGAGCGGTCTGTTTGGGATCATTATCATGCTGGAAGACCCAGCCACGTTCCATCTTCAATGCTCTCACTGATGGAAGGAGGTTTTGGCTTAAAATCTCACTATACATGGCCCCGTTCATTCTTCACTTAACACGGATCAGTCGTCCTGTCTCCTTTGCAGAAAAACAGCCCCAAAGCATGATGTTTCCATCCCCATGCTTTACAGTAGGTATGGTGCAACTCAGAATTCTTCTTCCTCCAAACACGACGAGTTGAGTTATTACCAAAAACTTCTATTTTGGTTTCATCTGACCACATGATATTCTCTCAATCCTCTTCTGGATCATCCATATGCTCTCTGCCAAACTTCAGACGGGCCTGGACATGTACTGGCTTAAGCAGGGGGACACACCTGGCACTGCAGGATCTGAGTCCCTCTCGGCGTAGTGTGTTACTGATGGTAGCCTTGTCCCAGCTCTCTGCAGGTCATTCATCAGGTCCCGCCGTGTAGTTCTGGGATTTTTGCTCACCGTTCTCATGATCATTTTGACCCCACGGGATGAGATCTTGCGTGGGGATCCAGATCGAGGAAGATTTCAATGGTCTTGTATGTCTTCCATTTTCTTACAATTGTCCCAGCTGATTTATTCACACCAACCTGCTTGCCTATTGTAGATGCACTCTTCCCAGCCTGCTGCAGGTCTACAATTTTCTTGCTGGTGTCCTTCAACAGCTTTTTGGTCTTGGCCATGGTTGAGTTTGGAGTCTGACTGTTTGAGGTTGTGGACAGGTGTCTTTTATACATATAACGAGGTAAAACAGGTGTCATTAATACACGTAATGAGTGGAGAAGTTACAGGTCTGTGAGAGCCAGAAATCTTGCTTGTTTGTGGATGACCAAATACTTATTTTCCACCATTATTTAACAATTAAATTCTTTAAAAATCCAACAATGTGATTTCTTGGATTTTTGTTTCTTTTTTTGTCTCTCGTAGTTGAAGTGTACCTATGATGAAAATTACAGACCTCTCTCATCTTTCTAAATATTAGAACTTGCACAATCAGTGGCTGACTAAATACTTTTTTGCCTCGCTGTACTTGATGTTATACTTGGTTTTGGGAAACCTTAAGTTGAGGTTCGAGTCCCTGTAATTTGCAAATGTGGGAAATTTAGTTTTAGGTCACGCTGACCTAACACACCATAACACATAACTGGATTGCGTGAGAATAACTGAACATTATACAAGACCATCAACAAGATATCACGTTTTGCCTAAGACAATAGATAACAGGGTGATCGTTACTGGCTAATGATTCAAGGTACGGGGTATAACTTACACAGACAGTACTAACGGACTGGGACTGTGGTAGCCTAATGGTTAAGGTACTGGAACCAGGAGGTCCTGGGTTCAAATCCCACCTCTACCAAGTTGCCACTGCTGGGTCCCACAAGCTTGAATTGTAGGATTGTATCAATTGTAAGTCGCTTTGGATAAGGGCATCTGCTAAATGCTGTAAATGTTAAAATTAACTGTGTATGCGGTATAACTAACAGAGACTAGGGCTGGGCAATTAATCAATCATTAAACGACAATCTTGTCATGTCGATTATTTCAATGTTTTCTTTTTTTCTGTTAATACTTTATTTTTTTAATTATCTTAATACATTCCCCACTGTGTGTTTACAAATGTTACATGAAAGAGATTCAAGAAAATGGAAAGAATCAATCATAATCGAGGTAAAATGTGAATTAATTATGATATTGATTTGATGTCATATCACCCAGCACTAGTACAGATAGTATAGTACAAACCATGGGCATTTTTAGGCTCTGAGGTGATTGGCGGCCCACACATGTAGAAGAGTGCAGGAAAGTTTTAATACTTAATTTTGATCAATTTGATCAGGGGTGTCACTAGTTTCCTAAGAGAATTTAAATACCCAAAAAGGAAACTGGCATAAAATTTAAAACATGCAGTTTGGAGAAATAGCCTCACAGCAGCAAATTTCTATAAAGTGACACATCATTCAAAGTCTGTTGTAGGTACAGATCTTATATCACTTAACTACTATCCACCTACTAACAAGTGGTAGAGATCAGGCAAAGATACAAGCAATGTTACCTGCAAGTCATAAATATATTATAATACTGAAAATATAAACTGGTACAATCAAATGCATCTGGTCTGTAGCTTCCTTCATGTTTAATAACCTGGATTCCTGAATTTGTAGGACAGTGCGACATTTCATAGCAGAAAATTATTTTCACCCAAGGAAATCTGAAAAATCAATGTCCATTAACAGCCAGAGGACAAAGGGGCTATTTTTAACCCCCCCCCCCCCCCAAAAGAAATAAACCAAAAGTGGCAGTACCAGCCAAAATACGTTTTTATATCTAATATTGTTAACAGACTAAAGCTTTTCTTGGACCCAGTAAATGCAAAACTTTCACTATGAGAAAATTATTTCTACATCTATCTAACTTTAATTTTTAGAACTAAAAATAGAAACAGGATGAATAACCATAATATTCCAACAATCATATAACGAAATCTTAGACGTATTGACTGTATTTGAGATGTTTTCACTTGCATATAGTAAAAACAGTGCGAAGCACCATTTCAGGGACGTTATGGGGCAGCAGCGCCTCCCCCAGGTCCTAGTGCGTCAAAGTTAATTACATTACAGATATAGAGAGAGATAGGACGTTTGAAAAAAAGAGAAACTATTGACGATGTAAATGAATGATGCATGTGTTTTTGGGGGGAGGCTAAAACAGGTCTAACAACGTCCATGGATTTTATATGGCTACCGCCTGGGATTCTTTTTGTATCACGCACACTGTGTTTGTTTAGTATTTGTAGCAAAGCACCCTTCAGTATAAATAAAACATTTAATACACATGTAACTATGTGCTGTTGTCACATTTATTCTTTTTTATCAAACATAATGTAAAATTATGGACACGATAAGGCTGAGTATACTTGCATTGAATAAGTTGTGTGATATACAGCACTAAACTTGGCCGAATGAAATGCCGTTTGGGAGCCGAAAGAGTCGGCTCAGTAAAAAAGAGCCAGATTCGCTCGTCAAATTCACTGTCACATGATAAGCTCTGCAGTCTTACTGTTTTGTGCAGATGTTAGTTCATACAGAAATTATGCAGAAAACAGCTTAGGAAATGTTTTATGCTTTGGGTATTTAAATAATATATTTTTAAATAGAAAAATGTGAGTTAAGCAAGTAACGTTTTTATGATGTTAGTAACTGTTTCTATGTGATTACAAAAAATAGTGTAAAAACAGGTAGTCATTGTAAACCCTTTGCCAATATTTAAAGGTAGAGATTTCAGAGCTTAATGTTAATCTGTGAAGTGCAGCTTTTTTCTGATGATCATCAGAACCATTTCAGGTATCAAGGTATCTTCTGGACCAGGTAATATTGCTACTGCTTTAAACCCATGTTGATCAGACCTGGAATCTCTCCCCATACCTCATCAGTATCTAAACAGAGCTGCTGTTGGGGAGCAGGTGTCTGAGGCTCAGCATTAGCATTTCCCATTCATGCTAATGGCTGAACCCTGTTCCCCCCATGAGGAGCACTGCGCCTGCTCTCCTCTGCAGAGCCCAGTGCATGCTAATAAGAACACACTCTACAATTCCCACACTGTGTGTCTTGACTAATCTTGTTTTATCACCTTTGTTAACATCTCCATGAACAACAGATTTAATCCAGACAGAGATTACCGTAATGTGACTTCTGTTGGCCCAGATGGAGCCGTCAGCCAACAGTCTATAAACATTTGTATTCCCAGAGGCAGCACAAGACAAAGTAGGATGAAGTGAAATGCTATGGAGGTAACAGCAGGTTATGAACTGTGTTGCAGTGTATGAGCACTTAGGTTAAGAAGAGAGATACACATACATGTGAATGGTAAGGGAAGGATTTATGCTTCCATTCTGGGTGAGATGTATCACTTTAAACCATTTGATGTTATTTAAGCATTCAGAAACCTACAGAGCAAATGAGTCAGTGGATGTGCAGCAGATAGGGAGAAACAACGCAGAGCTTTGCCTCTATCCGCAGGAGATGATTAATAATTCTGTCCATCCCCAGAGATTGCCTTCAATCATAGAGCATAAGGTGTCAGTGCTGTGGACCTGCATGCACTGAGCAGTAAATTAGTTCCTGACAGACTGCCGAACAGGCTCTAATAACGTACTACACTGGCTTAATCATTCCATGGCAAGTCTGAATTTATGATCTCATGATCTCAGGCTAGGTGTCTTGAAAGTAGCTAGGGTCAAATAAAAATAACTCAGGTAACAGAATTGAGAAGTTGAAATGACTTCACTAATAGCTAATACAGCCAAACTGTATTTAGTTACTCATTCATTATTGTGCAATTCCTATTTTGCACCAGTATCTTCAAAACCCCACAGAATTTTAATAATGTTGGCATCATTACGGACTTCCTGATTGGCTGTCCTGCCTGTTTATCTGTGTATTGAGTAGAGGTATGCTATTGTACCGTGTTCCTTATGTATACTATTACATACTTGTGTATACAGTAGTACCTCGGAACTCATCGAATTTGGTTCTCGATGCATTTTGGACAAAAAAAAAATTGTCTCAGTTCTCGTCGTTTGCTTGGTACTCAGCTCACTTGTTTAAACTTGTGTGAGTCAAGTCTGAAGTCACGTGACTTGTTTCAGCAAAAACTTGATTCATGATTCAGTACACAGTGAGTAAGTGATTCAGATTCAAAATAGCTCATGGGTAGTGTAGAGTTTTTCTTTATTTTTACATCTACAGTACTGTATTCGTAGTCCAAATAAGTCTCCATTGGTTCTAATGGTTATTGATTACAGCCAACCAAAAGGAAAACTGAATCCTCCAGAATTCAGGCTGCAGTTAGCATTAGCAGCTATGCTAGAGCCCAGAGTTCACCAATAGAGTAAGTGTTTTGTTTTTACTTGTCACTTTCAAGCCGTTACTCACTACATTACATGAGATTTTCCAAAACTTTAATATAACTTAATCTTTGTGTTAATTATTTTGGCCATCTGTAGGTTAATGTAAGTGGTTTAAGCTCAGCTGTTTATAAGGTTTGTAATGTCGGGTCCACTGTTATACAGTATAGACTACATTAAACTCATTGGTTCATGATACATTTAACTTATGATGGATTTGTCGGCACATATCTCCATCATAAATCAGGGAGCACCTGTACAATACAACTGTACAGTGTGGATTATCTGGTGGTCTGGAACTGATTCATTCAATTTACATTATTCCTTATGGGAAAAATTTGCTCCGCACTCATCATTTTCGGTTCACTACAAGCCTTCTGGAACTAATTAACGATAAGAACCGGGGTATCACTGTACATCCATTTGTCCATTTAGGTTACTACCTAGTACATTGGTGCTTGAAAGTTTGTGAATCCTTTAGAATTTCTAGATTTCTGCATAAATATGACCTAAAATATCATCAGAAGTCCTAAAACTAGATGAGACAAATGAGACAAAAATTTTATACTTGGTCATTTATTCATTGTTATTTATATTACTTACAATATACTATTGGAACAATGTTTTGTGGACGGATGAGACCAAAATAGAACTTTTTGGTTTAAAAGAACAGCGTTATGTTTGGAGAAAGGGAAAAACTGCATTCCAGCATAAGAACCTTATCCCATCTGTGAAACATGGTGGTGGAATTATCATGGTTTGGGCCTGTTTTGCTGCATCTGGGCCATCATTGATAGAACAATGAATTCTGAATTATATCATAGAATTCTAAAGGAAAATATCAGGACATCTGTCCATGAACTGAATCTTAAGAGAAGGTGGGTCATGCAGCAAGACAACGACCCTAAGCACACAAGTCGTTCTACCAAAGAATGGTTACAGAAGAATAAAGTTAATGTTTTGGAATGGCCAAGTAAAAGTCCTGACCTTAATCCAATGGAAATGTTGTGGAAGGACCTGAAGTGAGCAGTTAATGTGAGGAAACCCCCCAAAATCCCAGAGCTGAAGCTGTTCTGTACGGAGGAATGGGCTAAAATTCCTCCAAGCCGGTGTGCAGGACTTATCAACAGTTACAGGTTGTCAACAGTTACGTTTAGTTGCAGTTATTGCTGCACAGGGGGGTCACACCAGATACTGAAAGCAAAGGTTCACATACTTTTGCCACTCACTAATATGTAATATTGGATCATTTTCCTCAATAAAAAAATTACCAAGTATAATATTTTTGTCTCATTTCTTTAACTGGGTTCTCTTTATCTACTTTTAGGACTTGTGTGAAAATCTGATGATGTTTTAGGTCATATTTATGCAGAAATATAGAAAATTGTAAAGGGTTCACAAACTTTCAAGCACCGCTGTACATGTTTCTTGTTGTACCTAAGGCTATGCTCACACTGCAAAAGTGCTCTTGCACTGACCTGCACGTGCAGAAGAAGGTCAAACGAAACGACACAGCCCCTGAGCTGTGATCTGACAACATAAGTTGACTGTACCAATCACTAACTTAAAGTTGTTCATGTTGATGCATAATGCATGGTGACTCTGAATTCACAAGACAAATAATAATGAGGAAAAAGGCAAAAAGAGGGACAAGATTTTCATGCCTTTCTGTGGGGTTATAGCAGCCAGAAAATTAATCAAAATCATACGTCGAATGCAGCATTTTAACTTTAATCTCCCCGAGTGAGTTTCTTCAAGGTTTGCCAAGCACAATTCTAATTTGAGGTGGTCATTGTTCTGGCTTTCAATGAAAGCAGGGTAGCACATGCTGGCTAACTTATTTTATCATTTGGCATCAGCAAGTCCTCCATTTGTTTGAGTGTCCACTAGTTTTGCAAAGCCCTTCATAATGTTCTCATGCCTAACTACAACAAGCTACCCCAAGGAAATGAACTCCAGGATGTCCTATGAGGCTTGAATGGCAATCTGACTGTTCAGATGGAGGTTATAGTGCCGAATATGAGATAAGCATGGGATTTCAGTGCTACATATCAAAGTGATCCAGATCAGAAAAGAAAAGGTATTTTGTCCTTCAGACTGCCATAAAAGAAACAAACATGTGACACATATGAGGAAAAAACTTAGAATTTAATCATATCTTAGCTAATGTATCATGTGCATGTGTGTGAATTAAAAGAAAACAGCATTTTTGTTTGAGTACTTTAAATTGTAAATAATTTAATACTGAATAAAATAAACGTTCAGGCTACTTACAGACAGAAATGAAGTGGATGATAGACAGTAACAAGGTGCCATTCAGAACATCCGAAAAAAAGTCCGCTACATTACACTGATACACAGTGAACACATAATTTAGGGTTGTTCAAAGAGTGTAACAAATGGACAAAGTTAACAACTGTACATTAAATTGTAGCACGTATGCTCAAGGTGCCCATACATGTTGATGGGGTGAGGGTCAGCTACCAAAAACTCATACTGAAACAGTGCATTGGTGTAAAATATTCAAAGATTACACTGAACAAAAAGGATTTTACTTTCTGAACACTTTTAAAAGTATTCTATGGATTTTGGGTTGCTGATCACAAAATTACTTTCCGTTCATGGACAGATGTCCTGACATTTCCCTTTAGAATTATCTGATATAATTCAGAATTCATTGTTCAATCAATAATGGCAAGCCGTCCTGGCCCAGATGCAGCAAAACAGGCCCAAATCATGTTGCTACCACCACCATGTTTCACAGATGGGATAAGGTTCTTATGCTGGAATGCAGTGTTTTCCTTTCTCCAAACATAAAGCTTTGCTTTTATTTTGGTCTTATCCGTCCACGAAACATTCTTCCAATAGCCTTCTGGCTTGTCCACGTGATCGCAGCAATGTTCTTTTTGGAGAGCAGTGGCTTTCTCCTTCCAACCCTGCCATGCACACCATTGTTGTTCAGTGTTCTTCTGATGGTGGACTCATGAACGTTAACATTAGCCAATGTGAGAGAGGCCTTCAGTTGCTTAGAAGTTATACTGGGGTCCTTTGTGACCTTGCTAACTATTACAAAATGCGCTTGCTCTTGGAGTGATCTTTGTACCACTCCTGAGGAGGGTAACAATGGTCATGAATTTCCTCCATTTGTACACAATCTGTCTGACTGTGGATTGGTGGAGTCCAAACTCTTTAGAGATGGTTTTGTAACTTTTTCCAGCCTGATGAGCATCAACAACTCTTTTTCTGAGGTCCTCAGAAATCTCCTGTGTTCATCCCATGATACACTTCCACAAACATGTGTTGTGAAGAGCAGACTTTGATAGATCCCTGTTCTTTACATAAAACAGGGTGCCCACTCACACCTGATTGTCATCCCATTGATTGAAAACACCTGACTCTAATTTCACCTTCAAATTAACTGCTAATCACATACTTTGTGCCACTCACTAACATGTAATAAACTCTAGAAAATGAGGAATTCCATTATATGATTTGAAAGTTTGAAGTTTATATCACATATTTCTGTGAAATTATTGGCTGGTTGCAAAGTAGAGATCCGATTATTCACAGAGTCCTGTAAATCCAGAGGTTTCCCATTGTCTAATTATTCAAGTGCATGTAAACTTGTTGGACTAATGACGGATTACTGACAAAAAAATTTTCTGCAGTTATCGGATTATTAAGTGCATGTAAACACACTCGGTGTTGCTTCAATCTGGTCAATCTATCTGGATTCTCTATGAAAAATAAGTTCTGTTCAATAAATTTCTATCCAAATTTCTATGATACAACAAATCGGAACTACTTTTGTATTCAGCTTGACATTGTGTATCATAATCACACTTTTTTTTTTCCAGGAAGCAAAAGTCTTGGGGCGGAAAAAAAAGGTTGTCCTGTGTAAATGAAGGCACATTTGTACCTCAAAGCAGAAGATCTGTTAAAAAGCTTTATAGCCAAGATTAAATTAATACATTAAATCTAATGTGTATATTGAGTGAAATAAAAACTCCTACAGGTAACCACAGAATATGTCTCTCATTTCAGTCGAATGTCTGTGAGGTTAAAGAATCACACTGTTGTTCAATTTAGCATATCACAAAAACTGATTTGCTGGCCAAGGAATGTTTTTTTTTCCCTTCCACGGTCGTGCTGCTCAGTGGCATTCTGTTCACATAATCAAGGATGAACGCTGTCTGTCTACCCAATCTAGCCTACAGTCCCAGTGGGAGAGAAGACTTGTAGCAGGAAAACCTGCATGAATACTAATTCAGCCTCTTGGCTTTAACAGCTTTAGCAAGCCCATCTCACAGGAATTTGCTGAGCATGATGTCTCCCCATATTAATTACTCCATGGGCATGAGGGGGAAAAACATGGAGAGATCACAGGAAAACCTATAAGGAGGGACTTACTGCTCCAACTTAAATGTGGTTAATTATAATTTGATTTTGCGCATTAGACACAGGAGCCCAGAAGTGTACAGTGGAACTGCTTTAGAAAGTGCAATGTGAGTCATGTTCAGCTCTTACTGTCCCAGTTTAGCTTTGCAAATTTACTGATGTTGAAAACATGATCCTAAATGAAAAGCCATATTCAGACCTTACAGCTGTTTAACTTCTTTCTTCTGTTTTTGTACATAATCCACATCTACCAGTGGCATGAAAAGTTTGTGAATCATTTCAAATAACCTGGATTTTTCCACTAATGACTCATAAATTGCAGTTTGATCTTCATCACTCTTTGCACTAGACAAATAGACAAAAAGTCACAGTGCGGGGTCAACGAGCACTGAGGTGTATAGTGCATTAGTCACCAACACTGCTGACTGCAGATTTCCAAACCTCTTCTGGTACTATCACTTTATTTGTAACAAAAACGGTGCGATGGGAGCTTAATGGCATGGGTTTCCATGGTTGAGCAGCTTTACATCATCACGCACATTGCCAAGTGTTGGATGGAGTGATGTGAAGGATGTTGCCACTGGACTGGAGCAGTAGAAATGTGTTCTGTGGAGTGACATATCAAGCTTCTTTATGGCAGTCTGACAGACAACTCTTGGTTTGGTTAATGCCAGAGAATTTTACCTGCCTAACTATATTGTTCCAACTGTAAAGTTTGGTGGAGGATGGACAATGCTATGGGGTTATTTGTCAGGAGTTGGCCTAGATCCCTCCAGATCCAGTGAAGGGAAATCTTAATGCTTCAGCATACCAAGCCATTTTGGACAACTGTATGCTTCCAACATTGTGGGAACATTTTGAGGAAGACCCTTTTCTGTTCCAGCATGACTGTCCCCCAGTGCACAAAGCAAGGTCCATAAAGGCATGGCTGGATGAGTTTGATTTGGAAGAACTTCAATGGCCCACACAAGAGTCCTGACCTCAACCTCATTGAACACTTTTGGGATGAACTAGACCTGAGATTGACAGCAAGGCCCACTCGTCTAACAACGGTGTCTGACCTCACAAAAATTCCCACACACAGTCCAAAATCTTGTAGAAAGCTTTTCCAAAAGAGTGAAAGCCCTTACAGCATGTTTTTAACTATTATGCACACATTTATAAGATCTTACTAAGCCTTGGTCTGTGATTTGAGAAACACTGTATTTTTGCAATCTGATTATGTATTTTTGTGTGTGTTTGTGTGTGTTTCGATCCAGGGTGTAGAATGTCTAACTGGAAGAACGTAATTATCAGGTCATATTGGCTTGTGCTAAACAAAGATACAGTTCCTATAGAAAAGCATCATAACCTGTCAAAATTGTTACCTATTTTTACATTATATGAAAAAAATCTAACAAATTGTATATTTCGGTATTTACACATTATATTCATAAACATCAATGTGTAAATATCATTTTGAAAATGCTAATAAACTAAAATAAAATGGATAAATACCTATTTGGAACATTAAGAACTTGCTCAGACCTGGGTCCTCCCCATGTCTGCGTGGGTTTACTCCGGGTACTCCGGTTTCCTCCCACAGTCCAAATACATGTGTGTTGGGTTAATTGGTGTCTCTAAAGTGCCCCTAGAGATACCAATTCTTTGTGTATGAGTGTGTGTACCCTAGGAAGGATTAATGCCCTGTCTGGGGTTGTTCCTGCCTAGGCACCAGCTTTCCTGTGACCCTGATCAAAATTCAACGATTAAGAAAATTCTGAATGAAATGAAATGAAAGAATGAAAACTTTCTGTTCCTTTTGGACTCCACTACTACCAGCAGATGGTAAGGTGCTTTCAAAAGGGTTCAAGGACAAAGTTGTTAAATGGCACAAGTTTGGAAAAGGACTTAAAAAACAAGATTTCAAAGACTTTACCTAGCTCTTAGAGTACTGTTCATAGCTATATTCAGAAGTGGAAAGTGTATGGAACCTTTCTAAAATTAGGCCATCCCTCCAAACAGGATCTAGTCTGGAGGATGCTGGATCAAAGGCAACTTAATGGTTGAGACTGGTCAGTCAGTGCATATGATAATATTCTCAGGTCTTTATGGCAGGCTGTCCAGAAGGATTGTTTGTTAGTTTATTTTATCTAGCTTCAGCATCAATGACCATTTAATGATAGATAGGTTTAAGGTTAATGTCAACTCACAAGGTTATATCAAAACTAGTGAAAATTTAGCATAACCACTTAACCTAGTGTTTTTGGACTGTGGGAGGAACCTGAGCAGCCAGAGTAAACCCACATGGATACGGAAAGGACATGCAGACTATGCAGCGTGCCACCTTTGTGCAGAAAGAAGCCTCTTCAAAAAACAAACAAACAAACAAAAATTGCCACATTCAGTCCAGTTTGCACTTTTGATGTTATGTGGCAAGAGGTTTCATGGTCAGATGAGAGAAAGAGTGGGCTATAATGCTGGACATTATGTTGTTGGGGAGTTTTTTTGCATTCAGAAGCAACTGCTGTACAGCTGAAAATGGGCTGATTATTCACCTTCCAGAAAGAAAACGACCCTATACACATTGAGACTCCCCCCAACCTCAAAAACACAACCCAACCACCCAACCAAGCAAATAAATAAACAACAACACAGTCACTTAAGGATGGAAAGGTGAATATTCTTGAGTGGCCTTGAGCCCCGTACATCTGAAAATATGTGGATTTACTTCCATTGCAGTCCACTGCTGCTCAACACAAAAATTGGCTCAATTCAAACTATTATGCAACTATGATTGACCAATCTAGGTGCACAGAGCTGGTAGACATCTTACATTGATACAGTCTTACAATTCAAGCAATTGTGGGTTAAGGGCAGAGATGGGATTGGAACCCTGGGCCTTCTGGTCCATAGTTTAGTACCTTAACCGCTAGGCTTCCACACCCAGATGGTTGACATTAAAGCAAAGGTGCCTTTATGAAGTATTAAATGGCCTGATAATTTTACAAAGCCTGTTAGTTTAATGTTTTATGTATTTTTCTGCAAAAAATATTGCCTCAAATGGGTATGGTGATTTTCTACATGCACTGTACTAAATCAGCAGTCATTTAAAAGGTATAGCATAAAGGCAAAGTCAGAGGCTAAATGGACACAACCTCTAAGGGTTAAATAAACAAGACTGTGAAAACAAGGCAAAGGCACACAGTTTAAGTTCTCTGAAAAAGACAAGTAAAGACTCGACTCACCAGGTTTGATTTTGCTTAAGAGCATTGCTGACATGTTTTAGTTGGCAGGGCAATGGGATGGTTTTCACAAATTTACAGTTTTGTAATCATGTTTTCGTTTTATGCTATTGATTAAATGAGTCGGAGTTTGCTCTTCTAAAAAGCTCGGTTTACATAACCCAAGCTCTGTTCAAAACAATCGCCAGATGACATTAACATTAATTCTAGAGATGCTAACATTTGAAAGAGGCACAATTTCTAAAGGCTTTACTAAATACGTACTGTAAATAAAGTTGTGAACCAACATTGAAAGGTTTGCAATTCGTAGGTCGGTCAGCAAGAACTTCCCAAGTTTGTGAACCTTCCAAAAGGGGTCACATACTTTATTTTTGCAATTACTCTTTATTTATTTTTTACTATTCCATAAAAACACAAATACACCAGACAGATAAGTCCTAGTTGCTTTTGGTTAGTGAACTGTTTAATTGCTGGCATATATCTGAAGCTTTCAAAAAGCTTGGAAGGGTTTTAATAAAACAAAGCGTTGCCTTTGTGTCTTCACTGCACTCCATCAGAAACACTGTCAGCAACCATAGCTGCATGAATGAATATTTAATCAAGACCCATTGAAACAGAAGATCAAATGACCTTGTTTTAAAGCATTATTCCCTGGTAAAAATATAAGTGGAGTGGGAAAGAATGGAAGGTACACACTTCAAACTTCAACTTGCCCAACAAGCGAGAATAAATTACATAAACATGCAATATGCAAATGGAACAATGGTGGCATATCATTGTTAATGAGACTGTTCAACTTCCCTACTTGCTTTCATCTGGGGTTCCTTTCTTTTATTTTATGAGTTGCTGCTGAAAGCCTCGAATGATTGGTTTTCATTGCAAAAGGGATACGAAGCTGAAAGCATAAAGCTGAGATGCTAGTAAATTTGAATTAAAACTTGAACTTAAGCTAAAGCTCATTGTCATATGAACCATGATGCACATTTGTCATCTGTCCCGCCCACAGATCGAGGCCACTACAAACAGTAGGCTGGACTGACATACACACTTTCCCAGAACTATAGGCCCATGAAAAGTGCTGTGTGCGCATGTGTCATAACACCAACAAAGAAGCTTCCATTTTTACAAATAAAAACAAAAGAACAAAACTACTTAAGTACTAAAGGACACTCTTCACAGAAGCCAAACTAACTAGTTACTATGCGAGTTACTCTAAGATCTAGGGTACATTCCACGTCCATCGTTGATATAAATAAATACACACACACACACCTCTCTCTCTCTATAGATATATATATATATATATATATATATATATATATATATATATATATATATATATATATATCTTCATAATTTTGTTTTACCTAATAATAGAAAACATGGTATAACTTTACACAAACAAGCATCGTGTGTGTGTTATACTTCATTTAGGTTGAAATTTGTCAAAAGAATGATTAACAACCCCTGGTTTGATCCCAACCCCAGTTCCAAATGAGTTTGCATGTCCTCCCAGTGTCGGCATGGGTTTACTATGGGTACTCCAGTTTCCTCTCACATTCCAAAGTGGTGTTTCCCTTAGTGTGTGACTGCATGTGCCCTACGATGTATTGGCACCCTGTCTAGGCTTGTTCCTGCCTTGCGCCCTGTGAATTAAGCAGGTAAGATAGTGAATGAATTAATGGTTTGGTTTTACACAAGGTTACATCAAAACTAGTAATACATACTCACATTGGGCCAATTTAGCATAATCAGTTAACCTAATTTATGACTTTGGACTGTGGAAGTAGACCGAAGCACCTGGAGAAAACCCTCATGGACACCAAGAGCACATGCATACTCCACACAGGGAAGGTCGGGATTGGGATCTGAGCATCAGCATCCCCGATGTGAAGTGATTTATTTACCATTTTAAATAAATCATAAATATTAATATTATTTACATTTTTATTAAGTAAATATTATAATAAATATTTTTATCAATGTCTGCAGAAGTACTGCCAAGTATGTACCCTCCCGCAACTCAAATGTTTTTTACCATCGTGTGACCAGCATCATACGGTATTTTCCTCTGTAGCAGCCATATTGAATACACTACTCTCATTTTTCTCCAGTATTTTATCAATAATATCACATTATTAATTAGTATACTAAATGACCAACAACTATGTCACATTAAATTACTTGTTCAATTGTGACATTAACCTGTTCAAGATGATGATATGAGGCCAGGCAGGGCCTACCACAGAAAGTATAGGTTAAAATAAAGGAAACTATCACGTATTTTAGTAGTCTACATTGTCAGTCTTCATCATCACATCGTTATGATCATCAGCCTACATATAGTGCGGCAAAAAAGTATTTAGTCAGCCACTGACTGTGCAAGTTCTCCTACTTAGAAAGATGAGAGAGGTCTGTAATTTTCATCAGAGGTACACTTCAACTATGAGAGACAAAATGAGAAACAAAAATCCAGGAAATCACATTGTGGATTTTAAAGGAATTTAATGGTCAAATTATGGTGGAAATAAGTATTGGGTCAATAAATTTTGGTTCAACTCAATACTTTGTAACATAACCTTTGTTGGCAATCCCACCTACCCCAACGACAGAGGTCAAACATTTCCTGTAAGTCTTCACAGGTTTGCAAAACGTAGCTGGTATTTGGCCCATTCTCCATGCAGATCTCCTCTAGAGCAGTGAGTTGTGGGGGCAACACGGAACTTTCATCTCCCTCTACAAGTTTCTATGGGGTTGAGGTCGGGAGACTGGCTAGGCCACTCCAGGACCTTGAAATGCTTTTATGGAGCCACTCCTTTGTTGCTCGGCGTTGTGTTTGGGATCATTGTCATGCTGGAGACCCCAAGCCACGTTCCATCTTCAATGCTATCACTGATGGAAGGAGGTTTTGGCTTAAAAAGCTCACGGATACATGGCCCCATTCATTTCTTCCCTAACACGGATCCGTCGTCTGTCCCCTTTGGAGAAAAACCAACCCCAACAAGCATGATGTTACACCCCAATTGCTTTACAGTAGGTATGGTGTTCTTGGGAGGCGACTCAGCATCCTTTTCCTCCAGTGAGTTATTATCAAAAAAGTTCTATTTGCGTTTCATCTGACCACATGTATCTCCCAATCCTTTCGGATCATCCCATAATGCCTTTGTTAGTTGGTCCCCAGTTCTCTGCAGGCATTCATCAGGTTCCTCGTTGTAGTTCTCTGGGTTTTTGCTCACGTTTTTCTCATGATCATTTTGACCCCACAGGGATGAGATCTTGCGTGGAGCCCCAGATCAAGGGAGATGCTCAACGGTTTGTATGTCTTACCATTTGCTCCCACCAGTTGATTGATTCACATCAACCTGCTGCCTAGTGTAGATTCACTCTTCCCAGCTGGGCAGGTCTCCAATGTTCTCCCTGGTGTCCTTTCGACAGGCTCTTTGGTCTTGGCCATGGATGAGTTTGGAGTCTGACTGTTGAGGCTGTGGACAGTGTCTTTATACAGAGATAACAGGTCAAAAAGGTGCCAGTAATACAGCAACGAGTGGAGGACAGAAGAGCTTCTTAAAGAAGTTAGAGGTCTGTGAGAGACAGAAATCTTGCTTGTTTGTGGGTGACCAAATACTTATTTTCCACCATGATTTACAATTAAATTCTTTAAAAATCCTACAATATGACTTTTTCCTCATTTTGTCTCTCATAGTTGAAGTGTACCTATGATGAAAATTACAGACCTCTCTCATCTTTCTAAGTAGGAGAACTTGCACAATAAGTGGCTGACTAAATACTTTTTTGCCCCACTGTATGTCACAACACACATTATTCATACATTATTCATATGGACACATTTCCCTTTGTCTTTAATTACCATACAATCAAAATGATCTGTATGGCATTTCTATTATAAATAAATAAATTAATTAATGAATGAATGAATAAATAAATTAAATAGAATGGTATCTCGGCTCTCGGTTTTGCTTGCTAGTCAGCACAATTGCTTAAACTTCGATGAGTGGAGCTGCGTGACTTGTTTCCCGCCCGAAACTCGAATCACAACTCAGTATGCAGTGATTCAGGTTCACAATAGACCTTCCTCAGTGAAGACCTCTGCTGTGTCTATCATGTTTTTCAGTACATCTAAAGTACTGTGTTCTTAGTGCAAAGTCTCCATGGGTCAACAGAATGTAATCTTGAATATAATAACAACAAATTCTAAAAATAAAAACAAAAACCATGTGCAGAAAACTATTACACGTAGAAATACCTGTACATGAACTAACCTGTGTGTGAAATCAAACAGTAATGCACAATTTCCTGTTTTACTTGAGAATAAAGTGACACAGAGGCCAAATTCTCAGTGAGAAGGTTAGCAAACACAAAATAAAATTAGACCAAAGTGTTCACCTTCATAAATCAGCCAATGGCTATTAACAAAAAGTTACATGCTTAAAAACACCCATACCCACCGTTATGGCAATAGGTAAAAATAGTGTATATTATTATATGATTATTTTGACCCCAGGCACTGTAAAGATGGTGTTTAAAAAAAAACTCTTGCATGATCTCAGACTTGGGTTTCACTTGGTCATAAACAGTAATCCACACTTCTCATGCACACCATTTAAAGTCACAGAATATTCAATTGCACATTCAAACAGTCCTCTCCGTTTGGTAGTTTAATTATCACCTCAGATTAGCATGGCATAAAAAGCATATTTTGTAAAGCTGAATTACTCCTAAGGCCTGGGAATCTGCATAATATGGTAGTGTTTACATGTCAAAAGTAGCTTAGTTTGATCAGCACATTCCTGCATTTTATTCTTTTGGCTCTGCTTGTATAGCAAAGTGAGATCACAGTGAGTGAACACTGGTTACCAGGCTAAACTGCTTGAAGGAGAAGGTCCTTAAAAAGAGCAGGTTGTGTTTTAAAGATCAGCACAACATTACTCTCCTGCAGCACACAAGTATCTGTTGACATGATCCTTAACACAGATATTATGTAAGGGAAGCTTTTTGGCCAACTCCAAATGATGCATGCAGGTTCTGGTATGTGCGACGCTCCAGAGTCAAGGCTGCCTGCAGCCATTACTACTAATAAGTGTGGAGTCCTGCTTTAGCAGGCTCAGCCTCATAAGGTCACCTAAAACTGACTAATGGAATCCTACTGATGGACTGAATGCTGGTGCTTTCATATTATTACAGAATTCTAAGCCTTACCTTATGCTAAAATTATTACTGCAAAATGAGATAAACGGATTGCAAAGCAGACAAAGCACTCCTACCCAACTGGAAGCAAGTCGCAGGCAACGAGGAATACTGAACGCTCTGGATAAAACTGGCCATTTTAGTGGATACAGTTATTTCAGGGCCATAATTTTGGCTGCAGGTATTATCACAGATTATCCAGTTTATCCAGTCCAAAAAAAACAGCCAATACAAAAATAATGCTGGATTGGTTATTTACCACTATTGCATTACAAAGCTATATTTCTGAATTGGAAAATCACTAGAGTACAAAATGTGAACAGAAGGAAAATGGTTAGTACATATCCCACAGTGTTTCAGTGTTATTATAGTCCTACACACCCACCTAAATAAATGACCAAAATAAATAACAATCTGTCTCCACAGAATTAAAAAAAAAACCTTTAAAAGAGGCATTCAGGACTGAAACAACTAATGCAAAACACACGGTTACATCTTAACATATTCAGTTAAACGTTCCGATCTGATCAGAGGTATGGTGTGCAGACAAGACCACTGTCACATTAAGCCATTAGATATTGTTCTTGTGCCATAAAAAATAGAGAGCATTTGTTTCTATATTCAGATGAGTGTGGTGCGTTTTGTCCTTCTAAATGGGCCACAGGTACTTGAGTGAGTTCAAAGGTATTTCAGCAGCATCCAGAGAGGCCATTGTGCACCGGCTTTTCAGAGGAGTTGACTCACATTCCACTCCAGCTCTCTGATGCTAAAATGCTGAGATGCCTGCAGCATCTGAAATGTGTAATATTCACCAAAGAGCAAGGGAATCACTTTAAAAACCAAGTTTAATCTATTTTAACCAAGCCTAAGTGTTGTTCAGTTAAAGAGACTCAAGCAGGGTTAACGCAGGCCTGATTTGAAAACTCTCCACATTCTTTGCTCACAAAAGAGGCTTCCCTTATCTGTTTTCATGAAGTGTTGTTATTTCTCTGCAAATTTGTTTTTATTTTGTGGAAGTCAGCGCTAATTACAGAGTGATATGAAACGGCAGAATAAGATCTTTCATTGGGAAAAGAAAATTTAGTCATAAAAGTCATCAAAGTCACTGTTATTGGTGTGGGATTGTGGACGAAGGGCCATTTCAATGTCAGAATTGGTGTCATCCGAATCACCCCAAAAGGCTGAGAACAAAGAGAAGTGTACACAATTAATAACTCATTTTGTAATAATGAAGAAGCATTGTATTAGCATTATTAAGGAAGAACATGTATTACATTTGCAGGTGTAATATATGAACAGACATGTTTTAGCACCTAGCCATAATTATCTTGTTTCTTAGAAATTATTAGCAACTATTACTGGTTTCTAATGTATAGCATAATGCACTATACAGTACATGTTGGTTATGGTACCCCTCTGAACATCCTGTTCTGTCATGCAATTACAATAGGCTGTATGCATTTACATTTAGCTAAGAATTAACCAAGAATTATGACAAGATTAGTAAAAAACAATTCACATTTTTATGGAATAATGGAAACAAATTCTAAATATCTGATTATAGTTTTGTACAATATACTTTACAGAAAAAGACCAATCGAGATGTACATAACATTGCAAGGGGTATTTTTAGTAACAAACAATACACGGGTAACCAGAGGACTACTAAGCCATTGTAGAGCAATTGTTCAGTCTGCAGTAACTGCGTGCTTCAGTGTAATCGTGTCAGTTACTTTCAGGCATGCTCTCCTTTATCATAGCTAACGGTGATTTTTTGTTATCGTCTTACCTTTGGATTGAGCAGCTGTGAAACACTGGGTTTTTTTCGTAGGGTCCTTCCTGCAACAAATTATGATTGAAAACAAGAATGATATAAAGGAACTTTGACTATGACATGGTATCAGACAGCTATATTAATCACCCAATAGAAAGATGGAAAAGAAGACAGCACCACAAAATTTTAAAACAAAATACTACAGACTATAATAACTTAGTCACTATAATATACAATTATACATTTAACAATACAACAGTATAATAACAATATTATGAAGAGCATAAAATAGAAAACTATAGACAAGACAATAGTATATGTAGTAAATAAACATGGCACAGAAGATGAGTGAGTATTGGCATTATTTGTGAATAAAATGTAATTGAAGCCTGATTCTCTCTCTAAGTGTATGTTTTTTATTAGTCAGTAATCCATGATTTCCTGTTTCTTTAGGGTTTAGTCCAATTTCACACAAAAAATGGTGATCTTTTTTTTTCCTATATATTTTCGGTGCAAAACAACTGCCGTTTTTGCAAGGGGGAGGAGCCTTCATGACAGACCAAACTCATGCACCACACTTAGTAGTTCATTGGCTACTGCTAGCTTTGCTGAGATGTATTGTATCCCACTTTAATTTCCAAATTGCACTACATTTACAGCATTTTAATTACAGAAACAATCTTACAATGTACAATCTAAGGCTCTGCTAGGCCCACCACAGAGTCCTTGCTGAATGTTACACCAGTGGCAGCTTGGTAGTGCCAGGATTTGACACCTAGACCATCAGATCAATAGTCCAGTAACTGCACCACCACAGTCCCATATGCTAGTGGATTGTATGAAAGCATTTACAACATTTAGTAGATGCCCTTACCAAGGATGACTTATAACTGGTAGTCAGTTTATTTGGACTACTATTGCCATCAACGTACAAAATACTGTGCTGTGGCAGAACTTGTACTTCAACGGTTTGAACATCAGCGGTTTAATATCCGAGTTACCAAATAGTAGCCAAAAATATTTACTAAACGGTACTGAAGATCATAAAATAATTAAAATACTTAAAAGTCAATCCAGTAAAACTGGAGAGAAAAGCCACCGCAAAGTGATACAGCAACAGGTTTATGCAATTCTAAATAAATATTTTTCCATTTACAGTTGGCTCAACCCAATAAAAAAACAAACAAACAAACAATTATATATATATACACACACACACATATATATATATATATATATATATATATATATATATATATATATATATACACATACATATACACATACACACATACATACATATATACACATATGTACACGTAGGGAGTTTTTCCTTGCCACTGTCGCCCTAGGCTTGCTCAGTTTGGGATTGGACGTAGATATTGGGAGATGATCTAAACTTGTTAAGTTGCTTCGAGACAATGCTCCATTGTAGAAAGCGCTATATACATATATCTGACTTGACTTGACTTGACACACACACACATTTACTTTTATGTCTACTCATAAAGAAAGTGTAGGAAAGGTAAATTGATGTTAACATTAAATGTAACATTTACCTAACCAGGTTGTAGAAAACAACCTATAAGTGATGCGTACTGCTACTTGCATCATCATGTGACATTCTGTTGTGGACATTGAGTCAAGGATCTTGTCAATGTAATACACCTCAACACAGTTTCTTTGAACAGCTATAGAACAAAGGAGGTTACTACGTATAGAAGTACCCACTTTTTCCACATATTGCGTTGTATTTAATGCACATTTTGAAGGTTCAATATACACGTAATCTATTGTATTATACTCACAACAGCTCTTACTGCCTATAGATTTATTATTACATTCATTACGATCACAAACTGTAAGATGATGTTTAGAGAGCACACTCCATGATGAGACAGATGTTGGACATCCCCTGAGACCCTTACCCAGCCCTGTGATGGACTGGCACAGCATTCAGGGCACATGCATACCCATGTCCTGTGAATTACAGGATAGGTTTGGACAAGGATAAGTGGGTTTAAATTTATTAAAAGTTACAACTAATCATTCCTGAACAGCAAGAGCAACATAGTCCAAAATTGAAATTATGTTTTCTATCAAATATGATCACATATACCATAGATTTATGATAAAAAAAATAAACAATATAGATACAGTTTGGAAACGTGACCAAATCCAGACAGTTGCCATTTCTCTGCTAAGGCCATTTGCAAATGAACTGAGTGACCAAATAAACTTCCTTGACTCCTTTTCTAATTGTGCTGAAGCACCTAGTCAAGGTCCTCTTTATTCATAAGTGTTCTGAGTGGAGGGTTGCTGGGTTCCCATAGCATCAGTGATATCGCTATGTAAATGAGTGACCCCTGGCAAGCCTTTGATCTGAAGCAATGCATATGCAAGAACCCAAGCTACTTTTCATACAGGCTTCCTCTTCAATTTCCATCAGCACAGGGTCTATTCAGGGTCTAACAATGTCGCCCTCCTGTTCATATTTATCTGCGTCCTCTGTGTTATCATATATCCCTATTGTTTGTTCCGTTTTGTCTTTTTCAGAGGTATAAAGAACTTCCGATGTCTTATTCCGTAACCTACGCAGAGCAATAGATTCGTGATTTGCATCAGCCCACATTCATGTGTGGGATCATACTGCACAGCCCATCTTAATTACCAATGTTCATTCTTGGCACTTGTTTAACAAGCTGTAGAATTTGTGCAATGGTATCTAGGTAAATTCGGCCATTAACATTTCTGTTACATGAGCACAGGACCTACATGATGATGTAGACATTAGCAACTATTTACTGAAAAGGATTTAGCGGCACGTAAATTACTTTCCAGTAGAAACTAATCAGACACAGGATTATTAAATGACAAATCCATTGACTTGTTTAGAACATGTTATATTTGTAAAGGATACATATTCCACAGATGACCATGGAACTGTTCAGCAAGATGAACTCATTATGAACCAGCTTAAACAGCTATTAGATTCCCCCTGAATATCTAAGGCTGTAAACATGCTCAGCAGAAGGCAAAGAAAAATAGACTTTCATGCAAAATCCTAGAAACAGTGGCCTGCTCATTAATAACACCACATGTACGGTAACTACACAGACCTAAACTGTGAGTCACACAGAAATTAAGCATGCTTATTATACCCATGCTAAAACCACTGCTTAGTATACCAAATGAACTCCAATATATCCAATATCTGACTAGGAGTTTAAAGACAAATTACACACATACATTATATTTCTTGCCATGATACTGCAAGTATAAGAGTCTTTCTAACTGCATCACTCTACCACCAGCATGCATGACAATAAATCCATGTTTTAGGAGATTAAATCGTTCTATTCTATATAACTTGTGTTCCATGGAATAGCTCCATCAGATCCTGCTCTTCAGACATGGATGGGTCTGATTTCAAGACATGATTACCATAGAGAGCTGTGAATGCCGCTGACCCCTCCAATCTAATATTTCCATTTCCATAAACATTTATGCCAGTTCATCTTGTGCTGAGGTTCACTTAATTGAGGCAACAAATCTGAATATGGAAGACTGAACTGGCAACTGTTGGTGGCTGAGTCTCATACACAGGGGTGACTGTAATGTGTAAAATGATGCAAATTACCACTTTGACGGAAACCTCCGCCACTGTGCTTGAGTATTTTTTCATCCTCTCTGTTGCACCTTGTTTTGGCCACTAGAACGCATTTGCAATGTTGGATGCACAGTGCCCCAGTTCATTTCCATCCAAACATTTGATACATTAATATACAGGACATGTGGGTTGCTGTTAGGAATTTGAACTGCAAATAAAAGGCAAGACAGGAGAGCTGAATTCACGATACTGCACATAAACAGACTTTTACAGTTCTGCAGGTGACATCTGGGCAGTCATTTTCATAATACCATCTCATATGTTTATAGTTGTGTGATTACACATAATGAAAGGGTCTCGGGGATGAAACCATTTCTCTGTTCCTGTATTGTTTCTGAAAGAACTCAATAGTCCCCAAACTACCGAGTTTATTATTAGGTGTCATTCATTTTGCAAAAGAACATCAACCTTAAGAAATGAGTTAAAGAACAATAAAACCCAATGAAAAATGCGAAAAGGCAAAAAACAAGGAAGAAAATGAAGAAACAAAACAATATTTAATCTTTGAATATAACCCTAAATGATAAGAAATATTTGCATCTTAGTAGACAGGTCAAGAATCTTTCCAAACTGACAATTATCTATTGTTATTAGTCCCTTGTGGTTAAGGACAGTTCCGCTTATTTACCTGGCACTAAAAAAAATAAAATAAAAAGATCTACCACCCACACAGACATGCTAATAGCACATACACTCTGGAACAATGTTTGTGTAAGGGTGCAAAAATGATGGAGCACCGCCATTCTCACCTCCTCCTACACTCATCCCAGCACTGACCTGCAACATGGCTGATTTAGGATTGATTAGACCTCTGCAGTGCACAGCGATGGGGAGCCTCACAATGAGGTAATGACAGAAAAAGAGTACCAGGAGCGACCTCTACAGACAAGAGCTCGGCACTAACGCACCGAACCTGAATAGCCTAAATACGACTGCTCTCTACTGGCTGAGCTCAGAAACTACAGAGAAAGAGAGGCTGGTTTCTATTCTAAATACAACAGCACAGAGCATGCCGAGCTGGATCAGTCTGTGGAATGAATAATGTAGACAAATAATATTGTGATTAGATTATTGTGAATTCAAGAATCTTCTGAAACAAACTGCATAGGTCTGGCGTGTAACAAATAAAGGCTGACCTGCATTAATTCAACTTTTGGTGATACATTACTATTTATTAAACCTGTATTGCGAAACCACTTAAAGAACACACTGAAAAAAATAAAAATACAGAGCTTCTTCAAATGTATTGCAGAATAGCTATACAGCAAATGTTAATACTGTATAGCAAAAGCAGTAATCAATTCATTATTTAATTTATATATACACACTATTGCCTAATTTTGCTATAGTTTAACATTCTCTATATTTTTACTCTTCATAATATTGTGTTCTGTTTAGCTATTCACAGTCTATACACAATATTTTATTTTACTAATTAAATTTTCTTTAAATATCTTCTCTCTTTTAAGTTTTATATTTAGCTTCTGTTTATTGAAACTACTACTATAAACTTAGTAATGAAATAACTTGGTTTAATTCTTCTGTATATCATTTAGAAAGCCAAAAGAGCTTGGGTACCATTTTGAGTCTTTGTCCCCCCCAAGGCTTCCTCCTAATGACATTTCAGAAGTATTTCCTTTCCACTATCACCCTAGGTTTGCTCGTTTAGGGCTGTGGGCCTAGATAGTTTTAAAGCTGCTTTGATAGGACACTCCACTGTAAACAAACAAACAAAAACAAAAACAAAAGAATAGTGCTACAGAAGTAAATTTGACTCGACTTGATTTTAGCACAGTACTAGTCAATAGTTTTTCTCTGTGGTATGATTTTGTTCTGAGTGTGCTGAGAAATGCAAATATTTTTAAACAGGTGTACAGATTTACACTGTTAAACACTTCAACTGGGGAGAAATGGAAAAAACATGTAAAGACAAAGTGGTCAGGAAATGATTTGAAGACTGATTAATGCAAGTGGATGATAAATAAAGAAATATCATTATTTAAAACAGACCAGAGTGACCCCCACAGGCTGTCGACGCTAAACGCTGTCATAAACAGATCCCTCGCTTACAGCACACCCACATCACACTGCATTCTTATCCACAAATGCCTAGCTGTTAGGTTAGGAGTATGGATTTGAGTGTATGTCACTGTTGAAACTGTCCACACGTCCCATGCAAGGAGCACCGCAATCAGAAGCCAAAAAAACTAGACTCCATCAGTTCTCTCTAAAAGCTCCCTTATTCGAACAATTGCAATAAAACGTCAAAATAATTGCACAAAACAAGTGACGTGGTGCTCCGATCCTCAGCGCATGCCTACAGTAGAAGAGTACACTCAACAGCAGCAGGGCCAAATGAAGCTGTGGCATGCACCCTAAACAAAGGATGGGAACAAGTGGTCTTTACATGGAGTGTGGCTGCTTATTCCAACTCTCTCCCTCCAGCATCAAGTCTTTCATCTGCACTCGAGAACAAAGAATTGTCGCTTCAGGCACCACAATGCCAGCAAGAGATTTCGAAAGGCCTGTCCCTAATAAACTGTAGCTGATCTGTTTGCTTTGCCTCATTAATAAACCAGGACAAAAATCAATACTCTGGTCCAGAAAAGTATCTTGCAGCAGTTACGCACGGCTGGGAGACGGCAGGGAAAATAAAGTGCAATATGAAAGACCCCAATTCTCTCCGGTACAATAATAGTAAAATGAACACATATAAATGTGTTAAGAGTATCTCTTGCATCTTGCATGGACTGCATGCATTTAATCTGGAAAGCTTATTAAGGGCGAGTCATTGCTATGCAAAGAAGCGCCGGGTGCTTTTCTCTGCTCCTTTCAGCCGAGTGCAGTGTTTGGCCAATAGGCCTGGCCCCCCGCCTCCCATTGGGCATTCATAACATGCAACATTTGCACAATGTATCTCACAAAGCCCGCTGAATAGGGGGCCTTAATACTCATGTAAACAACTGCAAACCAATTACTTAATGAATCGGCCCCACACATAATGAGAAGAGGCACAAAGGCCCATAAATGCATTTTTTGCACTGAAGCCCCTGCTTTAAACTCCAATCCCTCAGCTGTAGCGTCGGCTTAACTGCCACATCGTAATTATGGCTAAGACAACAGAGTGGGGGGATTTTTTTTTTTTTTTTGTGCCCAGCCACCATGTCTTTTGATGTAGCTCATCAGCTCAGTAACTAAATAACAGCAATAAGTGTGTGTGTGTGAGAGAGAGAGAGAGAGAGAGACAGAGAGAGAGAGATAAGCCCATGCTCTGTAGTGTTCGAGTGTAGGGCACTAAAATAATGCAATAAAGCACAAGAAATTGCAATGGTAAGGATCATTCATACGCTGGAAGAAAATGCCAGCATTCAACAGAGAGCAGTGAAAATATCTAAGACTTTCTAAATTGCAACTTCATGCGGTGTGATTTAAAGCCAAATCGAAACAAAGCACTGTAACTTCCTGACAGCAACACCAATTCCGTGGTGCGTGTGTGTATGTGTCTTGCCAAACACATTCTGAGAAGTCCTCTGTGACTTTGAGTCAGGAGGTGGGGGTTATGATCTGAAAGCAACTCGCCCTGGAGATGGCTCATGTTTATTAATGCCGCCATTCATTGGGCAGGCCATGGCATCCATCAGAGAGCTCTGATAGAGTGTGGCCATTATGCCCTCCCTTGGCTAATAGTGTATGCTGGCCAAGAGAGAGAGGGAGAGAGAGAGAACAAGCAGAGAGAAGGAGTGGGCCAGAACAAAAAAAAAACAAAAAAAAAAGCAGTTCTGAGGAGGGAATGGGACAGATTGGCCTAGCAGACTTCTGGCCCTCGTGTTGGCATGGTGCACTCGTAATCACGTGAAATCAAAGACAATTACCCCTCATAATGTTTGCCCACTCATTACCTGCCCTAATACATGCATACTGAAGAGGCACATCAGCCATCAGCACAGAGATGCTGTGCCCATGCATGTCTTAGCTGATTGCACATAGATTTATTGACGTGAAATCCAAAGTATTCCACACTTGAGCTTATCTGTGATTTAAAGAGCTGATTTATTATTTATAACACGCATCATGGAAAGAATCAGAATGTGTATAGTTTCTTACCGCACACCTTGCTTCTCGCTAGTCTGAGTGGTTTTCACATCAGATAAACCTTTGAAGAAAAAAAAAAAAGGAAAAAAACAACAAACGCATTTATTACAAGCCAATACAAATCTGTTTCATAATGCACCACAATGCTTACTTTCTTCAGAGCATACAGTGTGACTTAATATGCCAGCATATGTGGTATGTATTCACATAAACAAGCAAATGAGCTGCCTTGGCTTGAGAGCACTACTAGATCAGTTACCTGACCGCTCCAAGTCAGAGTCTTCTTCCTCCTCCTCTCTGTTCCTCCACTGTTTCTCTTGGGTGACGGATTGTTTAAGCAGCTGATATGCTTTCGTCTCTGAAAACAAAAGAGGAAAAACAAACACAAAATGACTAAATATTTGCTACAGAGGAATGGAAGGTGGAAATTAAAGGTCGAACACGAAGCTCGTGATTTAATCCAAACACGCAGACAACTGTCGCCATGCAACAACAAGCACACCATGCAAACTCTGTCCGACTTTAGTGCAGTCAAACTGTCCTTCAGTCTCAACAAACTTTAAATGAAACCTGTGATGGAGGAACTCTGGCATTGAGCCTGCTGGAAATTTACTTTGAAGACAATGTATAGTTCTTTTGTCCTCAATCTGCCACACATACTACAAATGAAAAAAGAAAAAAAACTGACAAGAAATTTTGAATTCCATACTTGCCTTGCAAACCCAGACATAGCTCAGCATCACGTTTCAACATTTTGGTCAACTTAAAATGACTACTAATTGATCAGGACTTTAACAGTAAGGATAGCTATGACAATGGGAAGCTATGGTACCTTATTTATACACTCGCTGTCCATTTGAGCAGTTCTACTTACCATACAGTGGTGCTTGAAAGTTTGTGAACCCTTTAGAATTTTCCATGTTTCTGCATAAATATGACCTAAAACATCATCAGATTTTCACACAAGCAGTAAAAGTAGATAAAGAGAAGCCAGTTAAGCAAATGAGACAAAAATATTATAATTGGTCATTTATTTATTTATTATTTGTGATGCTCATCAGGCTGGAAAAGTTTACAAAACCATCTCTAAAGAGTTTGGACTCCACCAATCCACAGTCAGACAGATTGTGTACAAATGGAGAGAACTCAGCTTGCCATCACTGACAGAACAATGACTTCTGAATTATATCAGAGAATTCTAAAGGAAAAGGTCAGGACATCTGTCCATGAACTGAATCTCAAGAGAAGGTTCACATACTTTTGCCACTCACTGGAATAATGTCATATTGGATCCTTTTCCTCAATAAATAAATGACCAAGTATAATATTTTTGTCTCATTTGTTTAATTGGTTTCTCTTTATCTACTTTTAAGACTTGTGTGAAAATCTGATGATGTTTTAGGTCATATTTATGCAGAAATATAGAAAATACTAAAGTGTTCACAAACTTTCAAGCACCACTATATATAAGCACTTTGTAGTTCTACAATTAAAGACTGTAGTCCATCTGTTTTTCTACATACTTCTGTTTTTCTCCTTTACTCTGCCACTTTATTAGACACATCTATCATATTGCTCCACAGTAGTCCTCTGTTGTTGCAGTTTGTGTTAGTCATCCTCTAATCTGTAATCAGTGCTCTCAGTATGCTGGTGGCTGGACATTTTTGGTAGGTGGACCATTTTCAGTCCAGCAGTGACACTGAAGTGTTTAAAAAACCAATAGCACTGCTGTGTCTGATCCACTTGTACCAGCAAAACACAAATAAATGAGTCACCAGAGGCCTGCAGAAACATGGATGGACATACTGGGGCATGCATACAGTGCCCACTCTTGAGTAGTTCCCTGCCACTTGCAGGCTAACTAAGAGTATAAAGACCATGGGCAGTGTGTTTTCCAATCTGTCGAAAAGTGATTTTGCATATTTAAGTGCTGATACCCCATCCGCCATTATGATGGCAATAAACTTAGCAAGAAGTCCAAATTCTTTCTCCTATATCAGCGGTGTGCTGACATTCAAATCACAAAATCATTCTTTCACACCTCACATCAAAAATGCTACATGAATAACTTTGATTACAAAAAAGTGGGTGACCAAGATAAAATGGGCCGATTATTTGTTGTGTCATGGGTCAGGCTTCACACAGCTTGGGCAAAACGTTCATGCCATATGTCTTTCCCCATTCCTGGGTTTGGATAGAACCCAAAGATCATGATTCAGATTGCTACTTCTACCTGTCAAATATAAATGGTTTTATATATATATATATATATATATATATATATATATATATATATATACATATATATATATATATATATATATATACACATATATATATATATATACACACATATATATATATATATATATATATATATATATACATACACATACATATACATACATACATACATACATATATATATATACATATATACACACACACACACACACACACACACACACACACACACACACATATATATATATATATATATATATATATATATATATACATACAAGGTACAATCCTTATATTTATGTAGCTCATATAAGTGGGAGAAACTGGGAAGCTAGAATTTAAAACACTTTTCTGTATACGTCAACTAATGACATGAATAAAATCAGCAAATATACTGACTCGTGTCTTCAAAGCATCCACACCTGAGCTATATGCACAGAGGTCAAAGGCAGCAGTGCCTCATTAGAGTACTACGGCTACAAATGTTGACTTCCAATACTTCCAGTAATGCTTTTACCATTATTCTGGCAAGGAAAGGTGGACAAAAAATCAAAAGGTTGTTTTGAGGTTTGCTGTACAGATCACAAAAACAACTGTGTATATACAGAAATGGACTAGCACATTAAAAGTTTTTATTTAGATGATTCAGATGTTTACTGTGGTGTCTGCAAAAGGAACTAAGCATCAAGTCCCCAGTTTACTGCCTGTAAACTGAGGTGTTTTTTGTGCTGCTGTGCCTTTGATTAGCTGCAGTAAGAAACTGGACTTCTTTCTTTAGGGAGGCCAGCAGATAAAAGGCGCAGTATGAAATCAGATAGCCAAGTGGAATAATGGACAGTTTTACATTTCTGAGCCTGGTGCTGGGGGCTTGCTACCTTGGACTCTAAGACATGCCTTCACATCCAGTCTTTTCAAGTCTGCCTCTAGCTGTAGAAGATAATGAGAACCAATGCCAGATCTTGAGCGACACCCCCAGCCAGGCAGCAAACAATTAAACACCCACATTACACTGCCCGAGAATCTCAGTTTCACACATACCAAGAAGAGAAAAAGGGGGAGACGAGCTTGCTTTCTCTAGCGATAATTAGAGGACCCGATATGCTCTTCAGTTGGGACTTTGACCTCCGATTCACCTTGATCATCTTTCCACAACTATCTTTTTTTGGGGGGGGAAAGGGGACCCCCTATAAACCACAAACCAACTAAAAGACAAAAGAACTTCCAAATGGGCAGTTCTCTGCACTGCCTTTTTACCTCTAATAGGAATACTTTCCACAGGGCTTTGGTCGGCACTGTCCTCTTCACCACTTTGTACTTCTGGAAGAAAGAAGAGAGAGCAAAGCACAGTGAGTGGGGAGAGCAAGAAATAAAGGGGGGCTGTGCAGTCTTTTTCGTGTCTGAGCAGCAGGACTGATGAGGACAGACACTGTAGGGTTTAAAGGGTGAATAGACGGTCCACTAGGCTTTATCAGGGTGGAGAAATGGAATTCTGAAACAGTGCTTTCTCATAAGGACCATAAAGCCTCAGCAACCTGCTCCATCTTCTCCCAGCATGGAGGTCACTATATTGAGACTTAACATTATCCAGCATTACAGACCAATGCTTACAAATAGGAGTTTTTCTGCCTGTGAAATATGGTTTCCCTCTTTGACCTGGAGAAAAGCAAGCACCATAACCAGTTTACTCAATTTCAATTTTAAGTAGATGTACTTTTTAGGCATTTACCAGTCCCCAAAACCTCCTTAGCTTGTGCTTTACCTGAGTATTGACTGGGTAAAGGTATGTGTGAATGCACCATGGAACTAAAATGCTACATAAAATGACTCAGACTTAGAATGGTTTCCTGGTAATTCCATGGTTAGCACAGTTGTGAACACACAAGATACCAACTGAGGGTGGTGATTTAAAATAGTTTTTTCCTCCAGACATACACTCACTGGCCACATCAATAGGTATGCCCATTCAAATATCTAATCAGCCAATGACATGGCAGAAACTCAATAGATTTATGTATGTAGACATGGTAAATGGACCCTGCTGAAGTTCAAACCAAGCATCAAAATGGCCAAGAAAGGTGATTTAATCACTTTAAACATGCCATCATTGTTGGTTTCTAGATGGGCCAGTCAGAGCATTTCAGAAACTGCTGATCTACTGGAATTTCCACACGCAGCCATCTTTAGGGTTTACAGAGAATGGTCAGAAAAAAAGAAAATATCCAGTCAGGGCAGTTCTGTGGGCGAAAATTCCTTGTTGGTGCAAGAGGTCAGAGGAGAATGGCCAGACTGGTTCGAGCTGATAGAATTTCAACATTAACTCAAATTACCATTCGTTACAACTGATGTATCCATCTCTGAATGCACAACCTTGAAGCAGATGGGCTACAATAGCAGAAGACCACACCAGGTGCCAGTCCTGTCAGCTAAGAACAGGCAATAGAAAACTGGACCATGGAAGACTGGAAAAAACATTGCCTGGTGACATTCAGATTGTAGGGTTTGAATTTGGCATAAACAACCTGCATGGATCCATCATCCCATGTGTCAACAGTTCAGGCTGGTGGTGCTGGCGGTGTAGTGGTGTGGGGGATATTGTCTTGGCACACTTTGAGGCCCCTTAATACCAAATGAGCATCGTTTGAACATCATCCATCCCTTTATGACCAATATGTACCATCCTCTACGTGGCATGTCACAAAGCTCAAATAGTCTCAAACTGGTTTCTTTAACATGACAATGAGTTCACTGTACTCCAATGTTCTCCGCAGTCACCAGATCTCAATCCGACAGAACACCTTCAGCATGTGATGAGCAAATCTGCAGCAGGTGCCTGAAGATGTCATGCCAATATGGACTAAAATCTCTGAGGAATGTTTCCAGCACCTTGCCGAATCTATGCCACAAAGAATTATGGCAGGTCTGAAGGCAGTAGTGGATCCAACCCTGCATTAGCAAGTGAGTGTGTGCCAAGGAATGTCACAAGTGGACACCTGTTATGATTGTAATACAGCTGGGCTAGTGAAATAGTAGGCTGCATGTCTGTGATATTTACATAGCTATAACCTATACTCGTATCACAACTTTAGAATTTTACTTGACTCATTGAGCCAATAGTCATTTAAGATACCAGCCCTTTTTAGGAACCCTGTATTCCACTAGTTTCAAAATCGAACCCTTCCAGACTACAAAGGAAGCTTAGCATCCTCCAAAATTTCATTAAAATGTGGCAATGAAATGTTTAACAAAGTGTCCACATTATTAATTATTTTGGTGGAATTCAATATTTTTGGTAATCAAATATCTCACTGCAATATCACACTGTTCACTCTTTAAACCCAAACTGCTCCTAATGAATAGTGTAGTCTGCATTTAAAACCTCTTTTGAAGTCTCCAACAAAGAACTAAAAAGACACTCAGGAAAGATTAATGCTCGCTGGACATTTTGAGCCATGCATGGACATACAATCATCACTGTCAATGAATAGTCTGTGTGCACATACGGAATCAAAGGATAGGATTACTTTGTGAAGGTTGGGTGGTGCAGTTATAGACTCTATACCATAATGGGCTAGAGCATCACGGGTAGGCGTGGATGGCCAAGGTGGACAATCATATTTGCGGTGTCAATGAAGTGATAACTGCCCAATAGGAGGACCTAGCAATATACTTTTGATTATTTGGATAATTTAACATCGCTTTTTAACAGCCATTTTAGCGACAGATACACAAAGTTACATCTTTACACAAGGTTACACCAAGCCCAGTCATATACATTTACATTTACAGCATTTAGCAGACGCGACTTGCAATTGATACAGTCTTACAATCCAAGCAATTGTGGATTAAGGGTCTTGCTCAAGGACCCAACAGTGGCAGCTTGGCAGAGTTGGGATTTGAACCCTGGACCTTCTGGTCCAGAGTCCAGTAACTTAACCACTAGGCTACTACATCCCACCCACAGTGTATATGCATACACTCAGGTCGAGCCAATTTAGCATTATCAATTAACTTCATACATGTCTTTGGACTGTGGGAGGAAACCAGAATACTTAGAGCAAATCCACACGAACACGGACCTTCCTGCTGCGAGGTGGCGACGGTGCTACCCACCGAGCTGCCACATCTACTGCTGTAGCATGCCTGAAAGCATTTCTATCATTTTGTACGTAAAGGAAGTATCCACATTCTACCATATATTTGTCTTTAAATTTAAATAATTGCTAGACTGGATTTTTACTCTTTTTACTGTATGTTATGTGATTTTTACTATAAGGTGACCTTGAGTGTCTTGAAAGATGCCTATAAACATAATGCATTATTATTATTATTACTATCATCATCTTCCTGGACATTGGTAATAATTAATGACTGCATGAACTTCATGCCAAAATAAGTCCAAACTGCAGAAGTATTTCCAAACAGGCATGTAAATAAATAAGCTGAATGCTGTTAATGCTGAGAAAAAAGATCATTTATGAGTGAATCATCCATGACTCACTCCATCAAAGCTGTAGAGAGAGAGAGAGAGATGCGGCACCAGTGTTAAATGTGTTTGAAACGGATAAATAACCGAATCCATTGTATTTTAGAGCAGATGTGTGTCACATTGTGAGTAACAGAGCTCTCGATGTTGGTTAACTGAACTGCAGGCATTTTTGCTGCTGCCTACTCACTAGCCAACAACTCAAACACACATAGTTAAAAAAAAACCTTTACCTGTCCTTACTGAATATCAGCATTGAGCCTGGGATGTTTACTTGCTTTAGGAAGTGGTTTACTTTTTCCCAATCTGAGTCACCAGTAAACCCTACACCATGATGTGGACAAACAAATCTTGTATTTGAACAAAAGACACAAACTGTACTGGGTGGGTGTTTATACTGAAAATAAAACATGGGGTTGGTGAATCACTCATTTTACATGTATGGACTGCCTCCAAAACAGCATTTCAGAGCCACTTCTGTGAATAATTTGGTTGAGTGTTATACGTCATAAGAAAATTGTTGTTACTGATATGTGCAAAAATTGTAGCTTAAACGCTGACGTGTGACCTGTAACAAATGTATCTACATATAAAAATGTCATTTAAATATCTATATATTCTTTCTATTTGCACATTTCACAAAGCACAAATTTGACACTTTGACAATTTCCCCATTTCTGCTGGCCAGAATAAGAGATATTTATTAAGACTAGCATGAATACGTGAAAATAAGCAGATAGCAATGAAACACTGACATACAGTTATTTGGAGCATTCAAAATTAACCAAATGCAAACCTAGTCTCACATTAATCACTGCAGCACTGGGCAGAGGGTAATCTGTAACAAAATTACAGTAACAGTTTCTTTTTATTTTTATTTTGTAGTCTATGTAATGAACTGCTATGATTGTCATTTTTGTACTGTCAACCGGATGAATATGCTGTTGGTTTATTGATAGGTTGCTTTTTTGTTCTTGATATGTGATTACGGGACAAGACTATAAAATGATGGATATTTCCGGGGACGGGGGGGCGATGTCTATTGGTTTTTTGATGGCGGCAACGGCGGTACGGTCGGTCTTGACAGGAACTATTGAGTGAATGCGGCATGAGGAACGGGGAATCCTTTGAGCGTCGGACACCAAAACGACCATGTGGTTGGAGACTTTCGTTAGCGCTGTTCGGGAAAAACCTGTCTTCTGATGCCAGGAAGACATGAAAAGCTGCGGCGGGAAGTTTGAAATTCATCTTGGGCGGTGGTGAGTCTGACAGCTTCAGGTTAACGCTCTTGCCCTGCTTCACTCCGTGATACGACGTGCTGCCGTGCCGC
>JAJAGP010000310.1:93567-106130 GCA_025084515.1 Ancistrus triradiatus
CCTACCAGTTCTCCTCTTTCTAGCTATGCTGCTATAGCTAATGCTGCCGGGGTCTCATGCTACACATGGCATCAGTGATTGTTAATAAACACTATGCTCTTAATCAATAACTAATTGCATTTTCTGTTTTCTCTCCGAGCTGTGTTCCGGCAGTTGCAGCCCCACACATGATGTTCATCTGCTGTAGCTCCAGTCAAGCTGCTTCCGTCATCAGCTCCAGCCCCATCATACCCGGGCCACTTAAAGTCAATGTGCATACTTCACATTTTATTCGAACTTTGACTCCATGACTTTAGTTTCTCCATGACTCTTAGATTTATCATCTACGCCCAAGGAGGTTGGGTCCCTTTTTGAGTCTTGGTCCTCCTAAGGTTTCTTCCTATAACTCAGGGAGTTTTTCCTTCCCACTGTCGCCCTAGGCTTGCTCAATTTGGGATTAGACGTAGTTATTAGGAGATAATCTAAACTTGTAAAGTTGCTTTGAGACAATGCTCCACTGTAAAAAGCGCTATATAAATAAATCTGACTCGACTTGACCTTGTCAAAGAGAAATCTGCAACTGATGGCATGTTGAAGAGTAAAGACATTTAGAGATGCACTGACCGTGTGTACCAGTGGCGTTAAAGGAATTCTTGAAGGGTCTGGACGTTTTAATCTCCACACTGTCATTTAAAAGAGAGGGTAAGCTGCAGGATGAGGACTCCTCACTCTCCAACGAGCAAGTTTCAGAAGCACGAGTCAAAAGCCTCTTCAGCAGCACCTCGGCCTGTATCCCAACCGCACACACACACAGAAACACACACAGAGATGAATTTAATTTAAAGTAAACTGCTATTTAATTTTCAGTTCTGAAATGTATTCAGATTCTTCCACTTCTATTTCTGTTTAGACAAATTCTATCAACTTTATAATTGCTAACAATACATTTACACAACAAAGATTTTAGCAGCTAACAATATACTGTCCAACTCCTCCAATTACGATCTCTCTTGACCGAAGACGCACTGAAGACGTAACATGAAGGCAGGAGCTTAATGGTTGGTGTACTTGAAAATTGCTGTTATCTTACACAAAAGTCTCTTTATTCTTCAAAGCTCATGGCTGTTTACAACATTTCATGGAAATTAAATGTACTTCAAGCACTCCAAAATTGTGTGATACTAGCACTTGAGCAGCAGTCAGTAGATCAGCAAGAGATAACAGATTCTGGCACAGAAAGACATCCTGTCCAAAGCATCCTGATACATACAGGAGGAGACACTGACGTTATTCCACATGGATTCCATATGTACTTTTATGATGCCAAAATGGTTTGTTAGTTCTTTAATGTAATTTTACCACAATAAAACATAGGTTTTGTATCCAGAATAAATAATACTGAAAGAGCATGTTGCAAGCATGTTAAACAGCTCAAATTTCAGACCTGGTAGAATTATTTTATTTACCTAAATGTGTAAATAAGTAGTCATTTCTGTTTTGTTACTATACATCTCTGGTAACCAGCAACCAAATTCCAATTTTCAAACTGCAGTTGAAGTTTGGGTTGTGTAGGAAAATGTTGAACATTAAGCAGTTAAAATGTATACTGTATCTTTAAGTCATAAATGAACGTGCATATTAACGCTCAGATTGCTGCTTAAGTTGGTGCTGGATCACAATCCTAAGACCACTGGTCATCCTTTACATGCCCTAGGGTAATCAGATAATGGGAAAACCTCAGGTTTATACGACTCGGGCAATAATCGGATATCTACCTGGCAACCAGCCGATAATCTCACAAAAAATGTCTCCGTTTTGATGTTTCCTACCATCTATTAGATGAAGAATATTCCAATTCTTCATTTCCCCTCCCCATTAGCCCATCACATAGCCATTTTGTGAGGGCTGAACGTAATTCCAGGGTTGTCAGATCTCATGAGAGAAACAAGCAATCAGGTCTATGGAAACCAGGACAAAAGAAGCAAATAGGCTCAAAAAACAAACAAAAAAACAGCTGTCCTACTACAATGTGAGAGAGTGACCATTATCAGTTGAAAAAGGTATATTGTACATTTCCCAAAAATTAGCCAAACTTTGCTTAGAATAAGTCAACCTGGCAACCATGTTTGATTCTGTTAGCCAGTTTTAGGACAGTTCTACACTCTATCCAGTTATGTTTGCAAGCTGAAATCAGAATAAGGGCATACAAGCACTGAGAATGCAGCTTACAAAGCTAATGATCAGACGATTAAGTGCATATAAACACACTCATGAGTTGAGCATGGACCCCTGACATGAATCTCCTAACACCACTGCTTTTGAGCTTTCTTTAATTTACTGTCATTTATGATCAATAACAGAAGACACAGAATTATTCAAGAAGGTCACACGTCTACCCCAATTCACATCGAGTGTATAGATTTGCTACCTTGTCTGTGTAGGAGGCATTGTGGGGCACTAGAAGTGGAGTGAAGAGCTGCACAATTCTGTTGAGAGGAAGAACCTCCTGTCTCAGTAGCTGAAGGGCATGTGTGAAGCAGCGCTCCCACAGAGCAGCACTATCACCAGACAGTTTTGACCTGCACCGCACATTCACATCCCCCCACACACACACAATATTAGCATATGTACAACAGGATGCCAAGCTATTGTTACAAAATTAGTGATAATTACATGCTAACAATTTATCCCACAACAGTGTTTATTTCAGGTGAAAGAGACATTAACAAAACAGGAGTACTCCTGCAACACAAACACAGCTTGAGTGATCCTACTGCAATATATGACAGTCTATCTAAATTCAATAAAAAAAAGAGCTTCATATACACAGTGGGGCAAAAATGTACTTAGTCAGCCACTGATTGTGCAAGTTCTCCTGCTTAGAAAGATGAGAGAAGTCTGTAATTTTCATCATAGGTACACTTCAACTATGAGAGACAAAATGAGGAAAAAAAGGAAATCACATTGTATGATTTTGAAAGAATTTAATTGTAAATCATGGTGGAAAATAAGTATTTGGTCAGCCACATACAGTACAAGCAAGATTGCTGGCTCTCACAGATCTGTAACAACTTCTTTAAGAAGCTCTTCGGTCCTCCACTCGTTACCTGTATTAATGGCACCTGTTTGACCTCGTTATCTGTATAAAAGACACCTGTCCACAGCCTCAAACAGTCAGACTCCAAATTCAACCATGGCCAAGACCAAAGAGATGTCGAAGGACACCAGGAAAAAACTTGTAGCCCTGCAGCAGGCTGGGAAGAGTGAATCTACAATAGGCAAGCAGGTTGGTCTGAATAAGATATTGTAAGAAAATGGAAGACATACAAGACCACTGATAATCTCCTTCAATCTGGGGCTCCACGCAAGATCACATCCCGTGGGGTCAAAATGATTATGAGAACGGTGAGCAAAAATCCCAGAACTACACGGAGGGACCTGATGAATGACCTGCAGAGAGCTGGGGCCAAAGTAACAAAGGCTACCGTCAGTAACACACTACGCCGAGAGGGACTGTAGTGCAAGACATGTCCCCCTGCTTAGCCAGTACATGTCCAGGCCCATCTGAAGTTTGCCAGAGAGCATACGGATGATCCAGAAGAGGATTGGGGGAGAATATCATGTGGTCAGATGAAACCAAAATAGAACTTTTGGTTAAAAACTCAACTCGTCGTGTTCGGAAGGAAGAAGAATGCTGAGCTGCATCCAAAGAAACACCATACCTACTGTGAAGCATGGGTTTTTTTTTTTGGTGGAAACATCATGCTTTGGGACAGGACAACTGATCTGTGTTAAGGGAAGAATGGAACAGGGCCCATGTATCTTCTTTCAGATTTTTATCGCGAGAGTCAGAGCATTGAAGATGGAACGTGGATGGGTGTTCCAGCATGACAATGATCCCAAAACACCACCCCTCGGGCAAAAAGGAGTGGCTCCGTAAAAAGCATTTCAAGGTCCTGGAGTGGCCTAGCCAATCTCCAGACCTCAACCCCATAGAAAAATTTTGTGGAGGGAGTTGAAAGTCAGTGTTGCCCTGCGACAGCCCCAAAACATCACTGCTCTAGAGGAGATCTGCATGGAGGAATGGGCCAAAATCCAGCTACAGTGTGTGCCAAAACCTGGTGAAGACTTACATTATAGGGAAACGTTTGACCTCTGTCATTACCAACAAAGGTTATGTTACAAAGTATTAAGTTGAACTTTTGTTATGGACCAAATACTTATTTTCCACCATAATTTACAATTAAATTCCTTAAAAATCCTACAATGTGATTTCCTGGATTGTTTTTTTTTTCCTCATTTTGTCTCTCATAGTTGAAGTGTACCTACGATGAAAATTACAGACCTCTCTCATCTTTCTAAGTAGGAGAACTTGCACAATTCAATGGCTGACTACATTTTTGCCCCACTGTATACACATTACTGTGCCATAATTAAGAAATTTACATTACACTGATTAGCCAATAACTATATCTAAATATTGATTTAAACAGGCAAAGCATCACAACACACAAGAAAAAAAGCTTAATAAATAAAAAGTTTCAATACAAGGGTTCTTCCAGACAGCAGGGTTTTACTCTACCTTATGTCTGCTGTGTCTACTGCTGTGGACCACTGTGCATTGACCAGTTCACTGTGTAGCAGGCAGCCATGAGGCGCATCCCATAATAGCCAGGGCAGCTGTTGAAGCACCACCTCTCCACATACATTCAGTTCTGTTCCTGATAACCGTCCACGATGATTACACAGGCTGAAAAATAAACAGAGCTTCAGTCATCTCCATGGAGCTTCAGTCTTTATATACAACTGAGTGTGATAAACAACTACTCACAACTTTAGAAATGCATCAAATTTGCAACTAAACTACACACACACACCTGTCACTTCATTAGGTGCATCTTGCTAGTACCAGGTTGGACAACTTTTTCCTCGCAGAATAGATTCAACAAGGTGCTGGAACCATTCCTCAGAGATTTTGGTCCATACTGACATGATAGCATCATGCAGTTGCTGCAGATCTGTTGGCTGCACATCCCTTATGTGACTTTGCCATTCCAAGCCGGCCTAAAGATGCTCTACTGGACTGAGATATGGTGATTGTGGAGGCCATCTCAGTACAGTGAACTCATTGTCATCTTCAAGAAAACAGTCTGAGATGATTTGAGCTTTGGGACACAGCACGTTGAAGATGACGCACTGTGGTCATAAAGGGAGTGACATGGTCAGCAACAATACTCAGAGTGTGGCATTTAAATGATGCTCATTTAGAATTCAAGGGCCCAAAGTTGGCCAAGAAAATATCCCCCACACTATCACACCAGCAGCAGCAGCCTGGGTGGTTGGTAAAAGGCAGGATGGATCCATGCTTTCATATTCCGACCATTTTTGGAGAATTTTTACCTTGTTGTAACGAGTGATTATTTGAGGGTTTTTTTGCCTTTCCATCAGCTCTAACCAGTCTGGCCATTCTCCTCTGACCTCTACCATCACCAAAGGATTTCTGGTGATGGTTCACAGGCCTAAACGCATAGAGTTCCTGCCATGTGATTGGCCAATTGGAGCAATAAAAAAAATTTGAACAGGTGTACCTAATGAAGTGGTACACACACACACACAGCGGTGCTTGAAAGTTTGTGAACCCTTTAGAATTTTCTATATTTCTGCATAAATATGACCTAAATCATAATCAGATTTTCACACAGGTCCTAAAAGTAGATAAAGAGAACCCAGTTAAACAAATTAGACAAAGATATTATACTTGGTCATTCACATATTGAGAAAAATGATCCAATATTACATATTAGTGAGTGGCAAAAGTATGTGAACCTCTAGGATTAGCAGTTCATTTGAAGGTGAAATTAGAGTCAGGTGTTTTCAATCAATGGGATGACAATCAGGTGTGAGTGGGCAGCTTGTTTTATGTAAAGAACAGGGATCTATCAAAGTCTGCTCTGCACAATACATGTTTATGGAAGTGTATCATGGCACAAACAAAGGAGATTTCTGAGGAACTCAGAAAAAGAGCTGTTGATGCTCATCAGCTTGGAAAAGGTTACAAAACCATCTCTAAAGAGTTTGGACTCCACCAATCCACAGTCAGACAGATTGTGTACAAATGGAGGAAATTCAAGACCATTGTTACCCTCCCCAGGAGTGGTCGACCAACAAAGATCACTCCAAGAGCAAGGCGTGTAATAGTTGGCGAGGTCACAAAGGACCCCAGGGGAACTTCTAAGAAACTGAAGGCCCCTCTCACATTGGCTGATGTTAATGTCCACCATCAGAAGAACACTGAACAACAATGATGTGCATGGCAGGGTTGCAAGGAGAAAGCCACTGCTCTCCAAAAAGAATTGCTGCTCGTCAGCAGTTTGCTAAAGTCAAGTCAAGTCAGATTTATTTATATAGCGCTTTTTACAATGGAGCATTGTCTCAAAGCAACTTTACAAGTTTAGATTATCTCCTAATAACTACGTCCAATCCCAAATTGAGCAAGCCTAGGGTGACAGTGGAAAGGAAAAACTCCCTGAGTGTTATAGGAAGAAACCTTGGGAGGACCAAGACTCAAAAAGGGACCCAACCTCCTTGGGCGTAGATGATCAATCTAAGAGCGAAAAACTAAAGTCATGGAGTCAAGTTCGAATAAATGTGAAGTATGCACATCGGCATTAAGTGGCCCGGGTATGGTGGGGCTGGAGCTGATGACGAAAACCCCCCCCACCACAACAGGCCCCCCACCCCCAACAGCTCGGAGAAAAAACAGAAAATGCAAATTGTTATGATTAAGAGCACAGTGTCTATTAACAATCAATGATGCCAAGTGTAGGCATGAGACCCTGGCAGCATTAGCTATAGCAGCATAGCTAGAAAGAGGAGAACTGGTAGGAAACACAGCCAAGAGGGATCACATGAGACATTGGCAACCCCACGGGAGGCAGAAGACAGCAACCCAACGTCTCTGATCACCATAAGACTCTTTGACTATGAACCCCCAGCTCTGCCCTTAGTCTAAGGCAAGGATGCACGAGTCAAGATCACGAGGACTGAAGCCCAGTTCAGCCAGACCGCCCACCCAACACTCCCAGCTAAAGGACGAGGCAGACAGGCCAGACATGACTCCAGACTCCGGCCCCAGTGACCCGAGCCATGCATCCCGGTCTAAATCTAGTCAAAAGCCTGAGTAAATAGGTATGTCTTTAGCCTAGACTTAAAATTTTGGATAGTGTCTGAGTCTCGAACTAAAGTGGGAAGTTTATTCCATAGTTGGGGGGCCACGTATGAGAAAGTCTTTCCCCCGGCTGTGACGCTTTTAATTCTAGGAGCTAAAAGAAGTCCTGTACCCTGCGAACGAAGAAAACACAGTGCTAGAGACCACATGGACAAGCCAGAAGGTTATCGGAAGAATGTTTTGTGCCATTCGGATGAGACTTTTTGGTTTAAAAGGAAAGGAAATCACTGCATTCCAGCATAAGAACCTTATCCCATCTCTGAAACATGGTGGTGGTGGTATCATGAATTGGGCCTGTTTTGCTGCATCTGGGCCAGGACGGCTTGCCATCATTGATGGAGCAATGAATTTTGAATTATATAATTTGTTTCACTGGGGTTCTCTTTATTTACTTTTAGGAGATCTGAAGATGTTTAAGGTCATATTTATGCAGAAATATAGAAAAATCTAAAGGGTTCACAAACTTTCAAGCACCTCTCTATATACGTGTGTGTATTGATGCACACACACACACACACACACAGCCACATTTGTTGCCAGCCCACTAATTAATGATGAGCCCAGCAACTCAACTGTCTAAAGGGGTTGCTATGACAATTCATGGTTATTTTCAAAACACAGAGAGCCAGATTTATAGATTGTGTGTTGTTGGTGCCAAGTAATGGCACTTAATTTAAAATAAGTGCTCTTAAAGTGAAGATAATACAATTTCCACTGAAAGCATGAAACTTGACAGTAATGAGGGGAAGAGGACTCAAGCGAAGTAGACTATCATACCTAATAATCTCTCTGAGCTTGTGGTCACTGACTGGAGAGCTACTGTACAGATTAGCATCTCTAGCAGGGAGACGTTCTTCAATATTATCCAACAGATAAAAGAAGTCATCCACTGACAGCCTGAAAGTAGAAACAAAAAGCCATATGAGCAAATACAATCATAAGTTAAACACACATACTTGGATAAAGTCTTCTAGTGTTTGCTAGTTCTAGTTGTGTTGCTGATATTTAAGTTATATTTCATATACAATTTACATTTACAGCATTTAGCAGACGCCCTTATCCAGAGCTTACAACTGATACAGTCTTACAATCCAAGCAATTGTGGGTTAAGGGCCTGGCTCAAGGACCCAACAGTGGCAGCTTGGCAGAGATCGAATTTGAACCCTGGACCTTTTGGTCCACAGTCTAGTACCTTAACCGCTAGGCCAACCCAGTCCCATTAAATGTAAATTTCATATACAATATATGCAAGTCAATATCCTGGCTCTTTACTGGAAAGAAGCACAACCCATCCCCTCCTCCACCTCTCCTCATCATCCTAAAGGCCATTAGTGCACTCAGACAGGTACATGCACACACTCATCACCCAGGCTCAAACTTATCTCATTGGCCTTCACAGCTAGGCCCAGACATTATTAACCTGCTATCTGTTGTGCCATAGTTCTCAATGATGTAAAAAGCAAAAGTCATCCCTACCCCAGGTCATCAACTCAAATTAGATAAGTTTTTTTAGTTTTAAATTGTACATTTTAACTTGCTTTTCCTGGTCAGGATCACGGGGACTCCAGTGCCTATCCCTGGTGAAGTACATTACAGGACCGGCAGGGATCACCTTTGAAGTGCCGGGCCAGTGATCCACTGACTGGCCTCCTCTACCTTAAACCTAAGAAATGATGGGAAATAGGACAAAGTCTGGCATCTATAGTGATACCTCCAAAGAATTTCCCAGTATTACTGTAAAGCCTCCTTTTACGGAACCAGTAATTAAAGAAAATAAACCAATGGACTAAATCCAACAAAATTTATTTTCGACTGAGGATCTCACACACACATTCACAGACAACGCTAAAACTAGAATGGGTTTCTCCACAAAGGTCCAATAATTCTGACAGAGAATCGGCACACTTAACTAACTCATGCTGCAGCTGACAGCAATTTGCACTGATTCGGGCCGTGCCAGTTTGGGCTGTGCTAGAGATCCAGCTCAGTGCGATCACAAAATGTACATTTGTAGCGGTAGCAGACACAACCCCTTACAATAATGTTAACGTAAGCAACAACACTGGTGATGTACTGTCTACTGGTGCATAGGGCTGTGCTTAAAAAAATAAAATAAAAAAATAAATATCGATACAGCAGCAGATTTTCAGTTCTAAATATCGACTTTTTTTTAAAACTAAAAGGTACTTTTTAAATGGGTTGTAAACTACAACCTCCACTCCTGTAGATGTCGCAGTACAGTGTTTTGACTCAGTTTGTCCACTGAATTATCAATGTGATGTGATGTATTGAGACAATTTTGATTGTACACGTATCTTGCATTTCAGGTGTTTTTATATTTTCAGTGAACTATGTGGAATATCGTACTTTTTTTCCCTCCTCTACATTATGCATAAGCAAATTTTGCTCACTGATACATTAGGAATAGACAAATCAAAGGCACATTGAGGGAACAATTTCAATAACAAAACAGAAATAAAAGGATAAAAGCACAGTTGTTTGAATATATACAACAGTATTTTTATTTCAAAATAGTTTTTAAATAGATTTGCATAAAACAGGTGTTTCGAAATTATATGGATGTTGTAAATAAAATCACAGGTGTTAAATATTATGTAAATTCCATTTATATTTGTAAAATATTAAACATCAGACAGTAAATTGTAGCCTTTCCTGCTACCAAGTGCAATTTTCTTGGTTGAGTTCGATTTCTGAATTTATTTTTTTTTTTTTTAATAAAAGAACTGTGCTGTTCATGTGTGGACTGTGGTAGCCTAGCGGGTAAGGTACTGGACTATGGACAAGAAGGTCCAGGGTTCAAATCCCACCTCTGCCAAGCTGCCACTGGTCCTTGAGCAAGGCCCTTAATTGCTTGGATTTGTCTGTGGCACTGTTTCCATCGTGCAATGTTCAAAGGTAAATGTGACCATCACAGAATTGCTTATGAGCCTGACAGCCGATCACCAGTCATGACCGGTCACACTGAACATCAGCCAATTCCAGTCACCGGCTGATTGATTGGTGCATCTCTACACTATCAAGCACCTAGACATGCAGTCTGCTTTTACAAAAAATTGTGCAAGAATGAGTCATTCTAAAGAGCTCCCATCATGGCATGGGTTTCCATCGTCAAGCAGCTGCATGTAAGCCTTACATCACCAAACACAATGCCTTCCTTCAGATGGAGTGGTTAAAGCATGCTGCCACTGGACATTGGAGCAGTGAAAACAGATCTGTGGAGTAATGAAGCAAGGCTTCTTTATTTGGCAGTCTGACGGACGAGTCAAGGTTTGGCGAATGACGAGAGAATGTTACCTGCCTGACTACATTGTACCAACTGTAAAGTTTGGTAGAGGAGGAATAATCTTATAAGGTTGTTTTTCAGGGGTTGGCCTAGATCCCTCAGATCCAGTGAAGGGAAATCTTAATGCTTCAGCAAACCAAGACATTTTGGACAATTGTATGCTTCCTACTTTGTGGGAACAGTTTGGAGAAAGCCATTTCCTGTTCCAGCATGACTGTGCCCCATGGTACAGGTCCATAAAGGCATGGTTGGGTGAGTTCGGTGTGGAAGAACTTGACTGGCCTACATAGAGCACTAACATTAAAGACCTTTGTGATGAACTAGTACTGAGATTGCGAACCAGGCCCACTTGCCCTACATCAGTGTTTGACCTCACAAATGCTCTTCAGGATGACTGGGCAACAATTCCAACAGACACAGTCTAAAATCTTGTACAAACCATTCCCAGAAGAGTGGAAGCTGTAATAGTTGCAAAGGGGAAGCCAACTCCATGTCTATGGATTTAAATAGAAAGGGACGTCATAAAAGCTCCTGTAGGTGGAATGTGTAGGTGTCCCAGTACTTTTGTCCACACAGCATAGCTATTAGATACTTATTCATGCAAGTACAAACCGCCTGTTGAGCACTTGAAACAAGTATCAAAACAAGGGCAACACAGACAGCTGGGTCAAAATGTAATTTCAATGCACTTAGAGCAACACAGCACTGTAATCATTAAAATATGCAGATATTCAACTAACAAACTACTCCTTTGGAGCTGAAAAAAAAGCGAGGTGTTGAAAAATGTCTCTCCTACACTTCAATTTTCACAAGGCCATACACTCATACTGACATATACACACATGACATAGAAGTGTTGTAGAATAAGAGCTTGTTGCTAGGTCAATACAGTTATTACTCGGTCAACTGATCACCTGAATAGAGGCCTCTAACTGACATCTTACTTTAATACAAGAATAAATAAAAAAAAACTTAACTTGACCATTCAATATATAAAAGTGTCTTAGCCACATGTATACATGCTTTCAATATATAAACAACATTTTTTTTATCCATGTAAAATTAAATCTCAGTATATCTGTGAAAGCATTCAAAACAATTTCAAGGAATGTGTGTAAATCCTGAATGTCATTGTACAATACCAAACTTAATTTACACTTTAAGAAACATTCCTAACACGTTTAAATGCTTATCACAGAAATAGTTAGGTTTAATTTTAAACGTATACCATTGCCATCTGACCAAGGAAAGCAGCAGCATACAGAGTTAGAGTAAAATGAAAGGCTTTTGGTATGCCTTCCAAACAGTTTGTTGAAGCCAATTAATGACAAGATTTGATGACATTTTTTATCCATCCTTACCAAGGTTGCATGTTGAATCTGAATTCATTTGAAAAAAGGACCATAAATACATAAAATACAAAAACATGTAGCACTTGAGAGCCACTTGTGGGCAATATTTCTGATTATGCCTTCTGGACTGCTTAATGGTAAAATGTTGGTGTTTCATTCATGTTTTTCATTCATTCACTCCCATATCCAGTTATCTGCTGCAGTGCTGTTCAGCTATGGGCTTACGAAGCTCTGTTTGAAATCCAATTTAGAGTCATGGGGAGTAAGGGCTTAACCAGCAGCACAGGGAGCAAGGCAGGAAGTAAACTTAGACAGGGCACCAAACCATCTCAGGGGGCTCAGCCATCACATCCTATCCAAACTCCCTATCCCTCTCTCTCCATATCCCTCCCTCCCTACCCCCATCTACCCCCTCCTTACCCCCCAACTATCCCCTCCTCCCTATCATCGCTCCCTATCCCCTTTCCCCCTTGCTATCTTGCCTCCCTATCATTCCTCCCTATCCCACCTCCCTATTCCCAATCCCCATCATCCCTCCCTATCCCCTTTCCCAATCCCCCCATACCCTTTTCAAATTCCCACTCACTATCCCGCCTCCCTATCCCCTTTCCCCAATCCCCCCCTTGCTGTCCCACCTCCCAACCCCCCCTTGCTGTCAACGCCTCCCTATCCCCTTTCCCAATCCCCTCCTCCCTATCCC